>JADLSH010000388.1:2640000-2995000 GCA_016169945.1 Trachythela sp. YZ-2020
TCAAAGTTTCGAAAAATTTATATGACTCTGTTTTATTGTTATTTCACAGATTGGTAGACAAAGTTCTTTCACTCGTTCAGTCATGTTCAATCTCATTGCAGTCTGATGCTGCAAATGTTAACGACACCGAAATGAAACATGTAAGTGTCTCAGTTGTGTTTTAGTTTTGTAATTGATTGTCCCAGAGGAGTTGTGTGTCCCATGTTTTAGGGGGGGGGGGCAAGGGCAGCATTTTTCCAACAAACACAATTTTTTCCAACATAATCGCTGTCAAATGTTGTCTGACAAAGAAGACATTCAACTTTCCGACGTTTTGGATGATTTGGCATAATGGCATTACATATCAATAACAATATAACATTCACGTCAGCGCATCGCCTGGAAGTGTTTACAATCGTGTTGTTTGCTATTGCCTAGTGGAGCAATGGATTGTCCTCATTCTTGCACTTTTATACCTGAAGGGCCTACGTACTGCTCTGGAACCAAGTTACACAAGTATAAATGTTCGTTAAATAGGGTTTTTTTCTGTCATCTTAGTATAGTTCTTGAATAATAACATTAGATTTGCAGAATATGTAGCAAATGCGTATTATATATAACTTGTTATAGTTGTTTGAAATATGTTTGTTTTTCCTACAGGATTCTTCTGAAAATGAAAACAAGAAGACGCCAAGTATAATTGAAGAGAGTGAACTGCGAACATTGTGTGATATGGCAGAAGACTTAACATAAGACAATGTGTACATAGTTTAGTTGTATATACTTTAGATCTGTAGATATCGCTCACTGGTAATGGTATAAAGGGAACACATTCTCGTGGATATTAGAGTATGAAAAAAAGTCTGATGAAAACATCAGTTACCAACGACCCTGTTTGACTGTTTACAGCAACGCCGGTCGATTTTACTTGTAAATTAGAGCATAGGACGATTTTCTGGAGGTACAGTATAACAGCACCCATAAAAAGACTCGAGATCAATCCGAGCGCCTAAAGACGTAAACAATGCCATGGTTTTCTGTCGCTCCTATCGCTCAGTAAAATTCAGCGGGCTAAAATATATTTTATATATATAGAATATATTTTAGCCCGCTGTTTTGTCCATTTTAGCCCGCAAAATACGCCACAATGCCCACTAAAATAATAATAATTCTGCTTCATGTAACAACATGGATATCCACTAACACATCCCATATTAAATAGATACTTTCCCAATTAGCTTGAGTGCATGCATATGAGACAATGAGTTGAGGCTGACCAAGAAGTAACTACAACGAATCAGTTTGTGAGCCTCGAGTTGAAGGTATTGTTTCGTGTAGCCAAAATGGCCAAAAAAGAAAGGCTAATCCCTTAACATTTTGTTAAGGCTAGTCTAGTGGTGAAGACTACGGGCTGTCATGTCTGAAAGTCGTGGTTCGAATTCTGTTAGATGTCATATTGGAGTTCGAAGCGTGTGAATTATACAGTGTAAATGAAGGATGAAGGGGGATAGGTTGCGTTGGATTTGCAACAACGAACAAGTAGTCTAGTGGTAAAGATTACGGGCTGTCACTTCGGGTGTCAATTAGGGTGCACCTCTAAAATAATCAGCACTTTCTTGTGCGGCTGGATTCGTCCGTAAATGGGGAGACTATGGATTAATGGGGAGACTATGGACCATGGGTTGGCCATGGGAAAATCTTTTTTCTTGTTGAACGGGAAATAGATGCAGAAGTCGCAAGGCCATTACTAGGCATTCTATTGTTTTTGTTCTATGGAATTTATTAGAATAGAATTATAGAATAGAATTGAATTAGAATAGATGGTACTATGGTACTTTGCCCAGAGTTCTATGGTAAACGACTGAGTTCACGGAACTGTGTGGACAGTGTGGTAATACTGGGTAGAGAAGTCCTTCATCTCGTCTAGTCTTAGATGAAATGAAGTTCAACCATCCAGTCAATTTAATGCAGATCAGTGGCAAGCGGGCCATTGAACTGAATGCAAATTGACTGGATGGTTAAACCATTTCATCTACACAAGATGAAGTACTCAGTCATGGTCAAATGCAAAATGTGAGAAAAAATTGGAAAGTTGGTAAAGAGACAAACTATTGGCATTTTCATTGAAATGAATTAGATTTTTCTACATATTTTTTGCTCGACGGAAACTCATGAACCCAGGAAAGAAAGTTTTTCAAACGAAACCGCCTGACAAGGGAAGCTTTCCTTTAGATCACGATGGTAAAAATTTGTTGTTCTTGTATTTCTTCGTATTTTAAACAACCCCCCCTGTCAATATATATATATAATTATATATATATATATATATGAAGTATAAGTATTTTTAGGAGGGTAACTGCTTTTCTATTAGGCTACTAGAAAAGCTTAGGGATAATTCAACATGTAGGTGTTGCACTTATTTTAAGGCTGTCGACAAATAGATCTTGTCTCGTAATTCCGGACTTGTTCCACAATGGAGGTGGGTAGCAAAGAATCCACAATTACAAAATAAACACGATGAAAACTTACTTTTATGTGTAAAAAAGACATTGACTGATCCACAATGGGTTAGGGGGAAGGGGTAAAGCAATAATTGCACAACAAATCTGCGATAATGGTACGACATCTATTTGTTGACGGACCCTAACCCATTAAGGCATGGCAGTTTCCCTTCCCTTAATTGATGAATAAAGTCTTGTGGCTGTTAATAGTTTAGAGTAAAATAACCAGTGCATGTTTGCTTTTTAATGGGCTGAAAACAGTGCACCTTTGATAACAAGTATTTACCACATACTATATTATTTAGGCGAGTGCAAAGAATTTATGGTACAATATATGAGATGTCTCAGACAAAACAACAACAGCAACTCCAAATGCAGACTAGAATCAAAAAGATATTTGGAATGCCGCATGGATAGGTACGGTGTGTGTAAAGATCCTACACAAGGACCAGTCACAGGCCAAGGGCAGATTGGTCAATGTGAGCCCCTTCACTTAATCCATGTGATCTGGTTTGCTCTGTCCCCACTGAATACTTGCTAGGGACATGAACGCTGTCAGGTGTTCTGGTCCCACCATCGCTAGCAAGCTTATAGTTCAAGTGCCTGAACAGGCAGCAGAACTGGGGGGCTAGGGGGATATAGCGAAAAGTGGAAATGATGGGCTAAGCCCTCCCGGACTGGGAGAACTTAAGTCAGATTCTTTGTTGCTTGAAATGGAAAGTGAACAAAATAATCTTGTTTGTGCACATCAAATCTTCCCTTCAACGCAGGAAATGTCATCTCAGAAACTCATATTTCAAAATTTTCCCGTGGGAGCATGCACCCTCCCCCCCTCTAGAGTTTGTCTAGCCCCCCAACCAAACCCATCTTCTGCTGCCTATGATCGCCTGTTATCGTAGGACAACAATTGACTGTGCCTCTATTCAACTCACAAATCCATAATGTACCCTACCTCTGTCTATCATGAGCTATATTTTGTTAATTATTTTTACTGATATCTTTAGGGAACTTATGGCAAAAGAAGATTTTGAACTTTTAGGATATGAAAGAGAAAAAGAGAAATCATAACTCCTTCTCAACATTATCTGTCGATAAATCCATATTCCACACAAGTGCTGCCTGATTTTTGGATCGATCTTATGACTACAACTAGTATATGTAACATTAAAACTATGAATGCATATGTTCATATTACCAAGACAGCACTTGTAGTATGAAAAATAGAGTGTGTAGGAAATTATATATGTATATATAAAGAAAATGAAAACGATTGTTCATGTTTACTTATAGCATTATTTATTAAATTGACAGATTTGTCTGCTATTGTCCAGTTATTGTCAGGTTGTTAAGTTTCTGGTGGCTTTCTATAGGAGGGGGGGGGGGGGGGCAGTGAACATTCCCCCCAACTAACACTGAAAATGTCAGATTTTTAATTCAACATTACTCCACCTGCCCCCTGACATATGTTTTTAGTAACCTAGTTGTTCAATAATACTTTTATTTCCAAATTACACAGAGACTATATTGCTTTGGTTAATTTTGTTGCTTTTCCATCCATTTCCCCCCATATTTGTTGCCCGACTTTGGAGTTTGGACTGAGAATTTGCCCAACTTGTCGACCTTTCAATTTTTCTGGGGGGCAGCTGCCCCCCATCCTGGTCCTCTGATGGCAGTTTTGTGTTTACGCCGTGGTTTAGGCGTTAGCATTAGGCATAGGTGTATGAAGCAACTTCAAGTTAGAGGGGCACTTCGTCTTATGTAAGGGCACCTATTCTATTCGAAAAGGGCACTTTTCCCATTGTTTTCGTTGGGGGAAAAGGCACTTTGAGGAAAACTTGGGGGGGGGGGCACGTGCCTGTGGTGCCCCCCCCCCGGTTTCTACGCCACTGGCATTAGGATTGGTTGTTAGGATGGGTAAGAATTAGGATTGGGTTGGGATTAGGGTGAGAATTAAGGTTTATATAGGATATATCTCGATTAGCCATTAGGCCGTTAGAGCAGTGTTAGGAGTAGGGTTAAGATTAGGTGAAGATTAGAGTTAAAAGATTACTCAGTGTAACTGTAACTAGTCTTACGACTAGGATTAGGATCAAGATTATGATCAAAAGCCTGGGTCAGATGCATGGTCGCCACTTGTTTTCCACCTACCAAGGGGAAATTGCGTAACGTCAGTTTGATAGATGGAAACAAGTGAAAACCTGGTCAGATTCTTCCAAAATCTTCCAAAATGGCGACTCACGTGTTGCGAAAGTCGTGTTATAATTTCCTACGATTTTCGTCGCTTCGACAACAAGCTACGCGACAGATTTCAGTACTAGCAAACCGTAATGTATTTTCAACCGACAGAATTAATAACCAGTCGCATTTGGTGGAAAATTCGCGAGTTTTTAGACCGCCTATATTGCAAGTAAAGTGCTTCAGTGAAGGACTCTCTTTAACGGCAGCTGAACTTGAACAGCGAACGCTCGAAGTTATAAAATCATTTGATAAAGTTGATCCCGATAAGGTGAGAGAAATATGTAAACTACAAATGAAGGAAATAAGAAATGTTATTCTCAACTGTGATTGACAGTACACAATGAACATTGAACATGATTGTACTGTTAAAATATACTGAATTTCTGTCCGCGCATTTTCAAGAAAATGTTAAAAAATCCATGTATTTATACTCCATTCTCAAGTGTTTAGGCTTAATTTCCACACAGCTATAAAACTTTACAGTCTGGAACCTGAATGATGTGTAGCAAACCCCCTGTCAAGGATACGGCTACTTACTGGGAGGTGGCTACTTTCATGGGGGGGGGCTACCTTTCGGGGGTGGAGACACTCCAGACTGGAAAGTGTGCAGAGGACATTCCTGAGATTGTGTATATGAAGCAACTTAAGCATTGAAAGTGTGCAATGGAGAAATCCTTTGTGCACTTCAAACTTTCCAGGTTTGAAAACCGAACTGCTAATATCAGTATAATTTTTCCTTTGTACGGTTACGTAAGGTGGATTACAGGGTGGATTAAATGCGTTATGGCTATATATGGGTTAATTCGTCATGCTTTTGTTGTTACAGGTAACAGTAGACGCTCATTTTATTAATGATATGGGCCTGGATAGTCTTGATGTGGTTGATATACTTATGGCTTTCGAAGATGAATTTGGTAAGATATACAGATCTTTAGGACAATGTAACTGAACTAAAGCCCTGTTCTCACTTGTGTTTTATGAGAGTTTGTGCTCTTTTGGCCGGTACAGGCTGTAATATCCAGTCAACTCTTGTGCAACTTATGTTCTTGATGTTCTTGATGAACTTTTATCACGGCTTAACTTTGTTTATACTGGGCACCTCTATCAGTTCTGTTGTACCTGTTGTGCCAAGAGATCTGGTAATGGCTGTCCCTTCTTGGCTGGCCAAGAGATCTGGTAATGGCTATCCTGGAGGAAACCAGCAGTTTTTGACAAACTGGAAGCTCCTTTTCACATGTGACTGGGCAAATTGTGTCACCATACAACTGTCTACTACAGAATTGACAGCCCCAGTAACTGTGGAAATAAACATAAAGTATTTTCCCATTAACTAGGTGTGGAAATATCTGACGAACAAGCGGAAAAGATATTCACTCCTAAGGAAGCGATAGATTTTATGAAAACTTTTCTTGACATCCATGATCATTGAAAGGTAACGTTTTGGATTTCTAGAGCTATAACAAAATCCACGCAATTGTATGCCCCGCATGCTTATGTACCTAGAGCCTGAAATAATGTTTAAAAATTGTCCAGAAAAAAGTCCAAAATTAAATTGATTGGAAATTTCCAATTTGGTAATTATTTTTGTTTCTTTTATATAGGCTGATATAATGTAAAAAATCATATTGAAAGAAGTTAACATTTCATTGTTGTCCATTTTATATGGTACGAAGCAGTGCGCGCAGTTTCTGATGAGAAAAGCAATAACTAAAGTAGTTATCATTGTAATAAAGTATTTGTGATATGATTTACTAGCTTGAGCCTTGTCAAAGTCTGTGTGACTATGTCAGTGTTTGGACGTATAGTTATATGGCTGTTATGGTGTTGGTGATTATTATAAAGAGCTCAAAAATGATTTTTTCAGTTGTTTTATGCTGTTTTCATCCTAATAATTTATCCAAGATGCAGTGATGTTCTGTGGTGAAGGCATTGTTGGGGCATAGAGGAAAAAATCTTTATATTAATACCAAATTACTCATCATAATTATGCCATGTACATCCAGTTTCAGCACAGGAGGACAAAGTGCTGACGCTAACTCTCTCCAGTTTATATATAGCTCAGTGGCACTATATTCCAGCCACTGATATGATTCCAGCTAAGTCTACTGGTCAAGTCCCAGTGAACTCAGCCATTGCCAACTGAGTTATACGTAAACCTGGAGAGAGTAAGCGTCAGTGACTAAACGTTTCCCCTGATATGCTTGTAATCACCTTGCATCACATACTTGAACATGACTGAATCGAACCCTGGTCACTCTATCACCAAGACCATAAATAATCTCAACCAGTGAATGTTCAGAGCTCTGTTCCTCTCGATCAGAGATTTATAGGGCTCTGTATATCTCAATCACATATAACACAATCTTGGAAGCCGGATTCTTTACCTCCGCCCAACCCTCCCTGAAACACACCACGTCAAAGAGCTACATAGTATTGCTAAGCAGCCTGTTTCGGGGGGGGGATGGACAGCGCAGCTAAAGAGCCTGGCTTACGACGTTAAGATCTTACTCCAGTAATGTATAGAGACCTCTGTGCGACAATTTTTGCGTTAACGTATCCAGTGGTTCCACTTTTAAGGAAATTTTGACAAAATGATTGAAAATTTAAGGAAATGAAATTTTGAAGGAAATTTGAAGGAAATTCCAGAAAAACGAAGAAAATTCGAAGGAAAATGTAGAATATTCGAAATATTGACAAATAAGCACAACTCTCGCCATAAAAGTGTATATATATAACACAGTCACGCAATGTGTTCCATTATATCCATAATAACTATTTCTCACGCACGCTGTGACTATCACACGTGCACAGTTAATGTGAGCTTGTTAGAATGCTACATCACTACATGAAGCATTTTGTACGTTGAAGCCGCGGATTTGAGATTAGTACTTAGCAGGCTCAGTTGAACGAACTCGTGTCCACTGCTCGTGTCATCGTGTGGTACTAGAGTGTGTAATAATAATATTTATATTGCGCAAATTAACATGCTATATATAGTATATGATCAAATGCGCAAATGTACCGTCGTTAGGAACTAAGGACGAACAACTAAGGACAAACATTAGACCTGAGTATTAGACCGTTTTTGCTCACAATAGGTTATTTCGTACAATCACTGTAAGTCATTTGTGCGATGCATCGCACAACCGCACATGACAACCACACTACAATCACTGTAAGTCATAGTATGCTAATTTGTGCGATGCATCGCACAACCGCACATGAATGACATGATAACCACACTGCGATCACTGTAAGTCATGGTATGCTAATTTGTGCGATGAATTGCCCAGTGGTGTCATTATAATCCACGATTTCACCAAACTTTTTGAAGGAAATTTCGATCAAATTTGGGACAAAAAAGGAAATTTCATTTTGGAAAGTGGAATGTCGACCTATCCAAAATGGCCGCCGGCGAGGAGAACGTGCAAGACAAAAAAACAAGTTCTAAAAGCATGGAGTCGGCAGAGGACAAGAAACCTGAAGAAATCGTGCCCTTAACGTTGGAAAGTATCCTTTATAGTTTAAATTTGAATGATAACTTTGTTTTATTTTGCTTGTTTTGTGTACAAATAGCATATAATTTCCTGCCGTATTTTTCGAATTTTCCATTTTTGTTTCAATGTATTAAATGACCGGCAGTCCAAAGTTGTTGTGTGTCTTTTATTAGAAACCCTTTAAGGTTATAGAATTGGATGTAATTTATTATAATATGTTAAAAATACCGGAATATATTGGGAGAATAATGAACTAGAGCATTTAATTGTAGGACACGTCATCTTACACCTTTCGTGTTTATATAAAATGTTACAAATTTGTTACATTCAGTTATTTAATAATATTTTATAGTTTATAAGCAGTTAAGTCTGATACAGCCCTTGCAATTATGATAGATCATCCTTACACATCCTACTTGAAACGTTATTCGTCTGACTTAGGTGTCTGTCTTGTAATCACTCGTACATAGGATGTAATGCTCGATTGAAAGTAAGGGTGCAGCTCAGTTAGGGTTAGCCTGACAGCTTTTCATCTTACACAATATTATGCATGCATACATACAACATTGACTCTGCATAGCCTGAAATAACGGCCAAAAGTTGTCTGAAAAAATGTCTGACCAAAAGGGTATTTGATCGTACATTTTCACATTTGGTCGGACATTTCGCTACCATCTTGTCTCCCAATCTCCGTTTGACAAATTGCATCAATTCACGAAGCAGTTTTTCTAAAGTTGTGAAGCTCATTTAGCGATGCTTGATATCCAGCTGTTTTGGAATGTCTCAGTCACTCAGACATTCGAGTCCTGTTTCGATAATCACTTGTCACGCATCGCCCATATGTTTATACAAAGGTGAGAGCATGCATATTTTTAGAATTTTAACACTGAAGAGTGAAAACTGAAGCTTAATTTTAGAACTCGTGTTTAGAGCAGACCTGGAAGAAGAGGACGAAAGTGAAGAATGCGATGAGTTGTAAAATAGAATATTACCTTTCGTTTTCGTCTTTATCCAGCGTGAAATGACTACAAGCACGTTCTAAAGGCCGTAGTAAAATCACCGCATGCGTGCACATCCGTTTTATGGATGTTCTAAAAATTTGTGGGGGGTGTCCTAAAATGTGTATTCTAATGAGAGAATTTTTCAAAAAAATTGTGAAGTTGATTTTTAGCGATAATTCGGATCCTGCAACCCCACCTGGGATACATTAGTATTGTTATTCAACATCTATACATGTTCTGTAATTGAAGCTGTTTATATTCTTAATAATGTCAGTATTACCAATGATTAAAGAAATGCAGCAACAACATGGCTTAAGACATGGTGATTATCAAAGATATAGGTAAGAGGATAATCTTTGGTGTGTGAACCAGGGGGCCAGGGGAGGGGACACTAGACATGAAGTCCACTTATCCCCTTGAGTTCTTGTTTGAATGCCATTTCTTCCAATGAACTCATTAAGCGGCTATGCTCCCTAATGTGCCCTACTTTAACCCGTTGTGCTGCAATGTGCCCAAATGCACCCAAATTGCTTTGCAAATTTTACTCTGTCTAACGGCAGACAATTTTACTCGTCTAGGGGATAGAGATGAGCCGATTATCAAAATTGCCGATTATTGAAACCGATTATTTGGAGGCCGATTATTCGAACTAATCGGCCGATTAATCGGCTTTACCGATTATTTTTGTAATTGTTTTTTGTAAGAGCTTGTTGCTACTTGCTATTGGCAAAAAATATTGTCAGCTTTATGCGGTGCTAGCCTACTTCGTTTCTCCGTGGAAATGTTCCCTGCCTCGCTAAACACGCGCTCTGAATACACACTTGAACTGGGTGGGCTCAGATACTTCAACACGACTTTAAATATGTTGGGGTAAACATGTTTCCTTGCCTGCCACCAAACGTACGGACACGTCTGCAATGACTGGAGCGAAGGGCGAGAAAGGCGTTGACTTCTTCTTCGACATCGCTGTCAATAACGAAACTGCTATCGCTTGACGCCGCCGCCACGATCTCGTCAAAGCAGGACCATAGATCTTGATGAGGTCCAGCGCTGCGTGTCTCTTTCTGGGTGGCGGTGGTCTCCGACGTGATTACTTCCGACTCAACCGAAGAACGTTCGAGTAAACTAAGTACAAGTCGCAGAGTCAAAATCCAGTCGCTTGGCGTCAATATTTGATACGCTGTGTGAATGTAATCACTGTGAAATATAAACAACTATCTTGCGTTGTTCGTAAAAGCTGAATTTAAAGCATACATCGTTTATTTTATACTAATCGGTAATCGGCCGGTTATAGCGAAGTAATCGGCCGATTACCGATTATTTGAAAAGAGCCGATTAATCGGCTTTTCCGATTATTTTCCGATTAATCGGCTCATCTCTACTAGGGGAAGGGTCTATCTGCCGATGCTTCTGGTTAACCTAACAAGGGATATTTCCTAATGCTTATTTGATGGATAATTGGAAATAACTGACAGAACACCATATCTTTTTAGAATACTAAAAGTATTTATAAATTTCTAGGCAATACTGTGCTCGTAGGCTGAGGAGGTTGTACAAGGTATTGCATTTCACACAGGGCACACGTAACAGTGTGAAACCAAAGAAAGTTGGTGAAGATAAATTGAACGATGCCAGGTGAGAACGACATGCTTCAAGAAAGATTGAAAGTCAGTCGGTCAGTGAGGCATTTATTCAGTCAGTCTTTGGGTGCTTTCCATTTATTGGCCAGACTGGTCAGACCAGAATTTCTTACTCTGTGTTGATGGAAAGATCTGGTCCAGGTTTTTCAAAAATCTCCCCAAAATGGACCTCCTTTTGATTTGAGTGAATTTTCCGGTCAAACTGGTCCGAAACCCAAATGTTTTGTGTTCCATTTAACAATTTGATCGATCTCACCAGTCTGGCCGTATAAATGGTAAGTGCCCATAGAAAAACGTTGGATAGAAAGTTCACATTTTTTAACAAGATTCTGTTCTGTATGTATATTCAGATATCTTCATGTCGTCCTTATTAATGCTGAACGAGCATGGAGTTATGCGATGGAACTGAAGCTGCTTGCTAACACTGAACCAAGGAAGAGATTTCACATGTTACGACGACTAAGTAAGGCTACCCAGCATGCCAAAGAACTACAAAAACTGAGCGAGTCTGATCGATGTGATCCTCGCACAAAGCTTGAAGCTCAGGTAGAGTATTGCCTCACAAGTGCAGTTTCACCATATTTTAAACCGAATTCAATAATTGTTTTATTATACATTGCATTGTCATTAACTCCTTCGATAAACAACGATTTAAATTCTGTCGCACAAAACAACGTTTGGTTCTAAAATATTGGGGTAAAAACCAATTATAAAAATAAAACAAGAACGACAAAATATTAGAAATCTAATTTACTTACTATAGTTCTGATAAAAGTTTCAAAAGAGTGTATTTTTACGCAAAAACTTTCAAAAAGACATCATTTATTCATGTTGTTTTTTCTTGTTTTTATTCTTGTATGTACAGCTGCCGCTCGCTAAAAAAGTATGTACTGCTGGCTCAACCTACAGATAACTGAGTTATCTGCTAGCAGATAACTCAGTTATCTGTAGGTTGCGTGATTACTGATTCCCATATTTAACTGTAAGCAATTAGCCAATCAGAAGACATGCAGTGACTACAATGTATAATAATTTGTTTTGTTTAACCCATTAGCTGGCAATTCGCGCTACTTTAGTATTTTACTCTGTCTAACGCCAAGCGATTTTACTCATCAGTGGTAGGGTATTGTCAGTTAATGGGTTAAATCATGCTGTTAACTGTGTCACCAATCGATCTGAATTAATATCCTAGTTGAAAAGTGCAACAAATGGGAGAAAAATTAACAGTAACTTGTTACTTGTAATATATAGGCTTACTGTTGTTATATGGTTGGCACTTTAAAATTTGAAATGCAACAATGGAAGGAAGCATTAGAATTATTTGGTGAGGCAAGGTTAGTGCATGGAAAATTTATTTTTTTAACATTCTTTAGCATAAGGATCTTTAAATATTCTGAGAAGCACGGGTGGCAGATGAGGTTAGCATGCTTCCCCTTACCCCTGAGTTGAGCAGGCTATACAGCAGGTCGAGGGCAGGGATTTACTTCATTTGGGTAACTTCCCTGTGCTTGAAAACTCATCTAAGTTGAGATTGGTTGGTTCTCTTATGCCTCAAGGTTTTTTCTCCAGTTTAACGGTTTTCCCCCCTCACTGGGTTGTAAAACCTGTTAAGGCCAGGGCCTTTTTTAACGGATAGGCTGGGGAGGCAAATACCCCCCCCCCCCAGTCCCCATGTTGGCCCCCACAGTAAGTTATTTTGCCCCCTCCCCCCAGTGAAGGTCCCTTTTGTCCAAAATATAAGCAAAATATGAGTTTAGAAGAAAGTTATGGTATTCTCACAACAAAACCTGGCTCCATTTAGATGGGATATATCAAAAATTGTCTCTGAAAATGCAGGAAATCAAGCTTCCCACACCTGTAATACACCACCTACTTGTTACATCCCCTTTCGATTATGGCCCCCCCACTAACGATTTCTTAAAAAAGGCCCTGGTTAAGGCTTTCCTGTCCACTTGAAAGTGATAAAGGCAATGAACTAAACTACGCGTCAATGTCAAGGTGAGATATTCAATCTGCAATATATATATTACAGGACAATTTACGAGAAACTTGGCAGTGCATTCTCAGAAGAACAGCAGAATTTCTACCAACAGAAAGCAGATGAAATCTCTCCCAACATCAGATACTGTGCTTATAATCTGGACGATGGAAATGTGGATATTAATGAGCTGATGAAAATGAGATTTAGTTCCGGCACTGGCGCTCAAGATTTACTGGCTGATAAACTTGACGTAAGATGGTTAAACTGTAGAGAGTATTATATTATTCCTGTACCCGTTGGTATAGACGTTTTTCTGTTGTTTGTTGCCTTGGCTAAGTTAATAAAGAGCTTATGATTTGACTACAACAAGGAAGCAAGCAATTGCATTGTCGTGACAGAAAAGCACAGCGTGACAGACTTGCACCATAGTCGATCAGGACATGGTCTGGAAACTCGGCCAAAGTCTTTGTTCTATCTTTTGTTCATGTTTATGCAAACTTTTGCTTGGTGAAGACAATGAATTTTTGGCATAATGAAGCAATCATCCAATGGCATCATCTTGTCAAATCACTCAACCGTACTGTTGAAATATTAATAAGCAAATCTCAAAAGATTTGTGCACCGTGAAGCCGTCTCATCATAAAATCTTAGCTCATTATAGACGCTTTGAAGTTTACCGAATTTCCAGACTATATCTCTATTGACTATGCTTGCACACGACAAATCTTGCACTCGAAGTCGTAATCGTATTCAAATCTAAAGCTCTCTAATATGTGGTAACAAACGGTTGTAGAGAAGCAATATATAGAATGAAAGCTCTCAACCAATTAACCCATTCAGTAGGAATGCGCCTTTTGTTATTAATTCACCCTGTTCAACCCCATGTGATTTTTCTCGACAATAATATATAGAAGTGTGCATCACAAGCATTGACGTATAATTAGTACACAACTGGTTGGCATAATCACGGAGTTCTAAGCTTAAACTGGGATAAAAAGCCCCTTTCCCAACATGGCCGGATTTGGAAGGCAGATGTGGGGAGATAGCTTTGCACCTCCCCTGAGTTTTTTTGCATCTCCCCCAGAAAATTTCTCTCCTTGTGAAAAGCCAAGTGATGGATCAAAGTCAAAATCATGGATCAGATAAACAGTTGCATCGTTGCACAGGCTGGGGCCCAGACCGCTGCCTCTCCCTCCAATTTTGTTTCCACCTCCCCAGCATTTACACCAAAATTCGGTCTTGTTTTCCAAGTCAAGTTTTATGGCAACAAGGCCACTTACGATCTTGTATAACACGGTAGTATGTGCAATGGCTCTTCTTTTCTCCAGTGTGTACAAACCAAAATCGTTGAGCATAGCGTTCATGATTGCTTTCTTGGAAATCTTGGGGATGGTACTTTGACATCACCCAACAGGCTGCATGCCTCTGCACTTGTGTTTGGGGGTGAAGATGTCATATACCGATAGTATATGTTTGACTAACAGGGTTACACTGGCTTGTATTTTAGATGGTGATATCTCAAACGCGAGAGAAACAAGCCAGTGCATTGACGGAGATTACATGGAAAGGGAAAACTGTTCCAGTCAAAAATGAACAAGTCCGTTCATTTATTCTTCACTCCAACGAAAGTCAACAGGAAGTCGAGAGAGCGGGAAATTTTGAAAATAAAATGGCGGTTTATGATCAGTTGTTGATGGAATGTAAAGATGGTTTGCAGAGCTTGAAAGACGAGATGAAACTTGACCAGGTATATACGAAAGTTGTGAAAACAACCGATTGGGCGGAGGGGGGTGCGGGGGTCGTGGTTTCCTCTTACAGTAACACTGAACCAATGGGGAGTAACCCTGTACCAGACCTCTAAGGAGAACGATTTATAACTGATAGTACTATGCATGCAGTATATATATATCACACTGGATCAGTGTGGATTATAACTGTCGGCATTCATTAATTAGTTTTATTCCGCACGGACATTTTAACTGATCAAGTAAAGTACACAGTTTCCCTCCAACTTAAAGGTATAATAACAGATACTAACAATACCGAAAGTCTCTTTGAAGGAAAGAGTGACAAATGTAAAGATTGTATTTTTAACGCAATTATCTGTTGCTCTATAGGGCATTTTCATGTAAATATAGGTCTATCATGACGCATCAACAACAACGTCGACATGTTTCATGAGTAATGAGTTATCTGACCAGTACACGTAAAAACTATTACAGGCAAGGCCATTCATAGCCAATGTACGAGCAACTGCCTAGTTCATCGGACATTTGTCAGACCCAAGCGAAATCGTTATAATCCACACTGCACTGGATCAATAAAGGATTACCTGTACTGGAACTCTGTAGGGAAAACAGTTTATAACTGGTCGAGCTTCCCAATATAAGTAAAGTTAGGTTTCCTTCTCTAATAACACTGTAACAGTAAGGGATGATCCTTACTGGACCTCTTGGTAGGACAGTTTATAACTGATCGAGCTATCCAATATAAGTAAAGTTAGTTTAGGTTTCCTTCTATAATAACACTGTAACGGTAAGGGGTGATCCTCACCTGACCTCTAGGAAGGACAGTTTATAATTAATAGAGGCTTCCAGTATGAATAAAGCTAGATTACTTACATAATAGTTAAGTCAATGCATTTCTAATACACTTTCTATTTTTTTCTCAGGGTAAATCCAAGGCTCCAAAGACTGAAGCACATCTAGCCAATCTTCAATTCCTCCACTCCTATCTGACCTACATCCGTCTGACAAAGACAGTTGAACGAAATCTATTGATGGTGGATTCGTTAAAAAGTAATTTCCCTGCGATGCTGTTGCAGTCAAATTACTCGGAAAGCGCACAAAGTGGGGCAGGCTCATCTTCGAAGAAAATTACTAAGCCAGAAGATCTTGTCCGGATATATGATATCATATTACAGGTATATATAGAATTTTAGATTTTGGAATAGAACTGGTTGTTGAAGGTCTTTTTGTAGATGAAAATTTCGAGGTAGGAAGCGCAGGCGTTGCACGGGAATCGCAGGAATGCAGGTTCAATTCCTGCTAGATGGCCTAGCTGGAACATTTCCAGATGAAAGACAAATATAAATTTTGCAAATAATGCGGCGCTAAACCGCCGGTAACCGCCTTTTATTGAAGACACTGCTCTCATAGTCTCACCCAGTCATGTATCTTATACATATGTATGTAATATTTTCTTAGAATTTAACAGATATCGAAGATCTTTTAGAAGATGATGAATCAAATTTGACCCAGAAAATAGCGTCTCAGAAAAGTTTGTTCAAAGCTCATAGGTATGGATCAAAATTGTTTGCGTTCTAGCACAGTGGTTCCAGGTTGGTTAAACATGCACCCAAAATATTGATAAGAAGTAAATTCTATCTCAAAAGGTTGGGAAAACAGGTTTCCTAACCTTGAGTTGTCTTCTTCGTCTCACTATTTAGATGTTTATACATAGCTCATAGTTATCTGTTAACAAAGAAATGGAAGGAAGCAACTGCTCTCTATGAAAGGGTCTTGAAGTATGCTGACGAAGCCATTTCCTTATATAAGAAGCTGCCAAATGAACAAGTAAGACTATGTAGAGATTACTCAAAGCTGTGGCTACAAGACAACTCGTACTTTATAGGATTCTGTCCAGGACCAAGTGAGTGCTGGCTCCGAAGCATGCTTCCCCTAACAACCTTTCAAATTTTAAAGGTCGTAAGATAATTCAATCTGGTTTTGGAAATTGCTTTCTACCAATTTACTGGTAGCCAATACTTTGTTGTTACAGTAAATCACACCAAATGGTCACCAATAGTATTGTTTACAAAAAGAAAATCCACTACAGATGTTTCCTTATCATATATTTGATAGTTTTGAGTCCGCTTCGACGTGCGTGCTGGGCGGGCACTGGTGATTGCTGAGCACTGCCGCCTGATGCTGCCCACCTTGGGCAAAACCCTGACTTAATACACCTTTTTCTAGGAACGTATATCGGAGATTGATGAACTAACTGCACAAGCACAAGGCCACATGTACACTGCTCACGCCTCGTATCTACTTGGTAAGTTTCCAATCGATTTGCTGTGCATGGTTTAGAATCGAGGCAAATTTTATATTGACTTCACAAGGGATGGGTCATCGACATGAATGGGTGGAAATTTTATACCGTCCACCGTCACTCACGAATTACAGTGGCCTGGTTGTTCTAAGAGGTTAGCATTTATGGCGAGATAAGACTGATCAGATTGATTATATCGGGTCGGATTATATCGGGTCAGATGGATAGATTTATTTTATATATCGGATTGGTTATGTTGAATCTTATTTGGATGGATTTGATTGTGCGTTGTAATATTTTGATACTATATTATAGACATTGATGATACTGATGAGAAGATGAAAACTGTAACACGTCATGATACAGTAAGTTGTTTGACTGATATTGTTACAAAATTTCCCCAATGGCGAGTGCATGTGCCGTGAGACCGTGGTTCGATTCCTGTAATATTATTGTGAAAACTCTAGTCGTATGTGAGAAAAGTACTTCGGTATAAATAGAGTTAGCTTCGCTTTGATCAGGTTTCGTTCTGTAGTATAAACACTGGGAGGCCCTAACTGCCATGGACCTCTTAAAATAAAGTTAGTTTAGTTTAGGTTAGGTTAGGTTTTGACCTGCAATAACACTCATAATATAAAGAGAGAATAGAAGTGATACAGCTATCTAGTATTGATGAAGTTAGCTTAGTTTAGGTTTCCTCTTGTTGTAACACTGAGTCGAGAAGAAGAACAGTTTACACAGAACTGATTAAAGGTTCATTTATTATTTCTCTTACAGCCCCTGCAAGACAGGCTAGATGTCTACGATGATAAGCCATTAAATATAAAGAAACCAAATTTAACCCACTTTCCTCCAAACTTCGAACCAATCCCTTGCAAGCCATTATTCTTCGACCTTGCCTCCAACCAGCTACAGTTTCCTTCGCTGTCACATCGTATGGAACAGAAGAAAGCCAATGCTGGCATTACTAATTATATCAAAGGATGGTTTTGGGGTGGAAGTAGCTAATTTTAATGAATTATAAATATGTTTTATGATGCTGACGTGTTTTGCTACTGTGGTTTAGATAAATGAATGCAATCCTAGAACAATTCATGAAGACACTAGGAGATGGTTGGGTCTTGATTATTGACTGTAATTTGTTCGGGAATTGCATCATTTGTCACTTGAACTGTATCTTGATTATAATCATCAATGTGAAATGTATCTTGATTATAATCATCAATGTGAAATGTATCTTGATTATAATCATCAATGTGAAATGTATCTTGATTATAATCATCAATGTGCATTGCCATTGGTATTTTAAGTTATGTGTACGAGTAATGCTTCCTGGACTCAATAGAAAAGATTGAATTAGTGATAGGATAAGAATTTGGGTCTTGTTTCTTGAATCTTGTTCCGGGATTAACATCATTTGCTTAACCAAAGTAGCAAATACATGCCTGATATTATACGCCTGGTTGGTTTGAACTCGTATTAAAATTTTAATATGTTAGAATTGTCGTGGAACACAGTAAAGATCTGCAGCCAAGAATGTTCTAGGATGGCGGGTATTTGCTGTTATTGAATGTGATTCTTAAATAAAGGATGGATTTTAGGAAAGCATTTTACTGTACGATTGTATTTTGTTTTTGTGGCTCCCGTTTGTAATGAGCGAGAAGTAAGAGTGTTTTATTAGGTTTTATAAGGTGGCACAATGGTTAGAGAATGACACACTTAAATCTCTGTGAAAGGGGATTGATTCCTGCAATGTTCAGTTTGATTGGATGGTTATTGTCGATTTCAGATTACTTTTCAACGCGCGGTAAACCGTTTCAACTATACAAGATGAAGTACAAAAGTGAAGGACTTCTATCCATATTATTATACAGTTCAGTGAGCTACTGATCTGCATTAAATTGACTGGATGGTTGAACTATTTCATCTATACAAGATGAAGTACTAGAGTGAAGGGCTTTTATCCAAGGGGAAATAATTTGCATAATTTATTGACGGGCAATATTCCATGGTAACCAATATACAAAGCTGTAACGAAGAATAACGAAGTACTAATAAACAATATTAAACATGGGTGACTTTCAAAATGGCGTTCGTAAAAGGAAGAAATATAAAGCGTTTATTGTAAAAGTATAAAAGAAAAACATGTCACAAGTAACTAGGAAACCAGTCCGTGTTCCCAAGACAAAGTTTACTCCTTCACGAGTTGAAATTAAGCAAAATTCTGAAGAGAAAAGACCGATAAGGTTTATTATAGACCTTTTTATAATTGTCTAATTGATATATGACAAATGCTTATATTGATTATAATATGCACTGATATTTTAATTTATGTGTGTGAGTAATGCTTCTTGGACTGATAGAGTAGATTGAGTTAGCGACAGGATAAGAATTTCTAGAAGTTTATGCTGAAATAGTTGAACTGTGATATTATTTGTAACTTTATTAAAACTGCCCTTTTAATGTACTGTACATTAATACCGTCGTTTGCATCTAAAGATGAACAATCGCATGAAAACACTGTCTCTGCTTACGTGTCATTTTTATGTTTGTCAAGAACATTTGACAGGTTTCCTTCTGATCTGCCAAAAAACGCCTATTACACACATAAAAATGCACAAGTTGTGACAAACCTGCAGCAGACTTGTACCAATGCTGTTTCAACAACTTGTTAGCGCGCTGCTTGTTGACAAGTTGTCGTCGGCTTGTTGACAACACGCTACAAGGTTGTTGGCTCAACAAACTTGTTACACGTTGTTCCAACAACTTGTAATCGTCCTGCAATTCAACAACTTGTTAACAAGTTGTGAGTGACAACCTCGTTGCAACTTGATAAAATGACAACATTGTTACAACTTGTTGACAAGCTTGCTGCAAGTCTGTTGCGAACACATCTTGTTTACAAAATGTCAGATTTTTATGTGTGTAAAAGGATTACAGTTTCAAGTGAGAATAGACAACTGTTTATCCTTAGGGCCCACGTCCATATTCAAGTTCCAATGTAACATGTTAAGTGGACATTTTTTCATTATGTTTATAATAAATTTTTAGGGCAAACTTGAGAGTAACTTCAGGTCGACAGTCAAAAATGAATCATGATAAATCATGGGAAAACATGTCGTTGGTTGGTGCATTACCACCACTGGCAACCACAGTTACGTCAATCAATCAATCACATGAATTACAGGTATGGAACATGGCTGGGCATTGGGTAGTTTTGCCAACGAGTTGTTTTACCAACTGTCAGTTTGCCGATGTCAGCCCTCAAAATTCCTTTCTCCCTGCCAAATATGTCACCAGGCAGGCACATTCCCAGAGACTATATTGTCCATCACAGGTTAGCTCTTGTAGTAATTGGTACTCGACTACTTGTGATTGATCAGCTGAGTTAACTAGAAGGGAGTACAGGAGGGACTTATTAATCTATATAAGGTCTGCATCTGAAGTCACCTATCATTGAAGGAGAGAAGTTAACTGTAAAGTGATTGTGTTAATGTTTTGTGTAGAGCACTCGAAATATGGAAGCAATTGGAGCTGCTGGGAACCTAACATCATCTGATTGGCTAGGAAAACATAGCATAGAGTCTGAAGGACTAACACTTGATGACCTCATGAAACAAGGAATACTTATCAGGTTCTTTTAAACCATCAACAGATCACTCAATCAATAAATCACTCAAGAAATAGATCTCTCAGTTTTTCAATAGATCTCCCAGTTAATCAATAGATCAGTAAGATCACTCAACCAATGTATCACTTAATTGATCGATAGATCAATGAACTGATCAATCAATAGATGACTCAATCAATCAATAGATGACTCAATCAATCAATAGATGACTCAATCAATCAATAGATGACTCAATCAATCAATAGATGACTCAATCAATCAATAGATTACCCAATCAATCAATGAATAGATTACTCAATCAATCAATAAATGATTCAATAAATCAATAGATTATCCAATCAACCAATAGATGACTCAATCAAACAATAGATTACACAATCTATCAATAAATGACTCAATAAATCAATGATTCAATCAGTCAATAGATCACTTAATCAATCAATAGATCATTTAATCAATCAATAGATCACCTAATAAATAGATATCTCAATCAATCAATAGGTCATGTAATCAATAGATCATTTGATTAATCAATTAATAGATCATGCAATAAATCAATAGGATACTCAATCATTAAATAATTGATAGATCACTCGATCATTGGATCACTCAATCATTAATTAGATCACTCAATTATTAAATCAATCAATCAAACAAACAATAGCTGACTCAATCATTAGATAATTAATAGATCACTCAATCAATAGATTGCTCAAACCATTAACTGATCAGCAGATCAATCAATTAATACAAACATATTTTAAACATTACTCATTTGGCATCTAAGCTGTCACTTCTGAAAGTGTTAAATATTCTCATCACTAAATTTTACCTTCTGTTTAACTTTAATACACAGACCTCCTACAGGATACCCAGATACTACTCCTCATTTGAAATTTGAAGCAAGAGCCATCACACAATTTGAATTTAAGTTAGCAAGACTTATTGAAGAATGTAAAAAACGGATTGACTGGCTCATGGAGGGAAGTCGAAAGGTAAATGAATTTGGGTCCGGAAAAGTGCAGGGATCCCACAAGAACCCATTTCTTAAAGATTTAACAATACAATACTTGCTATATTTTGCAGATATTTGGTTTACTGAAAGGACAAAGGGTGGCCATTCTTGTGGACACATCTGATGCAAACTGTAGCTATGGACGGCTAGATCTTTTACAGCAATCACTACAGGTACAGAACCACATTTCAATGTTGAACATAAATAGAGCCAAAAGGTTTACAGTTGGAAGCTAGTCAAGGCTTCATTCTGCAAAAAGCGTTAGAGATTGTGGGGCGTGGGTGGCACAGAGGGTGGGTCCATGTTTTGGTGTATGTACCTTTCACCTCTGTGACGACGTGGATTCGATGCCTACTATGCAATTTCGCCTCAGTCTCATGTGAGAAGAGTGCTTCCAGTTTGGCTCTACCAAACACCGTAGGTTTTCGCTGGGTAATCGTTGGGAAACTTGAAGAGAGACATCAGGCCGCGTGCGATAAATTGTTCGAAGAAATCATTGAGGACCCAAATCATAAATTGCACCCACTACCGCCAGAGTTGAACTCAGATACTGGAGACTCCCTGAGAACTACGATAACTTTTAACATTCCTAAAATTAAGACTAATAGATACATGAACACATTTTTAATTGCAAGTTCTAAACGTTTTAATTCATAGGTCACAGTTCACAGTTTTGCATTAGTATACTTTAGATAATTATATACATTTTTAAATTCCAATTATTGTAAATATAGAAGTATAGTTTACCTAATTTAGTTGAAATTTTTTTTTGTAATCAACTTAGTAAATTTTATACCTTTGTAATTCAGCTCATTAGCTGCAAGATTGGTATTACTATTAAACCATTAAACTTAAACCATTTAACCTACTCAGGTTCCCTCCTGTTGTAACACTGGACCAGTAAGAGTTGAAGAACAGTGTAGAGCTATCCAGTATAGAAATAAGGGTAGCTTAAAGGTAGCAAATGAGGTTATACGAAATTTGATTGGTTCTGTAACGATTTGCATTGCGAATTGTCGCTAAAATATCTCCCGTGTAACATCGTTAGCAAAGGTAGCGCAATGCAAATTATACAGATCAACTGCA
Source organism: Trachythela sp. YZ-2020 (assembly GCA_016169945.1). Taxonomy (NCBI): domain Eukaryota; kingdom Metazoa; phylum Cnidaria; class Anthozoa; order Malacalcyonacea; family Clavulariidae; genus Trachythela; species Trachythela sp. YZ-2020. The sequence continues at coordinate 2,662,620 of JADLSH010000388.1, forward strand.
GGACAGCAAAGAACATTCCATTACGGAACTGTCACTCTCTGGAACAACATTAACCCTGACTTAAAACTTTGCAAATCTATTCCAAGCTTTAAAAGATAGTTAAGGGCGTGTATAATTATAGTAATTAATTGATATGTATATGTATTTTTGTCACTGAAAAGCCCCTTTAGGGGAGTTTCAATAAAGTCAAAGTCAAAATAGTTCGTTCTTTCGAATTTTCTTTTTGGAATTTTCTTTTTGGAATCAGCCTATAAATAAGTTAATTTAACTGAATATACAGCAAGCAGTTTACAGATGATATTATTAATATATTTTCAGGGTTTAATTAACGAACAATTGGTAAACAAAGACCAGCTATACTTGCTTTCCTTTGGCTCGAAAACTGAGCCACTCTGGGAGGCGATTCATGATGTAAACTGTAGAATGTAAGTATTAAATTTGATTCCAGTTTGATTCTACTAAACACCATGAGTTCTTGTTGGGTACCCCTGTATAAACATTAAACACTGGACCCAGTTGCCTGGGATTGCCCAGTTGCCCGTACTGGACCTCAACAAGAAAGTTTAAGGTACGTTCACACACAGCGATTTGTCGGGCCGATTTTAGGTTTTGCTGAATGTTAATGACGAATATTTTCAGTTGGTGATGTCACCAGATGACGTTTGCCACGTATTTTTCAAATATCATTAACGTGCATCTGAAATCGGCCCGACAAATCGCAACGTGTGAACGTACCTTTAGACAGAACTGATAGAGCTATCCAGTATAAATAAAGTTATAATTTAGTTTAGATCTCCTCCTGTAGTAATTACACTGGCCATTACTGGACTTATTGGAAGAACAGTTTAGAACTGGTAGAGCTATCCAGTATAAATAAAGTTATAAATTAATTAGATTTCCTCCTGTAGTAATTACACTGGCCATTACTGGACCTATGGGGAGAACAGTTTAAAACTGGTACAGCTGTCCAGTATAAATAGAGTTAGCAACTCCCTCGCTACCGCTAACTAAACATACACTGCAGTTTAATGATCAATATTGACAATATAATGTTTTTCTTCAATTTTTATTTTCAGAATTAATGAAGTAAGAAACTGGGTGAATACACTACGACCATCAGGAGGATGTAACTTGCTTGGAGCATTGAGGCAGCTGGTGAAATGGAAGCATATTGATTCTGTTGTCATTGTCCTTGGCAGCAGGTAATGTAGTAGTGAAGTTCCCCTTTGTAGAGTATGATTTGGAATTTTGTCATGGGACGTTGACCTCTAGGTAGCAGGGTTTTCTCCTGTAGTAACACTGGAACAATAAATGATGGCTCTTACTGGATCTCTAGGGAGAACAGTTTAGAACTTCTAGATCTAGAGCTATCCAGTATAAATAAGTTAGTTCAGTTTAGGTTTCCTCCTGTAATAACACTGGAACAATAAAGGATTAGTTTAGTTTAGTTTAGTTTAGGTTTCCTCCTGTAAAAATTACACTCATTGGCCATTACTGGACGTCTAGGGAGAACAGTTTAGAACTGACAGATTAGAGCTATTCAGGGATAAATAATGTTAGTTTAGGCTTTCTTTGTATAGTAACCAAGCATAGTAACATTGTGGCATCACTTCAAGGTGATTAATTTCTGTTTTCAGTCCTGATCAAGAATCAGAATTGATATGTCAATATGTGAGGCAATCCTTGGCCGGTAGACAGTTGCCATTTCATACTGTTGCGTATAACTGTATTGCGCCTAATAATAATGTGAGTATGTATTTATTATTTTATTGAGAGGATCTGTAATGGGACTGCAGCGATAGGGGGATCAGGGCATGTCATGCTTGTGTATATTATTTTTATGGAGGTAGCCAATCTTCGAATGGAGTTAGGCTATGTGGCGCAGCCAGTAACGCCAAGCTTAAATAACTAGCTCCTGGTTTGGAAAACTAGCTCGACTTCCTCCACATGAATTTTTGAAGTTGGCCTGTAACTCCGCAATTCTTAATTCAACTAAGTTTCGAAGCACATATGTTAAATATGGAATTAGCCCCTTAGATTATGGAGGTAACGTCGCTTCATGGCTCCCTAACTTCAACTGCAGCGATGGGCGCATGTTCACAGTTCACCGGACAATTTTGACGTCTGAGAGTGATTTCTAGCAATGGATCTAGTTTAGACGGCCTGCTCTGTTTTAAACTGGAATTATGATTGTATCGAGATATAATAAGAACTTAGTAACAACTTACTAACAATGACCTTCTAACAACTCGTAAAACGGCGAACAAAATGACAACAATTTTAAGTCTCTGTTTAATTTCATGATGTATTTTCTTTTTCTGTGTGAATGCTGTAGGCACTTCTAGAAGAGCTGGCGGATATGACTGAGGGAAGATACCACTGCTATTCTTCTTCTTCAAGTGTACGTTGAATTATTATACATTCAAAATATATTCTTGTTCCTTAAGGTCATGTTAGTTACACGAGGCAATTTTTACTGCAAATTGCAATGCAATTTCTGACACAGAATTGAGAACTTGGTCCGAATTTTACTCCGTCGACCTTTCCTCACGTAACATACCACAAAGACATGAAAGAAATTAATGAGAATAAAAAATATCAGAAAAGTGTGAAGCAGTCCATCATCGCTTGTTTACTGTTAATACTTTTTAATATTGCTCTATGTCCGAAACAGTGGTGTAGTCTGTCCGATAAATTATGTGCGTAAAACTCTTGGCCAGATCCTTAAATTTAAATACTTAATACTGTAGGCATCAATTTTTTATTGATCTACAGTAAAATGCCCTTTTCCCTTTCAGGACAAGATTTTCACTGGGACTGATTTACGACTTCTCGCTCACGAAATTAAAAGGTGAGGCCTAATGCAGTAAAATTCAGCATAGTTTGCTTTTTTTCGTATTTCTTGTTTCGTACAAGGCAATTCCACGCTCTTGGCCACCGTCGTGACTGTCCACGCGCGCTCTCTCACGAAGCGGGTTATTTAATCTTTCTGTACATTGGTTAATGAAACACAAATGTGAACGCCGCCCTATTGTTGCGTTTCGATATGCGTTATGCGGTAGCACGCATCATTAGCGCGCCAGCATCACACGCAAGCACATTGTGAATTTGTGCAGGCAAAATTTAAAATTCTACTTTTTAACAATATTAACTCAGAAAATCTAAAATAAGCTGCATTTTTGCAGGCACTAGGGGACACTTTGCAGTGAACCTTGCACGCCCGCACCTAACCCTAACCGGCCCGGCCCGCATCCTAACTTTCGATCAGGCAGTAGATTCGTGTTTTACGCGCGTGTTTACGAACCCGCGTGATGCATATGCGTGAGAACACACGCGTGGCCAATTTCGAACGGCCATCTTTTAATTTGTTCAAGTTTCAAAATTTCAACGTTCGTTTTCGAATTTTGGATGCATATGTGGCAAATCTTTTAAACTTTTGATCTTTTTTACTGAAATATACAACTTGGAAGCTCTATTTTTGCCTAAAGAAGAGGCTAGACAGTGGATCGTTTAGATCCTGCAATTTGCAAACGAAAGGACGAAGTCGAAAGCATTTGGTTTGACTTGCAGAGACTGGTCTATAAATACGGCTGCGTTTTTTTACCGCTGGCTTACTGTTTCTAAGTGTTTATTGGGCGATTCCATATTATATTTATCGACAGTGTATATAAACTATGGATGACGAAAGCCCAAACAAAACGAAATGGCCGCCTATTTTTGCTTCGGATGAGGCAAAACCTTTACTCAAACATGTGAAACCAATTCGTGCGAATTATTCGCCAAGAAAATACAGACAATTCGAAGACGGTGAAAACTCGAACGAGATGTGCGCCTGTACCAATACAAATTCGTCGAAAACTATTACAAAACGTGAAACGGCAAACCCTGAAACAAAGCCATTCCTGGAAAGTAGTCGTGCACAAGAAAAGCCTGTTGTCTATAAATCTCCAATTTTGAAAGGAAAGGATGTTGCTGCCACTATTTGTGTGAATGTCGAGCCATTTCAGAGTTTATCACCAAAACAGCCACCTAGAAAGAATATTACTGAAGGTAAACATTCCCCTGAAGTTAGTGAAGACAGGAAAAGAGCAATTCAGTTCAAGACAAATGAGAATGACACATCCATACCCATGAACAATGCTGAAAAGACTAAAATCAATTCTGATCTTGCTACTGATACGAACGTAAAGCCAAAACGACCTATTGGGAGACCAAAAGGTTCTTATAAACGACGTTCCCGTAGTCTAGGCAGCAATACCCCAGCCAGCAATACCCCAGCCAGCAATACCCCAGCCAGCAATACCCCAGGCAGCAATACCCCAGGCAGCAATACCCCAGCCAGCAATACCCCAGGCAGCAATACCCCAGGCAGCAATACCCCAGGCAGCAATACCCCAGGCTTGTACATTAAGAAGCTTCGAAGTTCACCTGGCAAAGTCAGCCGGATTATTATGACCCCTCAAAGATATAACCCAACGTCTGATAGCCCGCAGAAACGAGCCAAATCAACTCCACCACACAGAAATATTGATAACAAACGCCCTTTGCTTAGAGCGAGGGTTCAAGAAAATAACACCACGTCAGATGCCCCAATGAGTGATGCTATTGATAACGAACATGTTGAAACAACACATCGATGCAACATATGTGATAAAGTATACTCAAGCCAAGCCAGATTGCAAAACCACATGCATTGGCATGTTAAAAGAAAAATGTTCAAATGCAATGTTTGTAAAAAGATTTTTAAAGGCTTTGGTCATCTTATAAGACACCAGCAATCGCATGGTAAGGCTGACACAACTGTTAAGAGAAGTCTTCGACCTGGTACTAACATCGACACGAAGACAAGACTTGACGTACGTAAGCCTCAGGAGGCAAAAACACAGATTGGAAAAAAACAGTCGCACAAGTGTAACATTTGTTTACGGACGTTCGCATACTTGGGTAAACTTAAGGTACATCTACTAACACATTCAAAAACTCAAAGAAAGTATAGGTGTCAAGCCTGTAGCAAAGAGTTTGTGACTTTTGGATGGCTAAAGCAACATGCACTTCGATTTCATGATTTAACAAACATGAGCAAACGTGAAACTCGGATACCAGGCAGGAAATTGGGCAATGCATCTCGATCGTCAAAACTGACATACAAGGACAAGTTGCTTAAACAAGGCAACAAATCGGATAGTCAAAACATTGTTAACAAGGGTAAAGGGGTGTACAAATGCGGTGTTTGTAAAAAGAAGTTTAGGCAGGAACAAACTTTGATTCTCCATAAAAGAGTACATACAGGAGAAACTCCCTTTGAATGTCATATTTGTAACAAACAAATTAGATGGAGGTATCAATTATACCAGCATTGTAAAAATGCCCACGGTGAACTACGACCTTACAAGTGCGATGAGTGTGGATGTCTATTTCAATACTCAAGGTTGTTGCGAAGGCATAAAGAAACGCATCAGGCAAACGAGCCTAAAACTAGTTTAAACCTAACGAGCAATCAAATACAATCTGAAGATGCGCCAGAAAGCGGGGATGTGTTGCACAAATGCGATAAATGCAACCGTACATTCAGATCGATACATGGTCTACGACGACACGGTGCTTGGCATAGGGAAACCCCACCTAACCCCACGCCTCGAAGTACCACACACACCAAAAGTGCCACACCCAACAACCCTGCAGATCTGAAGCACACACCGAGACGTCAGTCCAGTAGGCTGAGGGTTTCTAGATCCCCTCCAAAACCACCAGACCCATCTCCTCCCCACCAAAAATCTTACAAGTGCTACACTTGTTTGCAGATCTTTCCCAGTGAGTCCGAGCTGGAAACCCACAAAAAACAAGCGCATCAAAACAAGAAACAAGCTAGCCCCATAGCTGAGCCCCCGAAGCGAGAATGGATAAAATTTACAAAAGAAAACGGACAACAGATATTAAGGTGCGGTTTGTGTACAAACAGCGACAGAAGCTTCGCTGCGGTAGCGTCAGTTCGGAAACATGTTGGCATGGTTCACAGAGACTTTACAGAGAACCTAGTCGAACCACCTGGATTGTATGATGATTTGCAAGATCAGCCATCGACGTCATCTGCGTCCAATAATGCCAGTTCATCAAACAGTACATCCCAAAGTTCCAACTCGCAAAAGAATTGCACATGTAGTGGTCATGGCAAAGCATTTGTGTATAAGAATAACAGATTGACTCATTTACCAAATAACTGTCCAGTGCATAAAGAGTCCAGTGAGTCAAGGAAGGTCCCAAAAGATCCCGTTTTGAAGTGTAAACATTGCGACGAAGAATTTGATGGTTTGTCACGAGAGAAATTCCAGGAACATGAACTGTCGCACGAGCTGGAGGCAACCGAACCAACGGGTATGACGTATGCATGTTTTGAATGCGAAGAAGAATTTACTATCGCAGGTGATTTGATGGATCACTATGACAAAGCACATTGAAAATTTGGTAGGGGTATTTTTATTATTGTTGCTGTGGTAGTTGAAGCCAGGGAGTGTTAAGGCTCATTAGAGCCTGTTTAATATATGATCTTTGCTGGGCTGGAGGGTCACGATTGCCAAGATCTTGCTAGTAATGTAAACACTAAAATTGAGTGTTTATATGAGTAATTTCCATATAAACACTCTGGCCATGTGGTCAGCATGTGCATGTTTCAAAATATGTTTGTATAAGTATCAAACCATTGCAGCTTAATTTAAATTTTCTATCAAACCCCCTGTCTAATTTCTTCCCTTTTTAGAGGAGAAATTATTAACCCACCCCCCTCGCTATTGAGCCCCCTCTCCAAAAAGTGTCCCCCTCAAGGAGGGGTTTACAGTATGGGATAAATATATAAGTACGTAGATGAAGTCTGTCTCTAAATATAGAAAGTTCAAAGATTTCTAGAACATTTGTTGAGAATTAGGATAGTGTCAAAACTATTTAAAATATGTATTAACGCTTAGATTTTACGCCTGCTTTTCACTAGAGATGCAAGCATAAGAGATGAAAAAGCGTGACTATCCCCATCAGGCTTATAAAGACAAATGTGGAATTTGAATGCATTAGCACTATGTTGAACCCGCGGGTGCGTAAAACAGAATTGAATTGACTTTTATGCATACCGAAGTTATTTAAAAGCTGCACTGCACCCCTCTTAAAGTACGAAGATTAGGCCAAATAAAATAATAACTTGTTTAGCGTCCCCGCCCGACCTGAGAAAAGCCCCCGACCTCCAGTTCTTTTTTATATTTTATTTAAAAGAGAACTCTTTAAATTTAGTCTAAAAACTCAAAACAAATTTTTACTTACAACATTTACCATTATATTTTACTCGGGCCTTCCCACACTAAAAAGTCTAAGTCTTCGTTTCTGAAAAATTGTAAAATATGGGTAGACGCTAAACAAGTATTTTTTTATATGGCCTTATTTACGTTCATCAGATCATCAAAGCTTATGCCGCATGCTTCACGGCATTTCTTTGGTTTTCATACTTGCGTTTGTATTGCTAAGTGTGAAAACCAGGCTATGATTTCTAAAACACTGTATTTGTACAGATAAAATGTTGACTGTTTTAGTGGCTTTGTGCCATGTAAATGTGTACAACCTATTAACATTGTACTTTTTTAATTTATCAAAGTAAGTAATGTATTATTGTATTCGTTAAAGGGAGATTTTTTCTATGTTAAACGTAGTAACACGCGCTCAAAACTAATGAGTCAGTACTGCCACTTTGGTTATGGCTGTGTTCCAACTTTCGAATTTTTCACACTCTACAAAGTAGACAATTTTAGAGGTACACCAAAACGATTGTAGGTTTTGAACACTTTTCATCGAAAATACGTGACATAGAAAACATTGTCTCTTAATATGATTTTTACGTTCTGATATGTATGATTGTATTTGTAATAATAAATGTTTGATTTTGGTTGTTCTGATGTTTTAATACTTTGTCATTAATTTACAGAGTACAGTGCATGTATTTTACGCGTTTTAAGTCCAGGAGCGCGTGTGTGGGGAGGGGGGGGGAGCGTGTCAGAGCGCGTAGCTTGTCTATGGTTTTGTGCAGGGCGCTTATATAGTATATAAAGGCCTGATTCCACGGCGAAATTATTCGCGAGAAATTGTCTGCAGAATACGGATGGCTGCACATCAGTGATTCTATTCAATTTCCCCACTTTGTTCGCTGTCGCAGTGAGTAGAACTAACTTCTACTCACTGGCGAAGCGAAATTTTTTCTCGCGAAGCCTGATTTATGTTTTCTGCGCATGCGTTAATTCATTTCGTGGGAAATTTTTCGCATTTCGCTGAGAAAAAACACTCGTGGAATCAGACCTTAAGGCGCCCTGGTTTTGTGATTTTCTTCTTGGAACAGAGTTTCACTCAACGTGTTCTCGATTCAGTAGAAAAACGATTCTATAGTCGTGTTGTTATATTCAGTTCGAAGCTTTTTCGTGGCATGGAGGCACCAGCCAATGAATCATCACCTTCCTTGTCTGACATTTATGGCGGAACTTCGTAATGATATATCGTAAACACGTATATTTCGCTAACTTTTTCTAAGGTTGGAAAGTCTAGGGCAAGCGTACTTGCATGCGTTGTCAAAATCTCCCTCCGGCCTGAAGGGATACTGGAAGTGCAAATTTTGAATTGTACTGCACTGTATTTGAAATTGATTCCTTCTTTAATGCCAATACTACCACCAGAAATGAGTTGAGGTGAAATGAGTCGCGTCTGTACTACACACGTAAAAACGCACAAGTTGTAACAAACCTGCAGCAAACTTGTACCGATGCTGTTTCAAAAACGTGTTATCAGGATGTGTTCGCACTGCTTGTTGGCAAACTTGCTACAAGGTTATTGGCTCAACAGACTTTGTTGCAAGTGGTTCCAACAACCTGTAGGTTCCAACACCAGTTGTAAGTGACAACCTTGTAGCAACTTGATAAACTGACAACATTGTTACAACTTGTTGACGAGCTTGCTACAAGCCTGTTGCGAACACGATGTGTTGACAAGATGCGAGCATTTTACGTGTGTGGCCTGGGTCGGGCAAGTTATACATTCGGTGCACAGGCTACGTTCGCACTAAACAAGTGAACTTTTGCTTTTTACAGAGCTGAGAAAACAATAAGAATCATAAATGAAATGAGAAGTGGGCGGTTGGATGACAAAATAATTACAATTGCGAGCAATAAGGTAATTACTATAATTGATTTTCTTTCTGGGTACGCGGACAGGTGTGTCACCTGGAGTGGGGACCAGCACTATTGAGTAAAGGGGAGGGGGGAGGGTCACCAAGAAAGAAGGCTAAGTAATTTGGATTTCAGAAATGAACACAATCATTAGAAGGAGTGGAATCCAAGTAAACGCAACAAATATATTTATTTCGCCATGCTAACATACAAGGAACCTTAATTCAAATTTATCCAACATCCAGATAGCGAAAATCCCTTGTCCTTTCAATCCCTTGAGATTGGTAGCTAGCTATAGCAGTTCCGCTAAGCTGCTCTCCAAGGCATATTTTAACATACACACTGGTGGGTCAAATGGCCCACCAGACCCTACAAGTGGCCCACCAGACCCTACTAAGTACCAGACCCCAGACTCAGCCCACCACTGCTTGGGCCTCGTCGCATCATCATTCTATTCATCAAAAAAAAAAAAAATGTAAAGGTACTGTTTAGTGCAGTGTTTTTTTTTATTTTTTTTTTTGTATTAGATTTCCCTATTTATATCAGCAGCATTCTACTTTATTTTACTATACTATATATATAGAATACTGTAGTGAAGACTAGATCACCAGACAATAGAGTACAGACTGCTTAACACAAATAGTAATATAGTATATCAGACTATTAATTAAGCATTCCTTCTGTGCCCATATTCCCAATGTACGAATATATGTCAATCGCATATCAATCTTTCAATGAGTTCAGGAGGCATTCAATATTACACAATCGTAATCAATACTCAGGGCTGAGTGCCCTAATTTTAGTTTGGGCCGACCACTGTAAATTCTTTAAATACTGAACACATGCAATTAAGGAAAAATTATAACCAGACAACTGCATATTGCGAGAATTGAACCTCGGTTGCATGATGTATCCACTAACCAGTGAGCCACCGACAGTCCAAGACGCTCGTATTAACTTTGCAAAGATTTTTTTATTTTTTTACTCAGCAAAATTTTTTTTTTACTTCAGCCTAAAGTTCCCATGGATATTCTACCTGTAGCAGACGGTACTCTTGTCCAGCGGAATAAGTCTTCTGAACATGCGTCGTTGAACGTAGAGAACCCTTCGTTCCCGGCAAGGACATCTCTGGATTGGCTCAAACAACATGGTTTGAAAGGTGGGTGTGGCTTCGTTTAAGAAGAATACAGTCGAAAATCCCTTTACTGATTGCTATCTAACACGGCCACCTCTTTATTACGGACAGTTTCTCATGTCCCCAAATTCTTGTATATTTGCTAACGGAGCATCTCTAATATGGACATTGGACACTAAATGTCGACCCCAGAGAGCAAATACTTAACAATTATTCGGAGACGATACTTAACGGAGACGAAGTCGAGGTTTTTATTCACCGATATTCACCGAGTCTGAGGCGAATAATTGTTTTAGTAATATTACATAGGTGATTATTTGGAAAAATATTTTAATTGAATATTTACGATAAAAGCGGCTTAAAAACGCTTTAGGTGATTATCGCGTATTAATCCGAGGTAGCGCAACCAATCTGCGTTGAGAATTTTCAATAATAACCTAAAGTATGTAATTTTACTAAATATGAATATAACCTCTTTATTACGGACACTCCAGTGATTGGGCTATGATAGATTGTGTATGCTGTGACCTCTAGAAAACGGACAAATTGCATACTCCGTCATTTCGGTGTCCATATCAAGGCCTGTTGACGTATGTGATTTTTTACTTTTACTGGACAAGAGACAAGCTTATTTCATCATGCCTGAGAAAAGTGTAGTTGTTGTTTGTACTGTGTGATCATCACATACGTCAGAGGAACAGGCTTTAGACTGTACAACCGTTTTCTCAAATCTTGAATTGAAAGATTAGATGGAACTTCTAGTCGGAGTCTGTGGGAATTGACCCGGCTTTGTAAGGAGCCAAGCAATCCGATTGTCATTACAAATTTACTAAATAGATTTTTAGACTGGAGCCAAGCAATCCAATTGTCATAACAAATGTACTAAATGGATTTTTAGACTGGATACTTAACTGTACTAGTATATTTCTATTTAGCGAGAAGACTAAATCTTTACCAAGTTCTCGCTCCCAATGCATATTCCTACGTCAAGGGCTATGTCTCGGCCATCAACAAGAATGTCAAGTCAAAAGTTTATAAAAAGGTTGGCTATAACTGAACAGTAGTTGAGAAAATTGAAAGTTTGTGTGTTTCCATGTGCATTTACCAAAAGTTTAATTATATGATTTTACTTTTCTTTATCTCAGAGTATGGCACAGTTCCCGTGGCATGATGGCTCTATTAAGAACGTTCATGTTGATCCTACATTGCTCTTTGTTTATCAGGTAAATATTCCATCAACCTGAATTAATCTACACAGTATATTATGAGAATGAGAATTGATGAGAGTCAATGACTCGCGTTTTACCGCCAACTCTCATCAACTCTCATCTACTTTGAGCTTGTTCAAATTTTGATGAGAGTTTTCCCTCGTTTGACCGGTACTCGTGGTAATATCCAGTCAACTTTCATGCAACTCTTGTTCTCGTTTGACCGAGGCATGAGAATTTATCAAACTCTCGTGCAAACTCTCGCTTGCCAACTCTCATCAACTCTCATTCTCGTTTCACCAGGACTTAACTTTGTGTCCGTTGCTTTGGCTGAGCGACTCTGCCCTTTCGCCTTTCCTCGCTGCAGTCACGTTTTATACTTGTCAACCATTATTATTGCTGTTTTGTTTCTATGGCAATACCTCTTTCCATCAAGGCTAGTTGGAGCTTTGGACCACAATCGCCCCATATATACACATTTCTTTTAAGATTTAATTTTATCCATCTTTCAGGAACAACTTGATTCAACAGTACAACATTATTTGAGAAGAATTGACTGGCTGTCAACTGGATGTCGACAGATATTTGGAACTCTTGTGGAACAAAGGTATAATAGTGTAATGGTGATCATTATCTGATTATCTAGAGTAACTATTATCATTGACCATGATCATTGTCTGATTATCTAGGGTTATCATTATCATTGATATATCCGTATCAACGAGACCATGTTTCAATGTCCTCAAGAACGATTTGAAAGTTCTGTTTGAGCAGCAAATGGCAAATAAGAAACACTATAATGTGATTTGGTAAGAATAGAAATTCAAAAAGTTTGTTACACACCGGATGTTCCAATATCAGAACCCCCCCCGGTACTTCGTTTATCGCGTCAGCAGACGCGATGCTTCGCGCGAAAAAATTCGCCTAGTGGAAAATGGGCTTTACTTGGCCTTAACCAGTAATGCACCCAAAGAATATAAAACAATAGATTATTAAATCTTTTCTACATTTTATTTAGTTATGGAAGTTCCTCTGAAATGTTTCGTCCGTCAATGGTGAATCCTTCCCCTGAATATTTGCAGGCCAGTTGGAAGTACGTTGGTACAGTAAAATTATAGAAATATAATCGGCCTAGGATCTGGAGGATTTGGAGAATATATGTTTTGCTTCACGGTCTCAAAGTGCCTTTCATCTCTGTGACTGGTGTTCGATTCCTCCAATATATATGCAGTTGTCTGATTATAATTTCGCCTAAGAAGTCCCATTTGTGTAGAATGCCTTCGCATCACAAATTTTCTCCGGGTACATACATAAAAACGCACAAGTTGTAACAAACCTGCAGCAGACTTGTACCAATGCTGTTTCAACAACTTGTTATCAGGATCATGTGTTCGCGCTGCTTGTTCCCAGCTTGTTGACAAGTTGTTAACGGCTTGTTGACAACTTGCTACAAGGTTGTTGACTCAATAGACTTGTTACAAGTTGTTCCAACAACTTGTTATCGTCCTGCAATTCAACAACTTGTGAACAAGTTGTGAGTGACAACCTTGTAGCAACTTGCTCTGACAACGTTGTCACAACTTGTTGACAAGCTTGCTACAAGGCTATTGCGAACACATCCGTTCTCCTCCTGAATGCATACACTGGAACAATACCCAAGTGTTATAACGCTCGCAATATATAGAAGTTATTGACTTATTATTATTTTCCCTTATGTATAATCTTATATGTCTGCCACAAGTTAACAATTTACGATGAATTCTGCACAAATGCACAACAAATCAATGTCGTTTAATTTAATACTTCATCTGTATGTCTTTAGATGGTTTCTTCATAAGAACTGCGCTGGCAGTAGAAATTTCCTCGAAGCTTTTAAAATGGCCGTCGAAAACAATCATGATATCACGAACGACACAGGTAACTTCTAAATTGCAGATGCCCAACAGTCTTCAGTTATGTTTCAAGTAAATATTATCGATATCTTCTTAAATCTCATTAAATCACCGTTTCTTCTTAGAAGTGGAAGGCATATATCTTGTATCGGCAGGACCACCCGATTCGCCCAAGGTAATGTATTTGTACTTCGGCAGAAACACTTCAGAAATACTAAATGTTTTAACCTTGTTGTACAGGGTGAATAAAAAAGTAATCCAACTTTAGCATGTTGCCGTGCGTTTATTATTTCGTTTATATATTTGCTTTTTTCATACCAATAAAGATCAATCTTTTAGCTGTCAAATGATACCATTTTTGTATCGTTGCGATCAAAAATGGCCAAATACGATACGATTAAAAACTCGCAATTCTGATTGGTTAAAGTGTCACTAGCCCCAAATATAATTTTGGTATGTGCAATATTTGTATCATTCTGAGAAGAAATGTAATATATCTTTATAGTAAAAATCCTCATCTTGATCAACTTTTTCACTGTCAAAGTGACCGGATATGATGTCATTAGGTGAATTTTAACATCAAAAAACAAAAGAAAACTAATTTACAATTCATCTAATGACATCATATCCGGTACATTTGACAGTGAAAAAGTTGATCAAGATGAGGATTTTTACTAAAAAGATATATTACATTTCGTCTCAGAATTATCCAAATATTACACATGCCAAAAATCATATTTGGGGTTAGTGACACTTTAACCTTTGCACTACACAATCGACCCTGAACATTTAGTGTTTTTACAGGATCTAATATGTTCATTCATCAAAGAATCCCTTGCTGGTAAGGATATATCTCTCAACACAATTTACTATGAAGATGAGACTGACAGCAGTTGTTATCTGCCTGGACGATATGCGACGCCTGCTGACACCGCTGAGTGCTTAAAACAGATGGCTCATGCTGGCAGGGGCAGGTTTCACTGGTACAAAATTGGGGGTGAGTGCCTCTTGTGAAATCAGTAAACGGGTCTTTGAATAACACTTCATCCAACGACATTAATATTTTGTCGGTAATTTTTGTTGTTTAGCTGGTATTGTGGAAAGTGATGATGTCAGTGTTATTCATGGCGAGTTGAACAAAGCCTATAATTATTCACAAAATGTAAGCGACTGTTATTTAAGAAATAGAAAACATTTTCCGTGTTTCTATACACTTATAGAAACACGCGTGGGAGTTTGGGAGAACGAGAAATAATCAGTGGGAAAACGAGCCCGTAGGGCGAGTTTTTCCACGTTATTTCGAGTTCTCCCAAACTCCCACAAGTGTTTCTATAAGTGTATAGAAACACAGGAAAAAATGTTTTCTATTTCTTTTATAATATAACTCAAAAGACATTTTTTAAACTCGATTAATTTACAAATTCTCATTACGTACGCATGCTGACCTTTGCTTGAAAATTAACAGTCAAAAATGTGTAAAAGCATTAAAATTGTTTTTAAATAGTATTCAAAGTTTTATAATTCGCATTAAATTTGTTTTTTTTATGATTTTAAATTTTGGCGGGAAAATTTCCGTGTTTCTATACAGTTATAGAAACACGCTTCTCGACCAATCAGTACGCGCGTACTATAAATGTTATATTATAAAGCAATATAGTTGATGTTCGCGAGGAGGGCCAAAAACATATTTATGCCCAAGAACATCAACTGTATTACTATTATAATAATTTTACAGCACACTTGCAGGATAAGAAAATCAGAAATATACGGTAAACAGTATATAGAATGAACAGTCGCGCCAGCATTGTGTTAACTAAGTTTAAGAACTATTTAAATATTAAGCAGAAAAAAAGTTTTAACCGTTTTCAAAAGACAAAAAAAGAATAAGAAATGATTTGTACGATTTATGAACTGATATAGCTTGGCACAATTGTCAATTGCCTGAACAAAGCTAGCTTCGTTGCATTGAAAACAAACTACTGTAACATTCACTTCGCCATTGTGTATAATTATATTTAAAAGCTGCCACTACAGACATTGTTTTCTCCTGTTTTTGGAATGGATTCTTGCTCATTTAGCTTCGAAGATCGTTAACTCTTTTTCGTGTAGTTTTGTAGCCGGCTAAATACGCCACAACGCCCGCTAAAATTACATTAACAAATATTGAGAAGCGTTTTGAAAATGTGTGTTCGATTGCATCTGTTAGTGTCCTCTGCATTTTAGACGGCCATGTTGCTGGATTCTGTGAAGAGGAACAGATATCCTGAAGAAAAGGTAAGTTCTGGTTAATCAACTTAATACATATTTCTTTTTATTATGTTTACCACTCTGAGGTGAACGGAAAGCCCTTATAACAGGTTTTGCAACCCAATTGACAAAGGTTCCGAGGGTTAGTTAGTGGTTAGTGCCTAAGGGTTAGTTTTTAGCGAGGGAGGAAAACCGGAGTACCCGGAGAAAAACCCTCGAAGCACAGGAGAGAACCAACCAATCTCAACTTACATGAGTTTATCAAACACATGGACGTTACCCAGCCGAGGTAAATCCGTGCCCTCGACCTGCTGTATAGCCGGCTTAACTCAGAGGTAAGGGACAGCGCGCTAACCACATCTGCCACCTGAGCTTCCCAAAGTTTCGAAATTTTTCCAGAATTGCAAGACGTTTTCAACTTTCCTCCGAGTAGAATTTTGGGTTTTCCAAACCTTCCTAAAAATAACTGGAAATTTTCCGACATGCAGTCGGATGTAATTGGCTACAAAACAAGTCAACTTTAAGCAACGTTATATTCACAGGATAGCTCTTCATTGGAAGATCAGAAGGCACTGGTCCCAGCACCTCCACAACAGAAACCTAGACCTCTGCCTCCTCCAAAACAGACAGCTTTATCTCAAGCTCGACTGGTGAGTGTGTTGTTCGAGTTGTTACAAAACATGCCTGTGCGTCTAAGGAGCAAATTAGAACAAGGGAATCTGCCGTCGCCCTCAGATTCTGACCAGGGGCGAAACTTCGGTGTTACAACTGGGGGGGTGTTAGCTTCTTTTACCCGACAAAAAGGGCGTGGCTGAAGTTGAGCCCGACCGACGATCTAAAAAAACGTTAGGCTATGGTCTATTTGAATAGCAATTTTAATCTGTCTAATCTAAAAGCGACCATTTAACACAACTGATTGCTCTAAGCAGATCCAACTACATCATAGCTGGCCTTGGCTATTTTCAACATTTGCCCTACAAAATCGTATCAATTTGCCCGAAAACATGAATTTCCTGAAGACTGGGGGTGTCACAACCCCCCCCCCCCGGTAGTTTCACCCCTGATTCTGACCGCCGATTAATCCCGCGATGGTTCAACAAAAGAACAGAAATTGTCACGTCAAATTAGACGTGATTTAATATGTAGAAAATTATATTTTAGAATGGCATTCGAAGTCGACCATCAACAGCCAACGGACAGATTTCTAAAACATCGAAAAGAGACGAAAGGAAACAACGACCACGAAGTGCAGTTAGATCATCGCAAGATGTTTCCGTGAAACCATTGTGTTGGAAACCAAATTCCAAGACCAACAGTCGAAGTCTTATTCCTGATAGTAAGTCCTAAAGCCTTGTCTCAACTGATAGTCTGGATCACAACACGTAACACATATATCTTTCAGCTCACTCCCCGTGGAGGCTTTTCAGTGATCGATTACATCAAGTAATTACGTTACGTAGCCTACACCATATGTATATTTTTACAACATATCCTAACCCACCCAGTCAACTTTCCCTCTGGAAGGAAATCGAATTTCATATTTTCTATTTGATATTCTTCTTTCAGTACCGCGTACTCTGAGTAAGGAAAGAGAAACACCAAGTGCTCAAAGACAAGTGTTCTACACAGAAATTGGAAATAGTGTTGGTAAGATACTATTACCTGAGACTATAAAGCTCTATCAGTTCTAAACTGCTCTCCACAGATTCGAATAGATGTGCAGCCATAGTGTGCAGTATAGGTCATTGCCGTTACTACAAGAGGAAACCTAAACTAAATTACTTTGTTCTGGATAGCTGTATCAGTCTTAAATTGTTCTCCTTAGTGGTCCGGTATGGGTTATCGCTTATTACTCTTATTGGTCCAGTGTTACTACATAAGGAAACCTACACTAAACTAACTTTAATTTATACTGGATAGCTCTATCAGTTCTAAACTGTTCTCCCTAGATGTCCAGTGGCCCTTTTCACAGAACAAAATTTCTCCAAATAATATATTTTGTTTTCAAGGTGCAATATTGAAAGATTACCCTAGCGTGGTTGAAGACAAGAAGAGCATACGAAGACCGATCAAGGACATTTATATTCCTGAAAAAGATGAAAATATCTCCACTCGAGAGGTGGGAAATAGCGCTCCAGGTCTTTATAAGTGTAATATTGAGCATTACGGCACCGAAGCCCTACACACGTCAAAATCTCGCATCTTGTCAACAAGATGTGTTCGCAAAAGCAAGCTGTCATTTTATCAAGTTGCTACAAGGCTGTCGCTCGTAACTTGGTAACATGTTAGTTGTTGAATTGCAGGACGATAACAAGTTGTTGGAACAATTTGTAACAAGTCTGTTGAGTCATCAACCTTGTAGCAAGTTGTCAACAAGGCGTTGACAACTTGTCAACAAGCTGGGAACAAGCAGTGCGAACACATCCTGATAACAAATTGTTGAAACAGCATTGGTACAAGTCTGATGCAGGTTTTTTACAATGAATTTGTCTTCTATAGACCCATTGCACTGACGTCACAAATCCTCAAAGTGTCCTCCAGATGCCCCCTAAATAAAAAAAATAATACTAAAAAGTATTATTGTATTAAATAAAATAAAAAATAATACTAAAAAGTATTAAAGTTTTACCAAATTTGCTCTGTTTACAAAATTTATATTTAATATGCATAGATAATTGCTAATTTGTCCTCCAGTTGCATACGTCACTGGCGATGTGACGTCATGTGCAATGGGTCTATACTATTGATTTATTTTTATCTGATTTTATAGTGGATGAGAAAATATAGTATATCGAAGCTAAAACTGGACCTGAATCAGCTGGCCGGTGGCACAGAATGTTCGCATTCTAAAAGTAAAGTGTCGTCACTGCACAAAACAGTCCCAGCAAGGTAACATGCAGTTTGATTCTGAATTAAATATACGATTGAAATTGTATGGATTAACAGAAATGACTAATCTGTAGATGCTGCGATTCATTTGCAGATACTGTGATATCTTTCCAACCGTCAAAGTTAAGGTACAAAGATTTTACTATGATGAGCCCAGCTAACCTAGAATACTCAGGGTCGGATTAAGGCAGCGCGGGGCCCGTGGCATTTTCCTCGCGCGGGGCCCCTTTGGCTTTTTCCGACTGCTCTATATAACCTGAAAAAATTAACCCGTTTTAAGTGTATATGGTTGAATTGCAATCTTAATTTGAAAGATGTAATGACAGTAACATATCTGATATTATAACTTTCACTATTGGTAATTGGTCTTTCACTTTTTCTCAATAAAGTTTGAGAATAATACAGTGAATGTTCTAGCGGAATGAAAGCGCTGGAGCAATAAGAGATACCCCTTACTGAACCTCTAGGAAGAACAGTTTAGAACTGATAGAGCTATCCAGTATAGATAAAGTTAGTTTAGTTTAGGTTTCCTCCTGTAGTAACACTCGATCAATAAGGGATAACCCTTACTGGACCTCTAGGAAGAACAGTTTATAACTGATGGAGCTATCCAGCATAGATAAAGTTAGTTTAGTTTAGGTTTCCTTCTGTAGTAACACTGGATCAATAAGAGATGATCCTTACTGGACCTCTAGGAAGAACAGTTTAGAACTGATAGAGCTATCCAGTATAAATAAAGTTAGTTTAGTTTAGGTTTCCTTCTGTAGTAACACTGGATCAATAAGAGATGACCCTTACTGGACCTCCAGGGAGAACAGTTTAGAACTGATAGAGCTATCCAGTATAAATAAAGTTAGTTTAGTTTAGGTTTCCTTCTGTAGTAACGTTGGAGCAATAAGAGATGATCCTTACTGGACCTCCAGGGAGAACAGTTTAGAACTGATAGATCTATCTAGTATAAATAAAGTTAGTTTAGTTTAGGTTTCCTCCTGTAGTAACATTGAACAAATAAGTGATGACCCTTATTGGACCTCTAGGGAGAATAGTTTAGAACTGATGGAGCTGTTGTGTAAAAGTCTCAAAAATAGATTTACTCGAAATGTTGTTAAGGGTGTGATGAAACATCTTCATCTGACGTCACGTGAACTCGAGGAGTATGAAGATGAGATTGAGAAAGTCATGAAACGTTATGTCAAGAGACTGCAGTGGTTAATGAGTGGTAGGTTGGGATAATAGGTGATAGAGAGATTGTTGCGACTGTTTGAATATATTCTTAACCTTGGGCTGGTTTTGCCTTCGCTTTGCGAACTGAAGAGACTGCAGTGGTTAGATGGGGAAATAGGAGATAAGTGAACCGTGCTTGCAAACAATCCTTGAGCAAGTTTCACTTGACAGCCGTACACAATCATGTACTGCATGGCTTGTCTACTTTAAAAAAAAGGATTGACCTGTCGAAGATAATTTGTCGTTCTTTTCCTTGAGCGTGCACGAACAAGGAGAACGTATCAAGGAAAGGCTTTGATTCTCTGTGTACTAAGAAAAATGTATATTTATTCTTTAAGGAAGCAGACGAATATTTGGAACTGTTATTGAGAAGAAGGTAGAACATATAGACATTTTTATTTAACCAAATGATCTGTATTTTGTCTTCTTATATTATACCGTGTTTTTTATATAAAATATATGTTTTTCTAAAAAGGTTGTTATTCTTGTTGACACATCGTGTTCAATGGCGAGGAGTATGCCTGAGATTCAGTCACAGCTCATTGGTCTTATCTGGGAACAGCTGAGAGAACTTAACATAATGTGAGTAGATTTGAAATTTGCTCGTTCAACGCAACTATGTGTGATATTAAACGCAAGTAAATGAATGCAATCCCGCCGAACAAATTATATTCACGGCCAAACGTTTCGACACTTCGGTCTAGTCTGAGGGACTCTGCAATCTTTCCTGAGCTTTGACAGCTTGTTACAAGCAAAACAAACACATTTATATATTATAAATTAGAGGCTTAATTCATTTATAGTTTTCTTAATCTCTACAGGTTTAATCTTGTGAAGTTTTCAAATGAACCGACATTATGGCGTCCAAGCGTTGTCGCTCCATCTGAAGAGAACTGCGAAGATGCCGTGGAATGGATAAAAACATTTCAAGCTTATGGCAGTGCTTGCACCGTTGAAGCATTGCAGGTAAGTCTGTCGGTGGAACATGCTGCTCTAACGTATTTTAAACGATAAGAATATAATAAACTCCTTGCTATTATATCTTTAAAGGCTGCATTTCAAGATCCAGATGTGCAAGGCATATATCTTTTAACTGATGGCAAACCCGTAAGTTCTGTATTATTGTATTTAACTTTTCCCTAACGCCATATGCTCCTGCACCGAAGGAAGATTTTCACGCCGAAAAATGCTTGGCGTACGTCAAGTATCTAAGGAAACGTACGATAACGTACACTTACTACAGCTCCTTTGTATTAGCCTACAATTACTTCAGACAACGAGCATTCTCTGGTCCGAGTTAGCGTCATCAATTTTCCATCTCGCTATCTGCAGCGCTTTTTAGTCTTACCAAAAATTTCACGTTGTTTAACGGTTAACTCGCGAGTAACAACGTTTTGAAAACTCGGTAAACGCCCGCGAAAATGTTCTATTTCTAACAAACAGGAAATATATACAACAGAGAACATGGGTAAAACTATAGTTCAGAAAATCGTACGTCAACATCGATAAACCGTACGCCAACTTAGTTATAGAGCGTACGACCTCGTACGGCATTTCTCAAGCTTACTCGTAAATGGGAGACCCCTGTAGATAAAGTACTTAAAAGGTTTTTGGGTTGGTAGTGAATTATTATTCTCGTTTTCATCTCGATTTCTTACTTTCCACAAAAGGATTCTTCCAGATCTTTAATTTTTCTTCTAAAACTTTCTCCCTTGTTCATAACATTTCTTATAAAGTTTACTTTTATGAAGGATTATACAAAGGTATATAAACTGATTAATATTTGCAGCGTTTTGGACAGTTTTAATCTCCAGGCTTTATTATTATCGTTGTTGTTTTACAAAAATATATCTCTATGCCATTTAACTAAGCATAGTTCGTCTCAATAAAGGATCGTATATTTACGGTCTCAAAATCACAACCAAATTCATTCATTTCCCAGGACACGAGCACAACAATGGTTCTTCGTGAACTCGCAAAACTAAACAATCCAAGACAAGTTCGAGTTCATACGATATCATTTAACTGTGACGACAGGTATATGAGAAACTACTTTGAAATTAGACTATAGATCTAACTTGTTCTGGATAGCTCAATCAGTGTTTTTCTTGAAGGTCCAGTAAGGGTCATCGTTTATTGGTTAAGTGTTATTACAGGAGAGAACTGGAATACCTGGGGGCTTGGCTCAGCCAACGTGAAAACACTCCTCTCGAAACTCCTCTCGCATACGACCGAGGTGAAATTATAATCAATGCATATTGCAGCAATTGAACCTCCGTCAAAGAAGTGAAAGGCATAGCATTAACCATTGTGCCGCCAGCCTTACAATATCTTCTATTCTGTTCTGTTTATCATATCTTTAGCTCTGCGAATAAATTTCTTCAATTACTGGCAGGCCAGTCAAGAGGAAGGTACTGTACATGCAAAATCTATTTCTCAAAGAGCAATTATTTTTTTCGCATACAAAATTGACATTGTTTTAAAATTTTCTAGATAAAAATTAAAGCGATAAAAATGTATTTTATTTGAACGACATTCGATGTCATCATTTTTATCGCTTAATTTCATTAATAGAAAAAAAAGCTTTTCTTACAAAATTTTCAAATGTTCATTTTAGATTTCACCGAAGTCAATCCGAGGCTGCTGGTCATTTGCTGGCTCACAGATTGTTGACTGAAAAAGTTCGTTCTGACGAGGTAAGGTGGTTTATTGATTTGTTGTTATATTTGTCTGTGCTCTTGATACACAGCCAGTAACCGTGTAGTCTGAAACGACAAAGGATGGCCCTTACTGGACCTCTAGTGAGTACAGTTTAGGTAGAACTGATGGAGCCATGTACAGTACAAATGAAGTTAACACTTTAGATGATGGCCCTTACTGGACCCCTAGGGTGAACAGATTAGAACTGTTAGAGCTATCCAGTATAAACAAAGTTTTGTTCAGTTTAGATTTCCTCCTGTAGTAACACTGGACCAACAAGAGATGACCCTTACTGGACTTCTAGGGAGAACAGTTTAGAACTGATAGAAATATTCAGTATAAATAAAGTTAGTTTAGTTTAGGTTTCGTCTTGTACACTGGGCTAGCCCACATAAATAACATACTCAAGATTCTTATAATTCTCAGGCTCTAACCATACCAGTATTCGAAGGAGATGACCTACGTCGGTTGGTCAGTGAAATCACTCTGTGCAGAAAATTTCTTTTGCAAGCAAGAACATACAGGTATGCATGTGCACCTTGAAGCTTGGCACCTTATGTATGTGTTTGTTTGTTTGTTTCATTTTCTGCTATATTTTACATATAGGACGCTGCTTTATGAGTATGCTCAGGCAAGTCAGGACGAAAAGAAGCAAAATCAATCGAAACATTATTTACATACTGGTGGGTAAAATATCATGAAATGTCGTATATGATTTTTTCTTTTTGTTTAGAATAAATAGGGAAGCACGGGTGGCAGACGCGGTTAGCCATGCTAGCGTTTGAACAAGTGTACTTGTCATAGAAAAAATTGCCAAAGTACAAATTTTGCTCGTCTGTGTGGGTCAACAAGGAAAACTTGTCAAAGTAATTTGAGCACTTAGGTGCGGTTTGTCAGCAATCTATTGTTGTATTAGCTATCATTGCGGTCAGAAAACCACAAACTTGTCATAGAAAATTTGTTGTACGTACACACGTGCAATTGGCAAATAAAACTTATCATATAAAAACTTGTCATAGAAAACCTGCTCGTCTGTAAGAGGATGTGCTTCGAGGGTTTTTCTCCGGGTACTCCGGTTTCCCTCCCTGAGGCACATTAACCTTCACTAACTAACCCTCGGAACCTTTGTCAATTGGGTTGCAATTTGCAAAACCTGTTAAGGCTTCCCGTCCACCTCAGAGTGGAAAACATAATAAACTAAAAAATAATTAATTATATTTTTGTTTGCAGGTTCGTCAAAACCGTCCAAAATATCACTAAGTAACCCTACTACAAGTGAGATACTGGCAAACTGAGATTTGTGATATGCTTAGTGTGCAGGACCGGCCACGAACGCGACATAAAAGTATAGACTTTGCATCTGGTCACCGAAATATGCTCACAACTAGGGTCGACGATAGGCCAACTTGTCCGCGCCATAACCTGACGATAATGCTCCCCAAATTGACCTTTCTCAAGTTGGGGGCTTTCCCTCAAGTTGGGGTTCTTGTACGCCCTTTGGTGCCCGTGACCGTGTGGAGAGGCGCTCTCAAATAATCTCTAAAAAGTGAAATTACTGCGAGACTGAGCACACACGAGGGAACCTTTGAACGTTTTTCCATGTATAGAACACTTCGAAAAATAATATTTGTTACGTTGTACCATAGAAAAGCATGGTTATATTTTAGATAGTTGTAATATAATACTATTTTTCCCGCTGTACATATACGACTTATGTATTATACAATTATGTAGTAATTTATAAAATTCTATATGCACATGAGATTTGCTGTAGTAATATTCTCAAACTCATTAATAATTCTCATTCTCGTGGAAGATGGTTTGAAATCAGAGGAAGAAATTACATAAATTAAGTGAACTTTCACGTCGGTTTTCTCGCAAAATACACGTTCGTTTGAGAAGTAAGTTCAGACACTCGTAAGGAGGAGTTCCTCCGATTTCTAAACCCCTCGAAATTCGTTAAAATATACTCTGCTTCGCCTCGTATATTCAACTCTTCTCGGTGTTTAGAAATCGGAGGAAGTCCTCCTACTCGTGTTTGAACTATTACTTAGTAAATGATATAGTTTTGGCAATATATCAATGCCGAAAAGTGTGTTGCAAACCAAGACGCTAGTCCAAGTTTTTAACATACTTTGAGAGGTTTAAGATCTACAACGCGGTCTCAATTCCAACTTATGAAAGAGCGTTACACAATTTCATTACTGTAATGAATGTTGAAAGCTTGTTTGAATAACCTTACAAAAAGGTAAGTTCGGCTAAAACAAGGCGGTGTTTACTATAGGGTCCCAAAAAACTTTCGTGTCGCTCAAAGACGTGGAAATGCTTAGTTTAAGGTTGCGTTAAGAATGACAACGTTGTCGAAGATACCCTTGCCTTGGGACCACAAATTATTCATACTTGTTGTACAGGGTGTCCCCAAAAAAGTCCCCTTATAGAAATCACTCTTTTGTTGTTAAACGTGCGTTGTTATACCTCTGGGAATTTAAAATAGCTTCTAAAACGAACAGCAACACAAAAATGTCAAATTACAAATGTCTTACCGTCAGTTCGAGTAAGAATGGTTCAACTGACTACAGAGCAACGAGTTTTGTCGTAACAACTTATACGTCGCGTTAAATTATTTGGACGAAGGGAAGTTGTAAATACTTCCGCCGTTCATGTACAATTCATTTAAATTCCCAAAGGTATAATAACGCACAAGAGTGCGGATTTCTAAAGGGGGACTTTTTTTGGGACACCCTGTACTGTATGTATTACATGAAAAATTTATTTGTTTCGAAGACGCTATTGTACACAAAAGTTAACTTCATTTACCGTGGTATCAAGACAACGATACGGTGCTGATTCCTTTTTGTGTTGAATTATTAATGAGTTTGTGAACAATACGTATGATTACTGCTCAAATACTGCTTTATCACTAGTGATACAGCAGAGGTGATACTGCTACGCTAATGGTCAGTCTCATTATGACGTCACAGTTCATTCATTGAAAAATGTCAAAAATGGCGGAGATTTTGAGTTTTCAAAGTATTTTGTTTTTTGGTGTGAAATTTCGCGTCGAGCTGACAAAATAAACATGTGAGTCGACTAAAAACTTTAACGCATGGCCCGGAGAAAGTCTTCTACCAAAAGGAACTCTGTTTCAGCGGGAAAAACACCAGAAAAGCCGGAAAACGAGTTGGAAAACAATGAAAACTCAGATCGTCGTCGATCAAGAAGGTTAGCTTTTTTATGCAAAATGGTCTACTGTATATTTTTATTAGTGCTATGTAATAGTATTAAATTATAGTCAAATGAGGAAAAGCAAATATATCTCAATAAAAGTGATGAAATATTATAGTCAAAAGCGTAAACATTCGGTATATAACGTATATTAATTATCAAATAATTTTTTTTAATTTTAACCTTTGTTTTCGCAAACCCGTGCGAAAACAAAACAATTTTAAAAATTTGCTTTTGAAATACACTGTTTTCTGTTGTTAAACTTTCAGTTGTGTTTTGTATAAACTGATTCTGACTGTCATATTTCGCCTTTAAATAAATAATCCCAATTTCAAAAGAAGATTGCTTGGCCTTTGTTTTCGCAAACCTCGAAGGAAAATGCTTTGGGGCTTTTTTCTCGCTTGGTAAACTCATGCATATTCTCTCACTACAATCAACCAGGCTGTCTGGAAAGTCGGACGATGAAGAACTCGCACATCTTCAATCTTTGGCAAACAGACGGAATTCGACAAAAGACGATAATGTAACCGATTCTACAGTCGAGAACCCAAATCAAACAAGTACTTCTAAAGACATGGCAAGATCTTATGGCAAGTATGAAAAGTTAATGAAAGACACACCGGACCATTTGTATGGTATGTTTGTTTGTATGTTGCATTGGATGTTTGACTTTGATCTTAGATTGTAATATACTGGCTTGAATTTTATGTGCTTTTCAATCAGTCAATGACAATGACGATATGTATATAAACTGAACGAAAATGAGAGAAATTTGACGACTATAGTCTTTGCCTGACTATCATATTAAAGGCCTATATTTAAAGGTCTTCTCGTCAAATTCTTATGACTAAACTTTGTTCACAGTCACACTTACAGAGAATTTTTTCATTATTGGCTTCTTTCTTGTATAGGTCTTGACGGAAGACTAATGTCTTCAGGTAACAACCCAGACTGCTAAGTTTGCTGTGCCCACAGAAGATATTCTGTGCGCATTTGTGAGCTGACGTGTGCATTTTTTGAGAGTTGAAGTCATGCATGTGCACAATTTGTACACCATTTGATCTTTCAAGAAAGAGAATTCTTTGAGAATTGATGTCCTGTGTACATTTTTCCTCATTAAATATACTTTTGGCACACAGTATACCACCTATAGCAAATTATGTGCGCAGTTAACAAAGTTAGTCTGGGTAACAACGTCTTTGTTTTTCAAAGCCATATATAATATATAAGGTAAAATAGATTATGCAGTCCATGCATAGTGAAGACTAAAATCTGTTGCCGTTTCTTCCAGACGAAGACACTGACGTTGACGTAGGAGATTCTTTTGATGAAAATAACAACCACGATTATGTAAGCATGTATTGAAAAATAATAGTTGATATTTATACAAACACTGCACTTTTATATTTCTTTAAATTCATCACGTTTCCACTTCACAGTTCAGTAGAAAAATTAGAAGTTATGTACAGGATTATTGGAAAGCTGCCTGCGGTGGATTTCTTATTGTTTTACTGACTGGCGTTTTAACTGCAGTTCTACTTCAAGGTATGAAAAGTTGAAAATCTTAAAGCTATTGATCCGTATAATCAGGGGCGGACTGACAGCTTTTTGGGCCTCGGTCAGGAATAAAAGCCGGGCCCATGTATGAGTGTATTTAATATTGTAATATTGTTGGGGCATACAACATTAGAGAGACTTGTAAACAAACACACATTTTATGTCTCCGACCAGTTACTAAGTTATGGTACATGTAGTGTGAAAGAGCACACCTTAATCTAAATTTACTATTTGCATATTAAGGAGACAAGTTACAGCTTCGTTCAAAAAACGCAATTTGCAAGACATATTTTCACTAAATCCTATATCTTATTGCGTTCTATTTCTGTTTCAGTGTCTAACTGGAATGACATATCTGGAAATATTGTAAGTATATTGTTCTGCAATAGACTACATGTATTGTATCAAACCTATTGTTTTCGCTTGCTTCAAGGTATCCACTACAGTCTGTTTCATGCCATGAAGCGGCACTCTTCAGCTGGACTTCAGATCTGCTCTAATCTATATGATATCGAGCACTCTTTGGCATTTCTTGAACCAAAACACGCTCTCTTGTATAAAATCTATGTATATAGACTATAAATTCATGCCTTATCAATTTGAATTTACATCTATGTCTAGGACGTAGATCGTAGTTCTGAAACTCTGAGAAAAATCGAAGAAAAGGTTGACAGATTATCATCGGTGTTACAAATACTCGCCAATCATTCAGGTAAAATGTATACATCCTTCAGAGGGGCAAATCACTGATTTAAATCTCGTACACCTTCAGAAAAATCACGAAAAAATCAGCAAAAAAATCAGCGAAAAAAAATCACAAAAAAATAGAAAAAATCACAAAAAAATCACATGATTTTTTAATCTCGTAATATTTTTAGGAGTGATTTGCCTCTCGCATCCTTCGTCTTTGAGCTTTAACATCATTCAATCCGATTCTCCTCTTAATGTATGTGATTTACTGGGTTTGCTGACAGAAGTACTGCTATTGGCTCATACCTGGCGAAAAGTGTAGTAGTTGCTGTATTGCGTGAAATCACATACGTCAGGAGGAGAATCGTATCGGACAAATCCGATCGTGTGAACAGGCCTTTAGACTGAAATAATTCTGTTTAATGTTGAGATTTCATTCCTCTAAAGGCTCTATTATTCTTTGCTTCTGTTTACAAGCTAGTGTTTCGATTAGATATTCTTTCTTATTGGAACGATATCTTACCGCTGAGATGGATGCTTAATTATTAATGAAATTATTTTTCTTTTTATTTTAGATCCATCTTCAGATAACAAATCGCTTCTTTCAGAAAAGGTATAAGCAAGTATAAACCCTCGCTTCACCCCCCCCCCCCCCCGCCGCTTTCCACACCCCTACCTGGCCCATAAAATCTACAGCGCAATACCCGACCCAAGATTAGCCTCAACCTATATCTTTGAACAAACGGACGTTGTGTGAGTAACTCCACAATTTAATATTTGTATTTTTACTTGCAGGCTGTTCAGGATATTGTTCAGGCCGCGCTACAAAGATATAGCGCAGATAAAGTTGGAATGGCAGATTTCGCTTTGGAATCTTCTGGTATGTTCATGATGAAAAAGATGGGGCGCCTTACCATATTACACACCCGCAAAAATATCGCATCTTGTCAAGAAGATGTGTTCGCAACAGACTTGCAGCAAGCTTGTCAACAAGTCGTAACAATGTTGTCATCAGTTTATCAAGTTGCTACAAGATTGTCACTCACAACTTGTCAACAAGTTGTTGAATTGTAGGACGATAACAAGTTGGTGGAACAACTTGTAACAAGTCTATCGAGTCAACAACCTTGTAGCAAATTGTCAACAAGTCCTTGACAACTTGTCAACAAGTTGGGAACAAGCAGTGCGAACACATCCTGATAACAAGTTGTTGAAACAGCATTGGTACAAGTCTGTTGCAGGTTTGTTACAACTTGTGCGTTTTTACGTGTGTAGTTCAGACACAAACTACGACAGCAGGATACTTACCACACTGGAGATCGCACATTTTAGCATACTCGATCCGATCTCCCCATTCTCCATACCAGAGTCCAGTCTTAAGATTTTAACCAATGATCTTAAATGAGGAATATTTTACCATTCAGGTGCTCAGATACATGATCCATACCATAGTGAAACCTACGATGTTGGTGCTGCCAGGGTGGTTGTCTTCGGTATCCCGTTATGGTTAGATGTTAAACATCCGCGAGTTATACTTCAAGTAAGCGTAAGAATGTTCGGGTGAATTTTACAACAACGAAAGTTATAACTTTTTCAGGTTGTGATTGGAGAATTTTTAACCGATAGAAGTTCAATCAACTGCTTACATTTTTCTTGATTCGGGAGCGGCTCGACCTTAACTACTCCTTCGAGCTCTTAACTCTCCATTTTCCAGTTTAACACATTAGCTGGCAATGCGCCCTACTTTAGTATTTTACTCTGTCTAACGCCAGATGATTTTACTCGTCAGTGGTAGTGTACTGACAGTTAATGGGTTAACAAAACTATCTGCCAGCGTCTCTTGTTCACAAAACTATCTGCCAGTGTCTCTTGTTAACCTATTAGCTGGCAATGCGCCCAGATGTGCCCTATTTTAGTATTTTACTCTGTCTAACGCCAGACTATTTTACTCTGTCTAACGCCAGACGATTTTACTCGTCAGTGGTAGGGTACTGCCAGTTAATGGGGGTTAACTTTCGACTGTAACTCAATTTAGCTGTTCCCAGAAAGAACCGTGACAACATGTAACTTAAACTGGTTCATGCAAAAGCGGTCAGTGTTTGATTTCGTTTTCTTTCTCTTTCGACCAGCCAGACAACAGTCCTGGTAACTGCTGGGCATTTAAAGGACAACGGGGATATGCAGTGATAAAGGTATAGAAATTAAATTAAACAAAAACGTTTTGTTAAGGCATAGTATTGTAGAATAAGGGCCGTGTTGCACGCGGTAATTTCTGCTGCAATTTGCAACGCAATTTCGGACACAGAGCGATGTTAGGTAAAAAGTATATTCGCAGAGAAATTGTGAGCATGAATCTCGTTTTACTTTGCCGATATGTTTCTTACTAAACATGCCCAGAAGACAACAAAGAAATGAATGAGAATGATAATATCGGTGGAGTGAAACGCGGACCATGTTCACTGTTTTTCTGTGCGTACATTTCTACATAACATGGCTCTGTGCAAAACATTAGCTCTGCAAAAACTTGCGTTGCAAGTTGCAGCAAAAATTGCCCCGTGTAAGGTCGAATTTAGTCGTGAAAACTAAAATCTTGATTAGTAGCCTACAATTCGCTTGTTGTTCTAGTTGTCCAAAGTCTTAACACCAACGGCGTTTAGCTTGGAACACATTCCCAAGCTTCTGTCACCAACTGGGGATGGACGAATACCTAGTGCACCAAACGAATTTGCCGTTTGGGTGAGTCAGTTAAACAGACTATATATGCAGAAGGTGTTTGTAGATGGAATACACGAATTTGCGGTTAACTGAACTCTGTAGCTCAGCTGGTTAGAGCGCTGCACCGAAATCGCAGGGTCGCAGGTTCGATTCCTGCCAGAGGGCCTAAAGTTAGGTCTACTGCTCCTGGCTATACGTGTAAATATGTATATAAATTTTCGTTCGAGTATTCCATCTTACAAACACCATCTGCTATTAGTCCTATCGAACGAGATGCCGAGAAAAAATCTTGATATTTACCCAGACTATATATCTGCCCATGTCTCTTGCTAATAAAATGTCTCTTGCTTACACATTAAGCTTCAATGCATGCAGCTATGCTAGCCTATGTATGCAGATGTGTGGGTCTGGGTAAATACTAGATACGAAACCGGCAAAAACTAGACGAAACTCCAGGTTGCAGCTTGTGGGAAGACCCTCCCCTCTCCCGATTATGCGTTTTGGAGTTAGCCAATAACTCCAAGCTTAGATAACTGGCTCCACAAGATTTTTGGAGTTGGCTTGTAACTCCAGAATTCTAAATTCGACTAAGTTTTGAAGCGCGCATTTTAAATTTGTAGTTAGGCGCTTAGACTATGGAGGTAGCGTCGCTCTGTGGCTCCCTAACTTCTGCAGTCATGCTGCAATGTGCCCTAATGTGGCCTCTTCTTTGCTATTTTACCCTTTCTATGGCCAGACGATATTATTCAAGCTAGGAAAAGTGTAGGCATTAATGTGTTAACCACTGTAATGCCTAAATACCCCCTCGGCTGTGTTATTTTACTCTAACGCCAGATGATTTTACTTTTTGTTAGGCATGGAGAGATCCAAATGGTAACGAGAGAGTTCAGTTAGGAAATTATATTTTTGACAGTGATGGAGATTTTTTACAGACATTTAAAGTTCAAGTAAGTACTATGTAGATTTATTCCTTGCTACTTTTTTACTTTTTTTGGCTATACCAGGTTATTTGCGTTTTTCTTGGTACTAGTAATAAGTATAGTAAAATTGCACGATGTTCTTGTAAAAAGAAATTATTCGATTATTTGTTTGTTTGCTTCTACAAACTGCTAAAGCTCAGAAAACATTCTCGAGTCCCGCACAGGACTTTAACCGTAGCATCCAATTGCTAGTCCGTAACCCTCTGCCGATCGAGCTAACAGATCGACCTCAGCCGTGACACGCTGAGGTTAATAGGTCCACGATGTCACAAATATGTCAAAACAATAAGTAACTGGATTGCATGGAGAACAGTGGGACTTTCAAAACAATGAAAAACCAATGGAACATTCCGAGCACTAGATCTTGACTGGTGGCACAATTGTTGACTATTGTTGTGGTAAGCTTTATGCAAAAGCCAATTGCTCTATTTCTATAATTACTTGTTCTTTTATTACAGTTTGTCAAAGACACGGTCGCTGTCCAATACATTGAACTTCGTATATTAAGTAACCATGGCAACCCGGAGTACACATGTATATACAGATTTCGTGTCCACGGTAACCCACATCAGTCGTAAACAACAACAACGACAACAACAAAAATAGCAACGATGACGAAATCGGACATTGAAATGCATTGATGTCTGTGCCGTATTTAGGTGTCTCGCAGAGATCAACTTGGTTTCTGCAAGAAAGACATCCCACTGTAAATGACGGATATGATTTGTAAATTGTAAATATATAACTAAACTAACTTTTCAGTTATAAACTGTTCTCCCTAGAGGTCCAGTAAAGGCCTTCCTTAAGTTATTGATCCAGTGTTTACATACTACAGGAGGAAACCTAAACTAACTCTGTTTATACTGGATGACTTTATCAGTTCTAAGCTGTTCTCTCTAGAGGTCCAGTAAGGGTTAGCCCTTACTAGCCAATGTTATGAAAGCAGAAAACCGGGAATACCCGATTAGAGATCGAAGTGCTATGTGACCTCGTGCCTTCGTGCTCTGGTAAATATACACCGCTACATACCTCAGCTTTGATATATGACGTCATCTAGTCTTGATGTTGTCCAACTATATTGAATCTTACATGACGTATGCAAAAATACAACAACACACGTGAAAAATCTTTGGAAAGTATGGAGATCGGTTTTGCGGGGAAACGAGCACTTGTAACAGGGGCTGGAAAAGGTATATGAACTTGCTATATTTCCACAATATTCCTTCGTATTTCACAGCTATTTCAGGCAATATATTCTGGTTTTTTTTGTTCAGGAATTGGACGGGATACTGCGAAGACGCTGGTCAAGTGTGGGGCAGAGGTCATCGCCTTGTCCAGAACACAGTCTGATTTGGATTCTTTGCGACAAGAAGTATGCAATGTTATGTAATAGGCTATTCGTAATCCCCCTAATAGGCTATTCGTAATCCCCCTAATAGGCTATTCTTGTATGACTCTTCAATGTGTGTCATTTGTGTGTGTGCCACCAACCTGATACTGGCTGATAGGGACCCCGATTAATTGAGACATTGAGTAGTATAATATTTTGGGTTTTCACCAAAACCATAGATTATATATCCTACAGCGTTCAATATAATTCTGAAAACTTGGTCGGCCCACGTGTTAGTCGGCCATGATCGCCTTTTGATCGGCCACTAATTATTTACAGACCTCAAGATAGAAATTATTGAAATTAATAGGTCAAAAACGGTCAGCCATAATGTCCGAGCAAGACAACAATTGGTCGGCCATCTCAGCAATTCGCTCGGAAAATGGCCGGTGGCCGACCGTTATATTGAACTCTGATATCCTACCAGACGTCTCACTCAGCTGTATTCTTCCCTATGATTTTGTGTCCTCACTTTTTTGCCTCATGGATCAAAACGTATGGCGTAAAGTGGTATTAGCAGCACTTACTGGCAAAATGG
Organism: Trachythela sp. YZ-2020; assembly: GCA_016169945.1. Taxonomy (NCBI): domain Eukaryota; kingdom Metazoa; phylum Cnidaria; class Anthozoa; order Malacalcyonacea; family Clavulariidae; genus Trachythela; species Trachythela sp. YZ-2020. The sequence goes on from JADLSH010000388.1 coordinate 2,696,198, forward strand.
CGGGGTGAACATACACACAAACCATCTCTATTCATGGTCATGCGCCATTTTGCCAGTAAGTGTTGCTTGTGCCATCTTACAAATTATTGTGTAATTTTCTCACACTTGCATAAAAAAATTTGGGACATGCATCTGGTAGGATATCCAATCTGTGCCAAAACTCCCGGAGCACGCATCAATAAGTCATTCAATAATTAGGTTATTACCTTACAAACCTTATGACTTGTCCCTAGAAAGTGCAATAAATAGCATTCTAGAGACAATAGAAGTACCAAATTTTCAGGAGGCCCTGATACCTGCAGTGTTAACGATTATCATAGTTGTTGACTAGCTTTGTCAGTTTATGCTGGTCTCACTGCTGACCTGAACAACCCATCTGGCATCAGGGCATAGATTAATCTTCAATTTTGTGTTTTGCAACTTATTTTGTGCTAATTCTTGTATGCATGTATGTATTGCAGGTGCCCCAAATTCAGACAGTTTGTGTTGATCTAAACAATTTGGCAGAAACACAAAAAGTTGTGTCGTCACTTGGTGATATTCATCTTCTCGTCAACAACGCAGCTGTGGCCAAGTTAGAGCCTTTCACAGAAGTAACAGAAGAAGCTTTTGACTTGTAAGTCTTACTCTGGAATGTTAAGATAGTAAATACTGGACCAATGCTGTTATTAATGAGGGTCCTGTTCTACTTCATGTTAAACTACTTAAGATCTAAAAAAATATCTACAAAGTTAATATATCTATTTAGTTAATACTCTGTATCTATCATGTTAATGTATCTATTAAGGTCTATCCATGTGAATGGAAAGCACACAAAGCTTGTGCGGCACCGACACGAAACCCATCTACATTAAGATATTTTGTTCTTTTGGCAGGTCATTTAATGTCAATGTAAAAGCTTCCTTATTTGTAGCTCAGGTAAGATATAGAGTGTATCACCTAGATTTATTGATGTATGTACAAGTATAATTTTTATATCATTTACATTAGGGAGCATTTCTGTCTATTTTAAGCTGATAGGAGATTGTATAAGATGTATTAAATAGTATTATTTTACTCCAAGACTGTTGCGAAGGGGATGATTGCTCGAGGAAATGGTGGATCTATAGTCAATATATCAAGTCAAGCTTCTCAATCAGCGCTGAAAGACCACACTGTTTACTGTATGTAATTTTTACTACCGTACATTACCTCAAGCATGTGACATTTTTCTTACCACTTTCATAACATACACATGATTGTGCCATGAACTAATTTATGCATTATCCTTAAGTAATTATGCTAATTAATTGAATTAGATTAATTTCTTAATTCATTAATTACCCTAATTAACTAATCAATTATCCTTAATTATGAAGGCTCAAGCCAGGTGATGTAACTGTACAATATTTCTAGGTTGTACAAAAGCTGCTCTCGATATGTTGGGGAGAATGATGGCTCTTGAATTGGGACCACATAATGTAAGTTCCTTGTAAAACTAAATTGATTGTCTTTATTATATTACGTATAAAAGTAATAAAAAAGACATGATGATAAGGCGTTTATACTTTATACTTGATGTTTTGTTTATGGTGAGTACAAGAACAATAATTATGTTAGTAATATTCCTTAATTCTACGGACTACGTTTATTTAAATTTGCGCAAATCATATAGGCCTATGTGCGTAAAAATTCCATTGAACCAAAAAGACTCTGGGCAAGGAAAACTTGCTTTGAGGAAAACTTGCTTTGAGGAAAACTTGCTTTGAGGAAAACTTGCTTTGAGGAAAACTTGCTCTCCATGGAGCTGTAGCACACACTTTCTTGAAAACTTATCCAATTTCATTATTTAGTTTAGTGTATTTTATAAAGCCATAACAGGTTTTGCAACCCAATTGACAAAGGTTCCAAGGGTTATAGTTAGTGAAGGTTAATCCCTAAGGGTTAGTTTTTAGTGAGGGAGGAAAACCGGAGTACCCGGAGAAAAACCCTCGAAGCACAGGAGAGAATTAACCAATCTCAACATAGCAAGCACACCAACCTGAGTAAATCTCTGCCCTTGTCCCGGGACCGGTTGTACGAAGCCCGTTTAGCCTATCCGGTGGATAACTCGAAAATATCGATCAAGTCTATACATTCATCGAACAACCAAGCTAAAATATTTCAACTTGAATCGAACAATTATATTGGCAACTACATATTAAGGGCATAAGATTTAAGTTCAGTCATTCACCAAATGTGTGAAAGTGTTTTTTAATTTTGGCTTATCCACCGTTTAATTTAAACGGCTTTCGTACAACCGGGCCCTGCAGTATAGCAGGCTTAACTCAGAGGTAAGGGGCAACGCTATTAACCGCATCTGCGCGCTAACTGAACTATTTTACTGTATATCATACAAAATACCTTATTTAATTTGTAAATTCTTAGATCAGAGTTAACACTGTGAATCCAACAGTAGTTATGACAGAGATGGGAAAGATTGGTTGGTCAGATCCTGTCAAAGCCAAAGGAATGTTAGACAAGATACCATTAGGACGCTTTTCAGGTGATTATACTTATATATATAAGTATAACGATTATAAACAGACTCCGTTTACGATATACTTGAGGGCTTGTATATACAGGATCGAACAAGAACTTCGACGTTTCGAGCCCTTCGTCTGCGGAGAAGTTAATAGCCAATTTTCCCCTAGTATCTTTTGCAATTTTTACGGGTTGGTCAGATTTGCGTGATTTTCTACTGAGTTCTGTTTCCTCTTGCCAAAATTGACTTTCTGAGGCATAATTTCCCCCACTTCCCATTCCCTCGCCGTAGCTCACTCGCCTTGCAAGCTATGCGGCCCAAATCGCTTCGCTCGCAGGGCTATATGTAAAATATACAGGCAAGAACTATATATTGTACAGCATTGCTTTTCATTGCAGAGGTGGACGAAGTAGTTAATGCCATCGTGTTTCTGTTGAGTGATAAAGCGAGTATGATCAATGGCGTGACATTGCCTGTTGATGGGGGATATCTGGCTACATAAACCAGTTTACTAATGGACATAACAAGTATGATATATGATATAATAAGGGTTATTTAGCGGTAAGCAGTGGAGGTTGATTCTTATTAGGCGGGATTACTCGAGGTCCTTTTCAGACGCCGTGCTTCACATGCGTCGAATTCATTAGGTGTTAAAACAATGAGTGACTGGAAGGCATGTATAGGGCAATGTGATTTTCAAAATAGTGAAAAGGCAATCGAACATTCCGATCAATGAATCGTGACTGGATGGCCGTATAATACGGCAGTTGATTGATGCGGCATAGCTACATATTTCGCCGAACTTAAGTATTTTTGCATTATATGGTTAAAAAGATTTAAGCCTTTAATTTTTTGTCAGTGCGTATACCAATAAGCTCTCTATATAATAAATAATGAATGTTACACATTTATTGTAGAAATGATATTTGTGTTCTTCCTTGTGGCCTTCAACTATAATGACACTACTTACAGTCGTGGCAATGGAAGTGTTCCTAAAATATTCTATGGATTCAAGAATTTCCTGTTTAATACACCAATCACCTTTCGTTTTGGTGCAATTGACCAATCATAAAGAAGCAGGAAGTGACAAAATATGATCAAATACACGAAGTTGCACAAACGTCTCAAATGAATTGGTTCGTGTCACGTGAGCAAATGAATTGGTCGAATATTTTAGGAACACTTCCATTGCCACGACTGTAAAATAGATTGACATTTACATAGTAAGAAGTGCAATAGTTTGGATATTAATACTCAGCAAATATAGAGATATACACAAATTAATAAATCAAGGTCGATGTTGTATTAAATAGTCTAATAAAGCCAATATACCTGTCTAGGGAGTATATGTTCGAACTGTTCCTTTTTGAAAACTTTTTGACGGAGAGATAGACGAACAATTTTTCAAGCAATCGTTTAACGAATTCCACATTACAGTACAATAATGTAAGAAATGTTTCATTCCCCGATTTCCATGACCGCTTTTTCCGCATTTTCACCACCCACCACTTCCGTTCACATGGATTTGTTATGGTTATATGAAATTCAATCCTTTCACCTTGCATGAACTTTCTGACGTAAACTGAGAAAGCGAAAGAAAAATATATCCCCAAAAAGTGTTTTATAAAATAATTTGAAGCTATTGTTACCGTGATTTATATAGCTTACATTGTCAGATTATGAGAGATACAGATTGTTACATCCTTTTATCGCACTTTATACAACTAAATAAAAGTTGCTGAAATTGCATTGAAAAAGGGACTTTCCCAGGGAATTTCCCTTGAATATATATAGCAATAACAATAGCATTTTATTTTAATCAGCGCCAGATATAGTTTCAGATAGACTGGCCGGACCAGCATTTACTTGCAAACACTAAACTTTTCCTATTTGCTTGCAAGCACTAACTTTTCCTGAAAATGTCGAGCGACGCCGGTGCTGATATCCAAAGGAAAGAGTATAGCAAGTTCATTTTAAAGCTTGTTAAGGAAATTACGAGTTATAGCTTTCACCGCTTGAAATATGCCCTACTCCATTATTGGCATAAAATCGAAGCTGGGACAATGGAGAAACTGCAAAAACCATTAGATCTTTTCAAAGAGCTTGAGCAACGCGAAATTGTCGGACCTGGAAACCTAGACAAGCTTCGGGAGTTGCTAAAAATAATCGATGGACAAGACTTAGTGTCTATGCTTGACAACTTTGTCAGTTCGTGCGGGATTTCGCCATCGAAAGCCATCGCAAGGCCGACGACTAGAAACTATCTTGAGAAGGACGGTTACTGGTTGAAAATAAGCGGTGGACAACATTACAATAAAGAGTTCGTTGGAGAGTATGTTGAATTAACAAGCGGCAGCGGTTATGCACTGGTCATCAAGAATTTCAAAACTTATAGATGTCTTTGTAAGATCAAAATTGACGGACATGTAATCTGTTCCGGGGTTATCGTCAACCCGTGTCAAACAGTCATTGTTGACCAACCTTACCAACGTAATGGCAAATTTAAATTCCTTGCCCTCGACCATGCTGCGCCAGGATCTGGCATCAACAAATGGAAGAATGAGAATGGCCTTGTTGAAGTTACATTTACTCCAGAAAGAGCCGATATGAATATCCATTGCCTTTTTAGAAAGGGTCCTACGAGTTTACCCTTGACATGTTCGAACGAGACGACAGATGTTGGTCTCCACAACATGATCATGTTTGCATTTTCTTTAGCTGGTATTGATGAAACGACGTCGTTTTCCGTTCATTTTGGTTGGAAGCCGATTGGTCAACGAAACATCAAGCTTACCGAATATGGTAATACGGTTTATATCATCATTGTTAATATTATAACTTTAAATAATCATAATTCCCCGTTCAAACATGCTTGAAATAGTTAAGCCCCCAAGGTTCAACATTTTTAGCGTGTGGTCTGGGGGGAGGGGGGGGGGTAAACGGTGTACGTTCGTGAGAATGTAAGCATGATAATAAATGTAAGACATGAAATAAATCATCATATATCAATTATTATTACTAATTTACTATTGCATGTACACTATTAAATATAGATATAATCTACTTAAGGTATTTCTAACTTGTCGTCTGTTGAGATAAAGCTCGGACTAATTGGAGGAGGGTTACTTGTTCCACCATCACTGACACAGTACAACGACAACGACAACGAGGCTCCAAAATGGATTCCTGGTGCTACTACATTGCAAGGTGGGAGCGAACAGATCTGGACAACAGATAATTTCGTACCAGACCAAGAAAAATCAACAACCCTATATCTGAGGCTTGTGGCCAGGGCAGATGACAACCCACCACAATCATATGAAGAATGCACTCCGTTGGCAAGAGAAACTCTCATTCCACCTCCTGTGGCAAACTGGTGAAAAATGAACCATGACTTAGCAAAGTTGAATAGTAATAGAAGAATTGTTTGTAGTATTGTTGAACTCTTACATTGCCACAAGGTTTGGCCAGCTGGGCTTTAAAGCCCACGATTGATCTGGGTCCAGATTTAGTCTGTCCTAGGTCAGGCCAACTTTGTGTACCCTTACAATATTATGCCAAAGCAAGGCTCATGCCAGGCCAACGAGCTCTATATTACATGTATCTGGAGTAAGAACTTCTGATATTCGATATAGCCTGTGCACAGACGTTACCCTCGATCGCACGAGAGAACGTCCGTGAGTTGGGTGAAAACGGGTGAAAATACCTTGTGCAGGTCACGTGGATTTTCCACGGATTTGTGGAAAGACATCGGATTGGACAGCCCTTTAATAACTAGTCTACTTGTAAAATATAATTTAAACAATACGTTCAGGCCGCGATATTGAAATTACAAAGTTAATAAGCAATGAAATGTTTTGATTTGTCATAAATTAGACTAGTTAAGGTTGTCCAATCAGATGTCTTTCCACAAATCCGTATTTTCACCCGACTCGCAGGGCACAGGCTAGGTTAATATGGGTTGTGGTATTAGTGTTTTACTAACAAAGGGAACAGAACTGTGTGTCTTAAAAGGGTATCCGATTAAGATAGACGTCCGTTATTGGACCTTAGGGGTTCGACTGTAGTATTGATTACTTGACTGTTTCTATATACTAGGCTAGTTTCTATATCCATATTGTGCTTTTACGTAGAAATAGATAAATTTACTGTATTATGTTGGGATTTCGGTGGCGCAGTCTCTAATTACAAGCGCCTTTCACCTCTGAGATCATGGGTTCGATGTATTCATCCACTCGATGTGGTCCGATGTGATAAGAGTCGGTCAACGCTCTGCCGAAGTCGTGGGTTTTCCCCGGGCACTCCGGTTTCCCCCACAGGGAAAGTTGACAGAGTGGGTTAGAATCAATGTTGTAGAATTAGTCATATATATCGTAATTTAAAGCCTTGTTATTCACAGAGAGAGGAATACGAATCACTGGTACCACATGAAATAACGAGCTTTTGCTAGTTTTTCTCAAGGCTATGTAAATATTAATTATTAACGCATAATGGCACCCTTGTGACGTCAGTAAACCAAGATTGACTATGATATAAACCCGTTAATCAATAATTATATATATAACTATATCCATTAACTAAAACTGTAATATTTTGTTAAGATTTACAATGTAGTAATTTGGTTTTGTTACAAAGGTATGATGACTGTCTTTAGATTGTCTATCTTTATAGTCTATGAAATCAAGGGCCCCCCAATTGTAGAGAAGCGAGGGCCCACCGGGGTATCGCTGGGCTAGCTAATTCGCCCCTTGCTTGCAACTTGTCTCGCCAGGTAATTACAATTTTCCTCTAGGAATTCAAAGTTGACCAATAGTGCTTATTTTCAGCCAACAATTGAAATTCACCTAATTTCCATACCAGCCAGTTTCGTTCAATAGCAATGGCGATTTATTGTCATGTGACCATTTTCAACATTTTGCATTTCATTTTGGGGCGTCGAGTTAAGCGATGTCAACTCGATTTCATGGCCGAATGTTAAAGCAAAATTAAAGAAGAAATGTTGAATTATCAACCACAAGAGAAACTTGAAGGTGTGTTCTTTCAATTTCTGTAAAATGTTCATATTTCGGGGAGTAAAAGTTCTTCAAACGACTTGTCAAAGTTGACGACCTGCAATATGTTTTTTTCGCTTTGATCAGGTTTAGTTGGACATTTAATAATCGCAGCCGGATTGAAAATAAGTATTAATAACATACATTTTGGGCCACAATGCATTGCAATTTATTGGTGAAAACGTCCATTATTGCAAATTTCCCGCGAACTCGCGCGCGCGAACCACGCAAGCAACGTATCCATGGCAACATATTTCATGTATACTCCGCCATATTTGAAAAGGACATGGCTTGCACATAGAAATCTTGCGTTGAATAGTTTTTACAAACAGAATCGATATTAGTTATCTTTAAGGTAGGATATGTATTTTCATTAAATGTATTTTCATTAAATTATTAGGCTAAAGTTAAGCAGAAAGCTGCAAGCAAGGTGGTACGGTATTAAAGTCAGACTGTTTCACTGTGTAGACTATATTTGTAGTTTTGTACAAAACATTGAGTTTTATTTATTGTTGTTCTTGTTGTTTTACTCCATAAATCTTATTTAAGTCTACAACATGTTGTTTTAATATTAAATTATAGTTGCTTAAATAAAATAAAGAGTTAGAAAGCCAATAAACGAAAAGAAATGTCAATTGAAAGTTGTATGTGTGAAAAAACAAATTGTGATTTTACAATTTAGGATCTCTTGCCCTTTGCGCAAGTAAAAAACACAACCAATTCCTTGCCTTACTGGCTGGGTAACACTAACAGGTGTGCATTCTTTTTTTGGGGGGGGGTCTCCCATTGGAAACTCTAACCCCCCTATATAAATTTATAACTGACTTCCAGTTAATCAAGGTCAAAGGAAATGGAGATTGTTTACGTATATACAAAGAAGAGGAATGAGTTCGGTCGGCAGTGTAACTTTGCCGATCGTCAAGCAGAACTACACGTCGACATTCCACCAGACGAGAAGCTTGCCGGTGATTATATTGAAAGAAATCCGTGTGACACTGGTATTCAGTGCTCACAAGAAATGTCTGAACATGAGGTAAAATAAATTATAGTAAATAAAAGATATAGTAAATCACCTGGTTTCCATTTGGTTAATGCAGTTGTGACCAAGTCATGGTTTCCGACGTGGGAGAGTGTGGGTGTATTTCATTTTCTTGTACGGCCATATCCAATTCTGTCTTTACTGATTGCCACTATTACATTAGCCACCTTGATTAATGGTCACAACCAGACCAGAAACCAGACTTATAAACAGGAATTTGAATAATAACTAGTAGAATGTAGCCTTTAGAAGAATGAAAACATTTAAAAAAATCTATAGATTGAAGAGAAAAAAATTCCAGTTGTACTTATTTAGTTACTTGGAAAAAATATTTTGTTTCCAGTGGATGAACACCCCTCTGGCCTTAGGCAAGGAGGAGGGGTGCATTGGGGTTGCCAATATCCTAATATCAAATCTATTTTTTTGGTCCTTACCAAATCCAGTAGCTATGTTTGGGAGCTCTTGTACAGTTGTACTGTAGGAGCTCCTCTGAACATCTTACTAGGCAACTCTATTAGAATCTATGATCCTCTACCACCAACTAAGCTCCTTCAACCCAGTCCAGTGCTGTTTCCATGGAAAAAACACTGCCCTTGCTCCCTGAGAGACAATGCACAACTCCCTACACACATAGAAACAGACAATTCTAACAACCTGCAGCAGACTTGTACCAATGCTCAGGATCTATTTGCACCACTTGTTCCAGCTTGTTGACAAGTTGTCATCGGCTTGTTGACAACTTGGGCTTGTTGACAACTTGGTACAAGGTTGTTGATTCAACAGACTTGTTACAAGTTGTTCCAACAACTTGTTATCATCCTGCAATTCAACAACTTTTACTTGTTAGCAAGTTGTGAGTGACAACTTTGTAGCAACTTAATAAAGTGACAGTATTGTTACAACTTGTTGACAAGCTTGCTGCAAGTCAAGTCTATTTCAAACACATCTTGTTGTCAAGTTGTGAGATTCTTATGTGTGTAGCTCAGTTGACACTGTGGTTGAAGACTCCTCTCCATGATCAGCACCATGATTTTATTTATTTATTTATTTTTTATTTATTTATTTTTTATTTTATTCAACTTCGCCTCAATGGCAGGGAGTCCACAACAGCGTCAGCCAATTACTGTGGCCCCATTGTTAGTTCCTAAGGGTTAGTATTAGAGGGAGGAAACCGGAGTACCCGGGGAAAACCCTCGAAGCACAGGAGAGAATCTCAACTTACATGAGTTATTTGAGCACACTGCCAATCTCATGCGAGTACCAAACAATGACCTCGACCTGTTGTGAAACAGGCTCAACTCAGTGGTAAGAGGCAGCGCGCTAACCGCTTCTGCCACCCGGCCGTGCTACCCTTTACCAGGACTTTGAATCCATCCCTATATATAAAGCCCAGTGCAATTTAATACTTCATTTTCCTGTTTTCTTTGTCCAGTTGAACACTGAAAGGTTTGAGACGGAAAGCCGTGGTATCAACCATGTTGAAGGTGGCTGGCCTAAAGATATCAACCCAGCTGAAGTGGAACAAACCATTCGATTTCGAAAGAAAGTTGAGAAAGATGAAAACTACATCAATATAATCCAGCAGCTGGGATCGGTAATTTCATTTTAATATGTTTACCACTCTGAGGTGTTAGTGATTAAGTGCCTAAGAGTTCGTTTTTTTTTGGTAAGATGTTTTGACATTTAAAAAATTGTGTCACCATATTCAAGACCTTCACAACAAGTGTTTGATTAATAACCCATTAACTGGCAGTACCCAGAAGTGAGTACCACTGACAAGTAAAATCATCTGGCGTTAGACAGAGTAAAATACTAAAGTAGGGTGCATCTGGGCGCATTGCCAGCTAATGGGTTAACAAGAGACACTGGCAGATAGTTTTGTTAACCCATTAACTGGCAGTACCCTACCACTGACGAGTAAAATCGTCAGGCATTAGACAGAGTAAAATATTAAAGTAGGGCACATCTGTGTGCATTGCCAGCTAATGGGTTAACTAACAAGAGACACTGACAGATAGTTTTTTGACCCATTAACTGGCAGTACCCTACCACTGATGAGTAAAATCGTCTGGTGTTAGACAGAGTAAGTCTGGGCACATCTGGGCACATTGCAAGCTAATGGGTTAATTTTGTTATTTCTCCAGGTAATGGAACATTGTATCCAGCAGAATAATGCAATTGATATTTATGAAACATATTTTCACGATATTGAAAGTGATTCTTCTGGTGAACCGCCGTCTGCTAAGACTATAAATGTTTTCAGGTTGGTAGTATACAGTACATGACTGTTACAATGAAGTCTAGATACTTGCTTCTATGTTTATGTGTGAGCAAGTTGGTCTAGACAAATGCAAAATTTTCTTTTTCCCAAATTTTCCGCAAAATATATAATATAGATAATGCGATTTAAATATATATTTTTGTCACCTTTTTTTCTTTTTAAAACAAGTTAAAAGAATAATCATGCGATCTTACATAGTTACAGTACATAGCGAATACAAACAGTGTCAAACAACAACGCGCGATGAGACGATCAGCCAATTAAATGAATTAAAGTTGACAAGCGGGAACCCGCAAGACTGTTCTCAATTCTCACAGCTCAGTCAAACGAGAACAAGCGTTACATTAGTTAGAGTTAGCTAAAGTTTGCATGACAGTTGCCACAACTTCCATTGCTTGATCAAATGAGAACCAAAATTACACGAGAGTTGACAGGCAAGAGTTTACATGAGAGTTTATTTAATTGTCATTGCTTGATCAAATGAAAATGAGAGTTGCATGAAAGTTGACAGAACGTACGTAGCTTTGAGTAGAATTTTTAAATTTTTGTGAACAACAGGTTTTCAAATTGCCTTCTGGCTTTTCTTGTCATGAATACATTCATTTCATCTTAGTTATTTTTCTAAAAAGCGCTAAACGCTAGTAGTCTCATGAAAATTTGAACCAGCTCGAAGACTATAACTTAATCAGCTACCGTTCAACTTAGAGATCCAAACGAAATGAAAAGGACAGCAACTAGTCTATCATGGTACCCAGATGGTGCACGAAAACTGGCGGTGTCCTACTCCATTCTGGAATTTCAAAAATCTCAATCAGACACTCCCATGGACTCGTATATTTGGGATATAGGTAGGTACAGTACATTGATAGCTGAAGGACTATTTACAAGAAAACCTGCTTTGAAAAAATGAGGTCAAGTTGCAAGTACTACAGTCTACACAGTACGTAAAAACGCACAAGTTGTAACAAACCTGCAGCAGACTTGTACCAATGCTGTTTCAACAACTTGTTATCAGGATGTGTTCGCACTACTTGATGCGTTGACTCAACAGACTTGTTACAAGTTGTTCCAGCAACTTGGTATCGTCCTGCAATTCAACAACTTGTTAACAAGATGTGACCTTGTAGCAACTTGATAAAATGACAACACTGTTACAACTTGTTGACAAGCTTGCTACAAGTCTGTTGCGAACACATTTTGTTGACAAGATGCAAGATTTTTACGCGTGTACTGAAATTCTCATTGGTTTTTTAGAAAATCCAAACAAACCCGAGTTGGCACTTAAGCCTGTTTCACCTCTGGTGTGTCTTGAGTATAACCCTAAAGATCCCCACATCTTGATAGCTGGTTGTTATAATGGACAGATAGGTAAGTCAATCATAAAAATATGTACTACTTTCGGAGATATTATACGTGTGTGTGTGTCTCAATAATAGTTTTATAGAGTTTATATACAATATAGGTATGGGACTGTTTCATTATTTTCCATTTAGGATTTTGGGATACAAGAAAAGGCTCCCATCCGGTCGAAATGACGCCAATAGAAAAAAGTCACCGCGATCCTGTATATAAAGGAATATTCTTACAGTCTAAAACAGGTATTCTATTCTTTGTGTGCTTAACAAAGAATCTAGAAACACAATAGACAGCAACAACGAAAACCATCATACTCTACAACAACAATAACACCATCATCTTCAGCATCATCAACAACAGCAACGACAACATCCCCAACAACAACAGCAACAATAATACCATCATCATCATCAACATCAACAGCAATGACAACATCCCCAACAGCAACAATAACACCATCACCATCATCTTCATCATCAACAGCAACGACAACATATTCATCATCATCATCATCTTCATCATCATCAACATCAACAACGGCAACAACAGCAACAAACAACAACAGCAACAACAACAGCAACAACAGCAGCAGCAAAAACAGCGACAACCGACAACAATGACAACAATAAACGTCGACAACATCTAAAAACACGCAACAATAGCCATAAATACATTTATAAAAATAATGTGCACATAGCTTCAAAGTGCAACCAGAGCCCATTTAATCCATTTCTCCAGGTACGGAATGTTTCACAACCAGCACAGATGGTCAAGTGCTATGGTGGGATATACGTAAGCTTGGTGAACCGACGGAAAGTCTATTACTGGTACCAAACCCTAAAGAAAACCCTCGTCCAATGGGTGGTATGTCACTGGAATATGAACCCACTATGCCGACAAAGTTTATGGTGGGAACAGAACAAGGCTCGGTGTTGCTATGCAACAGGAAAGCGAAGACACCAAGTGATAAGATCGTGTGTTCGTTTACTCAGCATTATGGTCCTGTCTATGCTGTACAAGTAAGTATATTTAAAGCATCTTGATCAACTTTTTCACTGTCAAAGTTGCCGGATATGATGTCATTAGATGAATTTTAGCATAAAAAAACAAAGGAAAACTAATTTAGAATTCATCTAATGACATCATATCCGGTAATTTTGACAGTGAAAAGTTGATCAAGATGAGGATTCTTCTCAGAATGATACAAATATTACACATATACAAAAATAATTTGGGGGTTAGTAGCACTTTAAGCAAAATGTTAAAAACTTAAAGCGACAAGAAATTTCGATTTGATGTAATGAGAAATATTCTGTTTATTTTACTTCGCAGAGAAACCCGTTCTTCCCGAAACAGTTTTTGAGTGTTGGAGACTGGGCAGCCAGGGTAAGTCTATCATAGCGTATTACTGCATGTAAGTAAAAAAAACAGCTGGTTGTAGTCATTGTAATATATTTTCAACGCAACACTTTTCTTGCTTTTCAACTTCAGATTTGGTCCGAAGATTTGCGAGACTCCTCTATCATGTGGACAAGGTACAAGAACTTCGAGCGAAGGCCCTTCGTCTGGAAGTTAATAGCTCTGAAATAGACTTCAAATACTGTTTAACTTAACCCATTGACTGGCAGTACCCTACCACTAACGAGTAAAATCGTCTGGCGTTAGACATAGTAAAATATTAAAGTAGGGCGCATTAAAAGCTAATGGGTTAACAAGAGACACTGGCAGATGCTTTGTTAACCCATTAGCTGGCAGTACCCTACCACTGACGAGTAAAATCGTCTGGCGTTAGACAGAGTAAAATACTAAAGTAGGGCGCATCTGGGCGCATTGCCAGCTAATGGGTTAAATAGTTGCGAAAATATTCTTAAATATGGATTTGTGTTTTAGAGAAAACATGTCTTACATGACAGACGGTTGTTGGAGTCCAGTGAGACCTGCTGTGTTCTTCACCACGAAAATGAATGGTACAGTCGATGTTTGGGACTATTTGTTCAAACAAAATGACCCAACACTCAGTATACAGGTATATGACTACTTCGATTTTAGGGGCTGGATAGCGTTCCATTGCAAACTCTCGGTCTCGTTTGACCACCAACTCTCATCGACTCTCGTGCACTCACATCAATTTTGAGCTGGCTGAAATTTTGATGAGAGTTGAAGAGAGTTTTGCTCGTTTGACCGGTCATGAGAGTTGCATAAGTCAGACTAGTGTTTTGCACTTTCTATGTAAGAATTAGCTTAACAGAATAACACGTTATGACTGTGTCTATAACAAGAAAAGCTAAGAAGAAAATTTTAAACACAGTTTTGTTTACCAAAATTTTAGAATTATTCTCAGGACTCCGTTTCGCGCGCTAAATTACATTTGTCGCGACTCTCGTGTAACTCTTGTTCTCGTTTGAGCTTGAGAGTTGAACAAACTCTCATGCAAACTCTCGCTCGCCGCTTGATCAGGGTTTTATATTTATTCTTATAGCAATCTTTTGTATCGCTTATCTAGGTTTGTGACGAAGCTTTGAATTCTCTCCGTGTACAAGATCAAGGTCGTCTTGTGGCTTGTGGTTCTCATGCTGGTACAGTTACCTTGCTTGAACTGTCTAATGGTCTGTGTAATATACAGAGGAACGAGAAGTCATCTGTGAATGCGGTAAGTGGATGGTTGTTGGGTTAGAGGGTGTCTCGAACGTGCGGTGCCAGTGTAGGTAACGCAGTGAACTAAGTTCTATTTGATATATAAACTTCAAGACTAAAATACAAAAACAACCGCAATTTTGTAAAATACGGCAAATTTTCCTCAAAGTTTTAAGTATTTAAGGTGTGCCGGTAGTGTCCCTCACTCGACACCCGCTCTTCTCATATCAGGAAGCCATAACCAAAGCGACTGATCAAGTGGCATATTTAAAGTATGTTCATTTCTAGTTGTTTGAACGGGAGACAAAACGCGAAAAGATTTTGGAGACAAGACATCGTGAAATGAAGTTGAAAGAAAGATCTAAAAGTCAACAAGAGAAGTAAGAAAGTTACAAGTGCGATATTGCTTTGCAAACGTTGTTTTCTTATTTCCTCAATCTGTATGTAATATATATTGACATGGCACAGCCAGTATTTATTGTAACTGACCATTTTACTCAGAAGTAATTCCGACTTTGCACGCAAATGTTTCTGACAAACGGACTTGGTTTGGGAAACATGGATGTAGGAAACAATGTGGGCCATTTCTTTCGGGGACCATTCATTTCGGAATTCTATATATCCTATACCTACTTAGACGAGACAATATGAATAAGGTATGCACTATGCATGATCATAAATTAATCGAAGCATTGTCAATATCGTTTTCAGAGAAGATGCAGAAAAGCAAGATGAGGAAAGCGAAGAAGACCTCATTCAAAAAGCTGAAGCAGATTTCTTTGCCGTCATCGAAGCCGAGATGAAGATCCGTGATACGAAGGAGAAACAACAGATGGAGTCTTTGAAACAAATGAACAAAACATTGACTGGTGATGGAAATCAAGATAACTCAATTAACGAGGAAGAACTGTTAGAGAAAGATGAGGTATTGGATTTTGGTTATTTCTGTTGTTTTATGTGTTTTGTGTGATATAGCTTTATAAGTTTTAATCGTTCTCCCTAAGTCCATGTTGGGACGGCCGGGGGTAAGAAAGTTTACAAGTTGAAACCTGTTCATTAGGTTGGTATCAAATTTGGCGATACCATGGGTCATGTATGCAGCCTTCGCCTCACTGATCTGAAAACTGTAACTGGATAGAGTATCCTATTGAATTCAATAAGCCAATTTTGAAGTCAGAATATTTTTAATGAGATCACATTTTTATATCTTCAAATTCTCGACTGTCTAGTCAAATCGTTAGTTGTTTAAATTAGTTTTACTGTGAAGCAAATATCTTTTCCTATGTAACTTGAAAAAAATAGTTTCCAACATCTCTTCTAATGAGTTTAAACACCACGTAATGAGGCTTATGGCGGCCATATTAGTGTGACCTCGTTATTCACCGGCAAATTTATGAAGAGAGGTCACTGATGATCAATTCTTATCTGGACAATATTTGTCCTTTCCCACCAATAACTAGAAACTGTTAGAACCTCTTTGAACATGTCCCCAACACCACGGTAGATTTGTAATGGTCACACCAATATGGCCGCCATTGGCTTCATTTATGCAGAGCAGATGCGCTACTATCCAGTCCTTGTTCTCAGATCAGTGCTTCACCTGTAACATGCAGTTGTCTGATCTCAATTTCGCCTCAGTCACATGTGAGAAGAGTGTTTCCAGTTTAGAACTTAGAGCCATCCAGTTTAATTTCCTGTAAAGTGCAAGATTAGTTTAGGCTTCCTCCTGTAGTGACATGACTGTAGGAATTAGTTGGTACTCGTTCACTTTAATATTTCATTGATATAGGACGAGGCAGCAGAGTCTCCGCGGGTGTGAGAAGTCAATCCATCGACGTTCATGTACACATGTAAATATACAAAGTTCAAATGATGAACAAATTGCAACACAGTTATGGTGGAATGTGATACGTGTTTAATATACTGTATATTTATAGGTTAACATTTATTGTAAATAGATTGTTTTCATGAAGTGATCGACAACTTTAAGATCAAATCAAAATCACTGAACAATCCTTAAACGCAAAGTTAATACCAATTTCGGCAGATGCTTATTTTTAGACTCCCTACACAGTAGACAACGTTAAAATATATACAATACTTTTTGACAAGAACGAGTTGCACCTATACACGAATCGCGAAATTCGGGCAAAAATCACAGTTAAAGAAAAACATGTAGCTGTGACTGGATGATTTAAAATATGCGTATTAAAGTATTCAAGTGTTCAGTCATGCATTCGTAATTACATATCACAACAATAAAAACACGAATGCATGACTGAACATTTGAATAGTTTAATACGCATATCTTAAATCATCCAGTCACAGCTACATGTTTTTCTTTAACTGTGATTCTTGCCCGACTCAGAACGCGTCATTTGGATGCGCACCGAATTTCGCGATTCGTGTATTACATACACTCCACATACTGCAACTAATAAGTTCATAAGTTCATAATATATACAGTTTAAGTTTGATATACATCTTAAATTTGGGATTTTAAGCTGGTTCATACACTATCAAAGTTAATAATATATACAGTTTATTAAGTTTAAGTTTCATATACATTTTAAGTTTGGGATTTTAAGCTGGTTTATACACTGTCGAAGTTTATGTAACCACATTCTTATCATGCCTCGTAATCAAACTTTTGAGAGTTTTCATCAAAATTTTGAAATTGGTTAAGAAACCTCTGCTCGCAGTGTACACTTCACACAACTTGATCAAATTTTACTTTGTTCAAATAAACGTCGACAGTGTAATTAACCTTTGTCTTTAAGGCTAGCTTATACTATCGACCTCTTAGATGATTTTATCAAAAACATAAATTTACCTCAAAAATCTTCTCTTCAAAGTTTGATTTATACGGCTATCCCTGCTCATATAAAGCCCCTAAACCAGCATTTAAAGGGCTTATGCAATGAAAATTTCGTTTGACTATATCTCATTTTGTTCTTGAGAAATTTAAGATGTGTTTTATATGTAATTAAAAAACTCATTAATAATTCATGAGGAAAAGACAAAGGAAATCACTACCGTATCAGTGGTTTTATATGTGATAAAAAATCATGTTAATTTACATAAACTTTAGCTTTGATTTCTCGGCTTAGACAATGTTTATTTTTAAAATTACTTCGCCAATGAACTCATAAGATGGGTCGTTTTTTAAGCCATTTAAAACACTCGCAGTTCGTGCTTTATCAGATATAAAACACTCGTGCTGTGCACTCGTGTTTTATATCTGATAAAGCACTCCTGCTCGTGTTTTAAATAGTACATAACATCACTGTAACAGCACACTGCACAATGAATTGTTGGAGTTGGACAAGGATTTGTTAGATTATTTCATTAACCAAATTGCCTTTAAATTGTATGTGTGCTTCTGCCTATCGCAGGACACCACACACATGCAAAGTTTCAAGTGATTTTATTTCAAAGGTATCTATGATTTTTCAACAAGTCTCTATGCAGCTGTGACATCACAGTGATGTTATTTACATATCAAACACATCTTAAATTTCTCAAGAACGAGATGAAATATGGACGAGCTGCAAATGCCAATCTTCATAACTTCAAAAGTTCTCTTAAATAAAAGACTTTTATTCAATCCAAAATTTTGCTGCGTAAGCCCTTGAACATTTTATAACTTGAACATTTTAGAATTGATTTAACATTTTATAAAGCCCCTAATGGCCTAAACCATAGTTCACAGAGACAACTATGCCTAAAACAACATTAACATGACTTGTGCAACAGTTATTATGGGGGCTTCGGTGGCGAAGTGGTTAGCGCACTTGCCTTTCACCTCTAAGGCCGCGGATTCAAGTCTCAGTGAGGACTTTCTCAATGCGACTCGAACCCAGTCCTCAAGTGAAAAGAGTAAAGTCAACGCTCTGCCGAAAGTCGTGGGTTTTCTCCGGGTACTCCGGTTTCCTCCCACAGGGAAAGTTGACAGGGTGGATTAGGTAATCATAATGTAAATAGTGTCCCCAATTAGCTGTTAAAGCTAAACACATTGACACTTAAATAAAGTCATTCATTCATTCATTATTTCACCTGCAATTTTATGCAAAGTACATAGTGCAGTTCACGTTGGGATGAACTGTGACCAAATTTCTCATCTCTTGGGTGACCTCTTTGGGCCCAGAGTCATCAGATACGGTACTTCCTTCAGCACTGCTTTCTATCTTCAAATGATGTCTGGCTCTGAATGCAACATGGTGGGCATAGTAGGCGGGGGCGGGTATGGACACCGACCTGGCACACCGCACATAGGTGTAGCACAACTGATTGGTTAGGATCTGCAAGTCGTCCGAACTGAAGTTGCTGTCATCGTACAACACATGGTAGAGGGCTGGCTTGCTGGTGCCTTGGATACCAGCGTGGCTGCAAAGGTACCAGTTGAATTCAGATGGGTGGCAGATTTGTTGATCAACCACTGTACCTACATAATAATGAATATAAAATTGCTGACTAAACTTTCTGACTGATATAGACCAATCCAAGTTACCAAGTTCCAGACGAAGGATCCTTCCCTCGAAACATCGAAGTTCTGTATTGTTCAGGTAACTACTTAGATCCTTCAAGCAACATTGTGAATACCATAAAGCCCCGTACAGACGAGCAAGTTTTCCTTGACAAGTTTTATTTGCCCGTGTGTACGGCAAAAAATCGACAATTTTGACAAGGAGCCTTGTTCAAAAGCTGGTCGTGCCAGCTTTCAAACAAGGAAAATTGCTCGTGTGTACGGCCGACAAGGAAAACTTGACAAGGAAATGCGCAGTACGCCACTGCACACTTATTTTCGATCTAGTCGAGCGGCCATTGCCACTATAACCATGAAGTATTCACTTAATACACGGGCTTGTAAAACTTGTCAAGGAAAAATTGATGGGAAAAAAATTGTTTGCCGTACACACGAACAAGTAAACTCGACAAGGAACTTGTCAAGGAAAACTTGCTCGTCTGTACGGGCTTAAATCCTATATTAACCCATTAACTGGCAGTACCCTACCACTGACGAGTAAAATCGTCTGGCATTAGACAGAGTAAAATACTAAAGTAGGGCGCATTGCAAGCTAATGGGTTAAATCTCTCAGAGAGGCTGGGGACATATTGGAGAGGGGGGCTTGTTGCCGGAGAGGGTGCTAAAACAGGGGCGTAGGAAGATTGTCAAACTTAGGGGGGCCGACTCCCACAAGGCACCACCATGGTTGGCACAGAGTGAGAACATTTTGAAAATTTGGAGTCTCTAGATCGTCAGAAACGGCATTTTCAGAGTCTTCCCTACCTCTTTCGTTAGGCCCTTTCATTAATATATATACAATTTCAAATACTTCTAGTCTTCTAGATTTGAATTCAAATATTTCGCTGCAATTTTCTTTAAATGCAGTTATTTGGGGGGGCAAAGCTATTTGCCCCCCCCCCCTTATAAAATATTGGGAGCTGCGGCCCCCCTGCTTCCTACACCCCTGTGCTAAAAGGAAACGTGGGTTTGTACCCAAAAGAAAATGCATTAACCCAATGTGAATATCCATACTAGCTAGTTGATATTATCTAATCAGTACACATGTGTTTTTTGTTGTAATTGGTGGAGGAAGGGGACTAAATAGTGTGGAGGGAGGGAGGGGCTGGATAAATTTAAATTTCTTGCTCTACAAATGGGGATATTTGACAGAATAATGGCCTTAACTAGGGTTAACAATATACACCAACAAGTACACATCAGACTAACATCAGTTACTCAGTTCCCTCGGTTTATATACCCTATAATTACCTTAACTTGTTATTTAGTTCCATTAGCTCAACTGGCAGAGCGTTAGGCTAGGAATCTGAAGTTTACAGGTTCAATACCCTGGGTGTGGGCCTCGGGAATTTCTGATCTTTAACAGCTCTTACAAGCAAACAAACAAACCAACATACCTGCTGGTATATTCTGACTCTTGCCTTTTCGATCTCTTGGGTCAACTGCAAAGAATCTAGCATGGTGACGTTTCTGGACAACGATAAAGGTAATAGCAGGAGTGTACCCAGCTTGCAGCTCAAGACACGCCCTTTGAATCGCAGACAATTCATTAATCAGGACATCTCGAAATTGACCTTCGCTCACTCCATCACGGTAAAAGATTATCCTTTCAGGAATCACTTTGGTTGAGGCCCGAAATTTCTTCAGAAGTATTTTGACCATTTCTTTTAGATCATCAATAATTTCTTGACGGTGTTTCTGAATACGGACTTCCGCATTGTAAAGCGTCGGGTAGGTATCCTTGCTGCCTACTACTGCTGCGATGGATGGGTTAGACCTGTCGCCAGCTCCAGGATGAGTGACATCAGCACCTAAATTTTCAAGTGATTACAATGTAAGGTATTGCAATTCAATGAATATATACTAAAAAATTTTATTTTATTATTTCTTGAGTTAATTTAGTTTTATTATTTCACTGGCAAAACAAACATCTTAGGTCCTGTTTACAGGAGACCGGGACGAAGTCAGAATGGGATGAAAATTGAAATTGTCAGTAGATTTACATGAGACCAGTACGAAAAGCATTACAATTGCGTATATCAAAAGTGCAGTCCATAATTGATGTTATTAAAATCTTGTCTAGTCTGTTGTTTATTATCAGTGTTGTACCAAAATTCAGACAGGTCTTAAAATAATTTGTGTTTACATTCATCCTGCTCCGAATTCGTCGCGGTCTGGTGGGATGACATCAGACCAGTCTGAGCAATTTTTCTCCTCGTTGTTCAAGGA
Organism: Trachythela sp. YZ-2020; assembly: GCA_016169945.1. Classification (NCBI taxonomy): domain Eukaryota; kingdom Metazoa; phylum Cnidaria; class Anthozoa; order Malacalcyonacea; family Clavulariidae; genus Trachythela; species Trachythela sp. YZ-2020. The sequence goes on from JADLSH010000388.1 coordinate 2,717,816, forward strand.
TTCTAGGAGATATAGCTTGTTTTATAACTCTGATTCAACGAAATCCACCATGCCACCCAAAATGGCAGATTATTTAGCATGACCTAATATTCTTGTGTGACTGCAAGAGCCAAGTACAAAGTAAAATCACCTGGCATTAAACAGAGCAAAATGCAACTAGCATTGTGGCTTATTTTTATGTGCATTAAATAATATAAGCCACAAATAGATTAGATATATTCTACTTTGCTATTTGTTATGCAGAATGCCAGACAATTTTAGTTGTCAAGAGATAAGTATTGCGCATGAACAAGTTAGTAAAAATTGTTTAAATACCATACCAAATATGATAACTGGTCGACGAAGGATCGGAGACTTAACGTCCTTGTGGAGAGCACAGGTTGTCCCACCGAGCTTGGCATTGATCTTGAGCCATAGGTTAACGAGCGTCTCTTTTTTCCTCCAATCAGAGAAATCATTTGAGGCTTGCTCGACCTTGATACACTGCGTTGTTATACCGTGGACAACATCACCACAGTGCTTGACTTCCTCGTAATAATCGTCGCCATCAACAGGCAAGACAACAACGATTAGCTGTAAATTAGGATAACGAGTCTTGAGATCACCGAATAGTTTTTCAGTACCATGAAAACCTCTTTCTGTTGCAACATGGCATGGATTCTCGTTAACACGTACCCCTTTTTCACGACCGACTTCTACCAGATAATGAATAAGGTTGTCAATTCCACGATCGTTAAGGTATTCTGGGCCATTGTATCTACCACCACCGCCCCCCCTCTTTGGGTTATCATTAATGTAGGAGATCAACGCCCACTCCTTCAATTCTTTCGGATCAAGCATTTGCTTTGTTATTTTCCAAACACCGTCACGAGGCATCTCTTTCCCGGGGCGGTTGCCTGGACCATACATTAGAGCAGGTGGTTCTAAAACCCGTCCTTTTATAGTGATCATTTCATTGCCAATACTGATGCCAAAGTCCTTACAATACGGGTCGTCTTCGTAGTGGAGTTTTCGAATCAGCTCCATAATTTTCTGCATACGATCTGGTGCAGGTATGGCAGTGTGACGAATCATCTGTTGCGTCTGTGCCCCAGTCAATTTTCCTTGCTTCTTTTGGCCGCCAACAACTAGACACAGCTCTATCGGGATGAGGCTTCCCTTCTGACCAATCTTAATACATGGTAGATCTGGATATTGCAAAGTGACGTTATATTTCTCTTTGAAGTAATTCAACACCGTCATCCTCCTACCTTCACAATCAAACGTTTCCTCTCGTGCTGACTTCACCGACAGACCGCTGGCTCTTTGTTCTCGTTTCCTGTGAGTTGTTTCCACCTTTATTGTGTTTATTTCTTTGGCAAACTTTTTTCGCTGTCTTTCGTCCAAACGTCTTGGATAGTTTCGCATATTAAGAAACTCACACATAAAATCTAGCACAGACTGTGCTTTATAGAATCCTGTGGCACAAGTGTCGACATTCAACATCATTTTCCATTGGGTCGGACGAATGCTAACAAACGTCCCGTTCCAGACTTGTACACCACCACCGAGGTCTTTCTCACGCCCGGTTGGGTAATCGAAGAACGATGATCGCACTTGGATTGTGCTCATTTTTGGCATTTGTTGCAGAACAACCTCGATTGCTTGCATGGTATCATAGGGCACTTCGGTATGACGTCCTTCGAGAACTTCGTTAAGATAATATAGACTACAGAGGGCAGCCCATTTCACTTCAACAATAAATGTCTTTTCTTTTCCGTTGTCTGTTGTGAACTGTAGGGTATACTGCCGACGGTCCTTACCTATTCCAGGGATCAGAGTGCGACAGTACATGTTCTTGCCGTTTCTATCATACACCAACTTAGGACCGCTCGGATTTTCTTTCTCGTACAGTTTTACCATCTCTTGTATAATTCTTGGGCCTTCAGCCCTTGTATAACCCTCCCCGCTTTTCTTCCCCTTTTCTTTGATATCTGTGTCATAGTGATGAATATCGTTAGTCGGCAGTTTGACTGGTAGGAAGTTGGCTCGGAGTTGAATAGGTCGGCCGGATTTGCCTCCGCTGTCAGGTCGTCGTGGCGGCTTTGGTACTGCTCTATCTGAAAGCGGGGGGCCACCACCTTGACCAGGGGGGTCCGGTTTCTCTGCTCCACGAGGGGGTTGGGGTTGCTGAGGGGGTCCAGGTTTAGTTGCAGGCGTAGATGGTTGTGGTTGTGTTGATGGCTGCACTTTGGGAGGAGGGGGACCTTGAGCTGTTTTAGGTCTTGGTCCCTCTTGAGATGGTGTTGAGGGCTGCCCCTGTGGCTTGCTAGGGCCTGCACCATCTGTTTGATCTTTGGGTTGTTGTTTTCGTTGCGGCTGTCTCTGCGGCTGCTGTTGACGCTGCTGTGGTTGTTGTCTCGTTTCTTTATCTGGCAGTTTTTGTTCAGGCAGTGCCGTAGCTCCTTGTGGTTCATCTCTAGGTTGTTTTCTTGGCTGCTGCTTTTGCGATTGTTGTTGACGCTGCTGAGGTTGTTGTCTCGTTTCTTTATCTGGCGGTTTTTGTTCAGGCAGTGCCGTAGCTCCTTGTGGTTCATCTCTAGGTTGTTTTCTTGGCTGCTGCTTTTGTCTTGATTCTTTTTCTTGTCCTGGCAAAGCTGCAGCACCTTGTTGTTCGCCTCTGCGTTGCTGAAGGCCTCCAGGAACACTTTCACTTTGTCTTTGTTGTTGTTGTTGCTGCTGCCCTCCCCTTCCACGCCTCTTCCCCCGTCCTTTGCCCTTCTTCCCTCCTCGACCTCGCCCTGGCTCACTCATAGTTTTAAATATTTGTTGTTTTGTATTCTGACTTCTATATTTTATTCTTTTTGTGAAACAATAGTCATGTTACCTGCCCCCACGGTCGTTTATAACAAAGAAATACTGTTTTTTGCATATCTTTTCTTGGATGTCAAGCCTGTATTCCAGGAAAAAAAACAGTGCATATTAAATTACATCATTATGGCGTAAAATTTGCGAAAATTTGTCGATGTTTAAAACACTATAAACCATACTACATTGCTTTTATGCCTTTTTCAAAGCGTGAAATCTTTTCCAATATAAACTATGTTATCGGATTTTCAGTTTTTTTCCGGATTTGCCCCAATCATAGACCACAGAATAGACATGTCTATTCTGTGTCATAGACTATCCAGAAGACAGGGACTGGAAACGCCATTGTTTTGCGCGTGCTGTCCGTGATACGGCCAGTGAACTATAAGCACAGAAAGTATACTTATAGTTCACTGGATACGGCCTGCAGAACAACTGTCAATGGCGAGTGTTCAGAGGCGAGTGTTTTTGTAGTTCGAAATAATACGCATGCATTCAAAGGTGATCTTTGGCTTTGGTAATCCCAATATATAGAAGTTTGAAAAGGCGATAGCTGCATTGACATTTATATTTTTGTTCATTATATATAGATAAGAAGCCCTGAAATATACTTAAAGTGAAGTTACAGGGTTTGAAGTAGGTGTGTACAGAAACAACAACAATGGCTAGCTTTTTGTATTTCAAAATAATACGCATGCACTCAAAAGTGATTTTTTGTTTTGTTAGACCCAAGAGAAGTTTGAAATGGCGTAGCTGCATTCACATTCTTTTTGTTCAATATATATAGATGAGAAACCCTGAAATATATTTAAAATGAAGTTACAGGGTTTGAAGTAAGTGTGTACAGAAACAACAACGAAGGCGGCTATTTTGTAGTTCAAAATAATACGCATGCATTCAAAGGTGATTTTTTGCTTTATTAAATCCAAGAGAACTTTGAAAAAGCGATAGTTGCATCGTCATTTCCATTCTTGTTTAAAATATGTAAATGAGAAGTCTTGAAATTTATTTAAAGTGAAGTTACAGGGCTTGAAGTAGGTGCAATGGTGCATACACTAACAACAACAATGGTGACATTTTTGTAGTCAAAAAGGGAACGCACGCATTCAATGGTGTTTTTTAGCTTTGTTAAACCATCAAAAAGTTTGAAAAGTCGACAGTTGCATCGACATTTTTATTCTTGTTTAAAATATGTAAATGTGAAGTCCTGAAATATATATAAAGTGAAGTTACAGGGTTTGAAGTGAGGACAACATAAATTGCAATCCTTTCGTAGTCGCGCAAACAGAGGCGTAAAAAAACCTCGTTTGTACAAGATTGGCATATAGGCCGTATTCTGTGGCACAAAAAGTCGCTTAGAAAATGAAATTCGTTGCCCGGGTTCCGGCACTACTTTAAAACAAGATAAATAATTAGGATTAATGATACAAAGTACAAATCCGCTTGTTAGCACTTCTAGAAACCTGCAGTTTTCGAGTATTTCTTGTTCGAAAATTCAAGAAATCAACATATTTCGCAATCGATCGCCGCCATTTTTTTCAGGGTACTTGGTGTAATATGCACTATATATAGTATATTTCGTGGTTCTACATTGATTTTTACATGAAGTTTCTCAAACATCCGCTGACACAAAGTAAATATGACGTTTCAGAATTATTGTTTTTTAGTCATTTTGATCGGGAAAATGACAAAATTTTACCGAGGTTTCGTTCCAAAAGTTGTTTGGATTGATAAAATATATGGCTATCGCTTGACGGGCTTCAAAGGGATGTTGCGTGGAGAAATTTTCAGTTTTATGAGTGGATATAAGTGACAATACTTGATACACACTTTATTTTAGCGTGTATAAATAAAGTTCTATCTATACTAGTGAAAACATTTTATCACTGGCAGAGGTCTTGGCAGATTCAATATAGGACTTTCCTTTGTGATGAAAAACTGTCTGGTATCAGAACGGTGTGTTGTGGGAAATCCTATTCCGTATAGATAGAAAATGCAAAACGGTGACATTCATCAACAGATGAACAGAACAACAACATTCAACAGTATAATTAGCCTTATATTTCAATCAATTCTAGCATTGCCCATCCCCCTTGACTACCCCTGGGCATTTGCAAACTTTTGTTGTGCAGGGACCAGGCATTAGTACTTGCAAAAGTTCCCCTGGGCTCTCTATCCAGAAATTATTGTGGTTTCAGCAGCAGCTGCAGTGCATGAACATGTGCACTGCCATGAATATGGATGAAGTATTTGTGTCATACACATAAACAAATAGAACTTGTGAAGCAAAACTTGCTCATCTTTAAAGGTTCTGTAGCAAAACTTGCTCATCTTTACAGAACCTGGGCCGCAGGTTCAATTCCTGTCGGAGGACTTAGAGTTGCATTTTTCGCAGCCGTTCCCGTTCAGCCGGTTCAGGTCTAAAAATATTGTATATAATATTTCACTCGAAATATCCATCCACCTAAACCTTCTACATCAATTTCAATCGAGTGAGATGCAGAAAAAAACATCTTATAATTTAATTAAGAATGTAAAACTCATATCCTGATATTCTGACAAATCTATGTGTTGGTGTGCCCCGGGGCCGGCAGTTGGCATAATTTCTTTGCCCGGGGTGGGGCATTATTGCACTTTTCTTGCCCATCCCCAGGGAATTGTACACTTAGCCAAAAAAGAAGTGCAAATGTCCAGGGGGGATGGCAATGCTGGAATTAACTGATGTATTATCTAGATTTAACTTGCTACTTTAACCATAAATATAAACTCTGAACCTGTTTAAAATGTAATACTGCTTGTAGTAACTCTCCTGTTGTTCTTAGTACTTGTATTGTTCTCTAAATTTAATTGTATATTTATATAGTATTTGTTATAGGGCCTGCAGTAATTGGTGTATACTGTTGTGGTGACCCTGACACTCCTTTATGTGACACTCCTTGGATTTTGTAGCATGTTCACCTAGTCAGCTACCCTGGGGTTTCCCATCAAAGACAATGATAGGTTCATATTTATATCTACATTCTGTTTGGTGAGAATGAGTTCGTTCCTTTACAGTAATAATATACAAATTAGAATTTTGAAGTTAGCTCTTTCAACCAGAGTCACAAATCATCAGAATCTGCAAGTTCTTCTTCCTCATCAGAATGAGTCATATCATAATCTTCCTCATCTTCATTAACTCCTGCTTTATTCCGGCAATCACAACATGTACATGTACCCTGTCTTACACTTGCACTCAACACACTCAAGCAAGGATATGATAGCCTGTGTTCCAGTCCACTTTACACACACAATGGTGTAGTGGACTGGAACACAGGCTAGGATATGATAGATAGACTGTAGATATGCTCCTTTTAAATACAGAAAATGTTCAGATGTCTCACCCCAACCTGCAATAGCCTTTTCCAACATATCAACAGAGCAAATTTTCAAACAGCATCATGGTCTCAGTGTTGGTGCTGGATATACACTCTCCAATCAAGAGCTGGAGATGGTCTGGATGACATGTCCCGCCCCCTGTGCTCCATAATCTTCGCTTGAGTGCAAGTGCAAGTCATCCTCTGCATGTGGGCCCTATAACAAATACTATATAAATATACAATTACATTAAATTAAAATAAGAGAACAATACAAGTGTTAAGAACAAGAGAGCGTCGTTACGCAGGCTAGACCACGAGCTATACAAGTGTTAAGAACAAGATAGCGTCATTACGCAGGCTAGACCACGAGCAGTAACACATCTTAAACAGACCGATTTCCAAGTCCGATTTCCAAATTTCAGCTTCAAGTTTATATTTATGGCAGTAGTGTAATATACATTAGCGATTTAAATCTGGATAAGGCTAAGGTATGAGTTCAATAGTTCATCAGGAAGAATGTGTTCCATGTTGTTGTTCCGTTGATGAATGTATATGTCACCATTTTGCATCTGTCTGTACGGAACAGGATTTACCACAACACAGGTTCTGATACCAGACAGTTTTCATCACAAAGAAAAGTTCTATATTGAATCTGCCAAGACCTCTGCCAGTAATAAACAATTAAACACAGTTAGGTCGTAGGAGGAGCATCCAAAAGATGCTTAGAAAACGGATTCCGTTGCACCCCTCGTGGAACTACATAATTTTCACATGAATCAATAGATAAAAACTTACTTTATCAGAATCCGTTGCTCCCCAAGCGAAACAGGTGCACAATTGGGAAAAAAATCCTTCCAAAGTTTGCTATTGTCGCGGTTCGAAATATTCCAACCGCCATTGTTTTGGTAGCAAATACGCTTGATCGTGTGCATTGTATGTATATTTATATATTCTCCGTCCTGTTTGATACAGGTGGGTTTTTTACCTCACACAAATTTGTATTGAATTAGGATGTTAATAGACAAATTGGGCTAACGCTTGCATGTTTATACCCAATTCACAACTTTGGATAACTCACATTCCTAGTTACTATTGTTCTAGTTTGTGAAAACATTGAATAGAACAAAGGTAACTAAGCATTAGAATGATCTACATGAGTGAATAGCTCTTATACATAATTAATACATATGAGCAAGCAAAATGTACAATGTGTTTTAAACAATATTTAATGTGTGTGTATTTATTCGATAATATTACAAGGTTTGATCTCTATTCCGTGATTTTATTTTGTTTTTACTGGGGAAATCGGGGAAAACCCACAGGGGAAATCCATTTTCCTGTCTGCGCGTGCGCAGTGCGAGTTTGGCTGACATGCGCATGCGTATTTGCTACCAAAACAATGGCGGTTTGAATATTTCGAAGTGCGAAAATAGTAAACTTTGGATGGATTTTTTTCCCAATTGTGCACCTGTTTCGCTTGGGGAGCAACGGATTCTGATAAAGTAAGTTTATATCTATTGATTATTGTGAAAATTACGTAGTTCCACGAGGGGTGCAACGGAATTGCATCTTTTGGATGCTCATCCTACGGCCTAAGTTTCCACTGTACATGTTTTCACTAGTATTGTCACTTATATTCCCTCACATTACCGCGACTAAAACTGAAAATTTCTCCACGCAACATGCCTTTGAAGCCCGTCAAGCGATAGCCATATATTTTGTCAATCCAAACAACTTTGGGAACGAAACCTCGGTAAAATTATGTCATTTTCCCCATTAAATGAATAAAAAACAATAATTCTGAAACGCCATATTTACTTTATGTCAGCGGATGTTTGACAGTTTGAGAAACTTCATGTAAAAATCAATGTGGAACCACGAATACACTATATATAGTGCATATTACACCAAGTACCCTGAAAAAAATGGCGGCCATCGATTGTGAAATATGTTGATTTCTTGAATTTTCGAAGAAGAAATACTCGAAAACTGCAGGTTTTTAGAAGTACAAACAAGCGGATTTGGACTTTAATCCTAATTATTTATCCTGTTTTAAAGTAGTGCCCGAACCCGGGCAACGAAACTGAACGATAACGGATAACGTGCCACAGAATACGGCCTAATATCGCACAAAGTTGTAACTACCCTATTTGCATTAACATTGCATATGAGATGATAAATATATGTTGTAAAAGACAAGTGATAGCCTTCTCGTCAAGTTCCAGGGTTTGAAAGGAAACCACTTATGTACGGATGCTTTTTACGTGCGCCATTTTGATGTACATGCTACGACAAAACTGGAATTATGATAAATATTTATAGTCAAAATGGAAAAATAACAACGTACTTACCTTGGCAATAACTCTGTGCTTAACCCTTTATGTCGCAGTGTACTGAGTGTAGCAGATCTGCTACAATTCTACAAATAGAAAAGCGAGTGAATTTTTCGCAGTCTGGGTCTAGTTTGCTATTTTACCCACAATGCAATACAGCCCACGCAATCTCGTACTCCGAGCCTGCGATCCTTTAGGAAGAATCAAAGGCTCTGGGTTTTTTCTCCAGATTGGCAGCTCCAGCACAGAATAGACATGCTCCAGTTTCGCGAAACTGGAGCCAGCTCCAGATTGGCTCGAAACTGGAGCTTGGCCCGACATAGCTCTAACTTCCGAAAAGCAATTTTGCCATCTTGTTTGCTTTTTATCGCCGAGTCTTGCAAGTATCATCCAATTGTTGTACTTTTACATAATGATAGATGACTAAAGAAGATTTCAACCAAGTTTCGTCAAGTTTTGAAGCAGTGCAGTGTATTTTATCTTCGATGTTGTGTCCTTCGATATTTCGTCAAATATGCCGCCATTGGAAGCCTCGCAGCTTCTCTGCCCGATAATGCCACTTCTTCGTCTTCATATGTATATTTAGATTACAGTATCCAAGAGTACTTCATTGTAGAATAGTCCCAATCGAAAAATTGAAAACATTAGTTGCACTTGAAAGGAAAAAACCTCCCATAACACATTTAGGATCAGAATCAAAGAACACAAGTTTAAAAATAATTTGAAAGTCACGCGCAATCTTCGCGAAAACCCCTCGTGGGCTACTTAACAGGGGGGGGCAATATTTTCACGAAACGTTTGTTCGAAAAACGTTTGTCACGAAACAATATTATATTTATTGTATTTTTATGATTTATGATAAAAACAATAAATTTTTGCCGTATTTTCTATTGTTTTTATCATAAATCATAAAAATAGAATAAATATAATATATTTACTTGGGTTCTGTGGTGGCGAACAAACGTTTCGTGAAAATATCCCCCCCCCTGTTAAGTAGCCCAAGAGGAGTTTTCGCGAAGATTGCGCGTGACTTTCAAATTATTTTTAAACTTGTGTTCTTGATTCTGATCCTAAATGTGTTATGGGAGGTTTTTTCCTTTCAAGTGCAAGTAATGTTTTCAACTTTTCGATTGGGACTATTCTACAATGAAGTACTCTTGGAAACTGTAATCTAAATACATATGAAGACGAAGAAGTGGCATTTATCGGGCAGAGAAGCTGCGAGGCTTCCAATGGCGGCATATTTGACGAAATATCGAAGGACACAACATCGAAGATAAAATACACTGCACTGCTTCAAAACTTGACGAAACTTGGTTGAAATCTTCTTTAGCCATATATCATTATGTAAAAGTACAACAATTGGATGATACTTGCAAGACTCGGCGATAAAAAGCAAACAAGACGGCAAAATATGGCTGAAATCATGTTTTGGTTGGGGGGTAAGTGAAATAAAATGTATTATATTTAAGCAAAACAATGTCAATCCTTATGAAATCTACAATAATTATATTAAATTAAGCATAGTTTTTCATCCCATGATAAAAATTTTTAGGAAATAAGAAAATTTAATCTCTGCAAGGTATATTAGTTATTTCATGCATAATTAGCAGTTGACCTGTGATGGTGCATGGTCATTTTATTGTAAAATATTATACTTAGACAAATTTTTCCTTCCAATAACTACCCCTAAAGCAACCCTTCTAAACACTATAAGCACTTCAGACAGGCTGTCGCTTTTGCTTTTCGGAAGTTAGAGCTATGTCGGCACTGCCGTTTCAGGGCGGGGTCATTTTCGGGACTTTCGTCCCGGATTCAGGTTTTCGCACATATGCCATGTTGACCGCCATGGTCATTTTACCCTAAAACAGTTGAGATTGCCTGTGCTAAATGAAATGCATACAAACTCCTATACAGGTCCTAGACTTTAATATTATATACACATTAGCTCTGGATATGAGGTATTCTGCAATCTGATTGGTTCTCTACTAGCAGGATATTAGCTCATATCCTGCTAGTAGAGAAAAGTAGAAAATTGCTGGCAGATTTGGACAATTAAATGAAGAGTTTCAAGTTTTACTTGAAAAAAGTAAATATCCAGATCCAGAGCTTGTGTATATAATAAAACAGTTATTCTACTCACTCTCGTCGTATATGACTGATAGCCGACTCGGCGCAATAGCGCCGAGTCGGCTATCAGCTCATATACGAACTCGAGTTCGTAGAATAACTGTTAAATATTTGTACTCGTTATTTGGACACTTTTTAACACAGTACATTGTATAATAAACACTGTTATTATACAACTGTGTTAAAAAGTGTCCAAATAACGCTAAAAACGAGTACAAATATACAGCGATATTTGGATACTTGGTTATTTGTATAGTAGAAAACCGGTTTGACCGGTTTTTCTTCTCAATAAAAAATACTTTATAAAGCAGTTGTATAATAAATAACTAATTAGATGTTTTGGTATGTAGTATCGCTGTACATTTTTACTCGTTGTTTGTATTTTGACTCGCCCTGCGGGCTCGTCAAAATACGGCACAACTCGTAAAAATATACAGCGATACTACATACCAAAACATCTAATTGCTGCGGAGCGAGCGAGCCTGAAGCGAGCGAGCGTAGCAGCAGCCTAATATATGCAGAGAGGGGGTTTTGAAGTAAATTTTATTTAGCGCATGGAATTGTGGTCGTGCGCGCTTGCTATGCGCAGAACACAAATTTTAAATTCGCTCAGTTCTATGTGCTTTTCGATTTTGACGGACGGAGTCAATTTCTAAAGCTTTTTCAAGTCTATTTTGACCATTCAAGGTAGGATATTTTGTCGGATCAATTGAAGTTAACGACCCCCCTGCAGGGCCGTGCCGATGGATAATTGATTGGGGGGGTGTTAACAATTTGGGCCCCCCTCAAATATTGGGCCCCCTCATCAGTCATAATTTAAAACATAAAGTATCTTTTTTCGGTGACGACGGGGGGGATACCCTTAAAAAAAAATTTTCCGGACAATCTTACCGTTACAATTTAGTTTCTAGGTCCAAAACTCGGATTTTTATGTTTAAAATCACACATTTTTCAACAACACGCAAACGACACGCAAACGATGTAAATAAAAACGACTTTAAATTATAAAATTATGTTTTTTTGCTTTAAATACAAACTAAATAAATCTATTTTTGTTATTTTCTTTATAGAAAAAAGAGTTATTTAGCTTCGTCAGTTAGTTGCCCCCAAACTCCGGGCCCCCTCTTGCATTTTTGGGGGGGTGATACACCCCCCCACACCCCCCCAGATGGCACGGCCCTGCCCCCCTGCCCCAAGGGAGTCGTATACTTCAATGGCCATTGAAGTATACGACCCCCCAAAATAATAGCTTTTTATCATGATTCATGATTTTTATTCATGATTTTTATATCGAGAATTTCGTTTAGCTTCTTTTTATATATTTGGTGGTTTCTAAAGTTCTCTGGCTTGCGACGAGACCGTGTTGCTTCAGGAAATCTATCGTCACTTCCATGTTGTCGCCAAAGATTACTTCTCGCAGTTCGTCGTGGATAGACATTTCGTCGGTGGATATCGGGTGGAATACTGTTGCAGTATGCTCGCCAAACATTTTAAGGCCTTTATAACGCCTTTCCAGCAATGAGTCATCGAACAGATATTTACAAGATGCAGTTTGCGATCAAAACACGGAGACAAAATTGCAAAACAAAACACCTCAAGCGCATATTATTGATCGTGTTGAAAGTCTTTTGAATTTGTTTCCTGGTCAAAAAATCAATGAACTGAGACATAGAGAAATAGAGAATAAAGGGAAATCATAAAAATTCCTTTGAAACAGACACAAAAACCCGTAAATTTAACGATATAATACAAGGGGGGTCGTATACTTCAGTCCGAATATTTGTTATTGAAGTATACGACCCCATTGGCATAGGGGGGTCGTTAACTTCAATTGATCCATTTTGTCTTTTGTTTATATGTTACGTTTACATTTGTTTACTCCTTTTTGGAAAGTTGGCAATCTCAATTTATATATCTATGAAAGCTGAAAGTACACAATCGATCGCAGCTAGATTCAATGTCTGTTTATATATGAACTATATATTCTGGCATTCTGCTAATGTGCTATCGACTTTGCTTGAGCTGTTAGTGCTGTAAAGCATGGAAGTGTTACGTAGAGATGTCTTTAAAAGGTGTTTCTATCCATTCGCGTTTGCTTTCTCTTGCTGATTTCCATATTTTGCATCAAGTGATGTTTCGTGTATGCCGCTTGACGATTGTGACTCCGTGTGAACTTGACACAAACTCACAGATATGCAATTGATCGTCTAAATTGCCTGACTGAATCATTCTGATTTGTGCAAGGTTTGACCTATTAAATAGGCTACTGTAGGCATATAAATATGTTTTTATTCCTGTTTTACAATGGACTTAATATTTTTGTCTAGTCGCGTTCACATATTATTGTCAGAACAGACAGGGTCTCAGTTCTGCGCGCACAGCACTAATAAATATTCGAGTGGCAATGAGTTGAAATGAGTTGTGCTTTACATGTAGGTGACTCGCATATCCAGCAAAGTAAGAACAGAATGATGGAACAACGCTTTCGTTTATAGCTTTCCAAATGCAAAATTATTTTGCGCACATGTATATATTTTTAACGCTTTTATACACAACAAAAATATGCAAATTTCCTTGCGTGGCAGTGTCAAATTACTCATCGCAGTAAACATATATGGGGTTTCATGTGGGAATTCCATGTGGAAGAACAATACATGGAAAATATTGATATTTTGAAATAGATGTTACAAAATTTGACGTCTTTCATGTTTCGTGATATATTTATCTTGTCTCATCCCGCAAACTATGCTAGGGTATGCATCTACTGACAGCGCGCAAGCCACTGGGTCAATGCCAATAATTACCGTCTACTGAATATAATTTGTGTTGCATATTTGTTTGCATGTTTGTTTCAAGACGCTAAAGAATAATAACAGTCCCGCAGCATTCCCTACCTTGCAGGTACCCTAGTAAGATATATATATTATATCATAGTTTAAAATTTTAGCTTTGGGCCTGTCCGCAGGTTTGTTTTGTTTACAAGTAATTTTTAAAAGTAATATGGGTTTTTTATTATGTTTAACATAGCAACCTGCAAATATTTGCAGGTACTTAACTACATAATAATAATCAACGTATGCAAGCTTTACGACTACATACGAACTTAGACAATAAAAATACAACAGAATAACAAAAAATACAAAAGATGAAAGGAAATATTTTTATAAAGATGAATAAAATCTTATCAGGCGCGGGCACAGAAACTTTAGGGTTGGCTGATGGCGGCCATCTTGAAAAATTGAGAATTTATATATATTTCATTTAATACAAACTTATAAACGTAAATATAAACCAACGAAATGGTACTAAGTATAAATATTTATGAATAAAAAACCTACATTTACTACAGCGTAGTGTTTTTGTCATGTCATGCTGCTTGGGGAGGCACAAAATCTCGATAAATCAGTGAATACAAACGAAAGTGATATTACATGTTAAAAAGCACTGCCAATTCCAAGAAAATGTTTTCGAAGAACACGGTATGTTTTACTGTGTTAAAAATCAATAAAGAAAGAATACACAGATTCAAATATCTTACAAAATGTCTTTTTGAATGAGTTTTCATTGAACAAACATGTGAAAATATCGACTATTAAATGTCAGAGGGGCAAGGAGGAGGGAGAAGAGGGGGTAAAAGACGTGGAAAGGGTCGTCGTGGAAAGGGTCGCGGTCGGGGAAGTGGACAAAGTGAAACCAGCGCCCCTGGTGGCTTACAACAGCCTAGAGAGGAAGAAAGAGGTGCCACCGCTTTGTCAGTTGATCAACCCGTGGTACAGACACAGCAAGAACAAGCAGGAACATCTTCAGAACAAGCTTCTAGTCCTAAACCAGAACAAACACAGCAGAAAAGAGCACAGACTCCTAAGAAACATGGGCAAACAGAACAGACAACAGAACAACATGGAGGAACACAACCTACAACTAAGCAACAACCCAAATCTTCTCAACAGCAATCGGCTTCACAACAGCATGGCGAAGCTCTGACTGAAAGACATCCTCAAGCTCAACAAGTGCAAAAACATCCACAACAAAAACAACAGCCAAAGCAACAAGATAAAACTGATGGTGCATTTCCAAGCAAGCCTACAGAAGGACCACCCTCTGGTGCACAGGGTGGGGCAAGACCAAAAACCACACCAGTAACTCCTCAGCAACAACCATCCAAGACACCCCTACCAAGTCAACCATCTAGTAAACCACAGGTTCAAGCAGCTCGGCCCCAGATCGCTGTCCAGCAACAGCCAACTGGTCCACCTCGAGCAGAAAAAGGTGAAATACGGCCACCACTCCGACCTGATAAGGGTGGCAAAGTTGGTCGACCCATTCGTCTCAGAGTAAACTTCCTACCCGTACAGTTACCAACAAATGATATACACCACTACGACACTGCTATAAAAGCCAATTTTAAAACAAATGGTGACGGATACACTAAGTCAGAAGCACCAAAGATTATTCAGAATATTGTGGAACAGTACGAGAAAGTGAATCCAAATGGGCCCAAACTTGTTTATGATAAGGACGGCAAGAATATTTACTGTCGCACACCAATTCCAGGAATTGGAAAAGATAAACGAGAGTTCAAAGTAACATTCACAACTGACAATGGTAAAGAACGCGAGTATACAGTTGCAATCCAATGGGCTGCTCAAGTAAGCCTTTATAACCTCAACGAAGCTCTCGAAGGTCGGTTAACTGAGATACCCAGAGATACCCTGCAAGCTGTTCAAACTGTTCTAAGATTTTTGCCGGCAATGACAAGCATTCCTGTCGGTGCATCATTTTTCAATTTCCCAGACGGTCATGAAAAGGACCTTGGTCATGGTCTGCAAATATGGAATGGGCGGTTCGTTAGCATTCGTCCCACCCAGTGGAAAATGATGCTGAACGTGGACACAAGTTCCACAGCCTTCTACAAAGCACAACCTGTGCTACACTTCATGTGTGATTACCTTGAGCTCAACCAGATCCCAGCTAGATTAAACAAGGGTCAATCTAAAATATTCCGTAAGGAAATAAAAACCGTCAAGATTGAAACAACCC
This sequence comes from Trachythela sp. YZ-2020, assembly GCA_016169945.1. NCBI lineage: Eukaryota > Metazoa > Cnidaria > Anthozoa > Malacalcyonacea > Clavulariidae > Trachythela > Trachythela sp. YZ-2020. The sequence continues at coordinate 2,733,525 of JADLSH010000388.1, forward strand.
ATCGTAAGGGCACGCCAAGGGTTTCTGGCATTTCCACGAGATCTTCGAAGGAGGAGAAGTTCCCATTGGAAGATGGAAAGATGATCAGTGTTTTTGATTACTTCAAATTGCAATATAAGATTACTTTAAGGTACCCTGACCTGCCTTGCTTGAAGATCGGCCAGAAAGGAAGTCTCCTTCCAATGGAGCTATGCAACATTGGGCAAGGTCAACGACGCCAAGGGAGGCTGACACCAAACCAAACACGAGAAATGATTCGACACACCGCACTACCTGCTCCCCAACGCCAGCAAGAAATTAACAAGTTGATAAGAGATGCTAAGTATGATCAAGATCCGTACTGCAGAGATTTTGGTATCAGAGTGGGCAAAGAAATGGCAAGCATTAAAGGCCGAGTTTTAGATCCTCCTCTGCTAAACTATGGTCCAGCTAACAAACCGTGCACCGAGAAGCCACGAGACGGTGCTTGGAGCATGCAGAACAAACCAATGTATGAACCAAAAGAGTTAAATGAATGGGCAATGATCTCGTATGAAAACCCAAGATTCCTTGACGAACGCGCCATGGACAATTTTATCAATAGACTTGTTATGGCTGGCAAGGAAAAGCAGCTTCGTATTCACCCTTCACCGTGTCGCAGAGCGACACAACGCGGCTATGAAGGCATTGGACATCTTTTTGGTCAGCTCCACAAAGATTACCCCAACCTGCAACTTATCATTGTGCTTCTCCCCGGGAAGGGTAGCACGGACGAATACTATGAAGAAGTGAAGCATTTCGGTGATGTTGTCTATGGTATTCGCACCCAGTGCATCAAGGCTAACAATGCGAACAAAGCAGACATGCAGACGATGGCGAACATCTGCCTAAAGATTAACGCGAAACTCGGTGGGACTACCTCGGTCTTGGACAAAGGTATCAGATCACCAATTCTCAAACGTCCTGTTATTATTTTTGGTGCTGATGTCACCCATCCTTCGCCACGTGACGAGACCACACCCTCGATTGCTGCCGTCGTAGCTAGCATGGATTCCCACCCAAACCTTTATAGCGCTGAGGTACGAGTTCAGAAGCATCGCCTTGAGATAATCGCCGAGTTGAAAGAGATGGTCGTAATCCTACTCAAGAAATTCCGGTCATCTACAGGTGTTCCACCGGAGAAGATCATCTTCTACCGTGATGGTGTTAGCGAAGGGCAGTTTCAACAAGTTCTAATTCATGAACTACAAGCTTTTCAACATGCCTGCCTTGAGCTTAACCCAAAGTACAAACCCCAAATAACCTTCATTGTTGTTCAGAAGCGCCACCATGCTCGATTCTTCGCCGAAGACCCGAGGGACCAACGAGGAAGGAGTAAGAATATCCCAGCTGGAACGGTTGTTGATACCCAAGTTTGCCATCCGTTTGAATTCGATTGGTACCTTTGCAGCCACGCTGGTATCCAAGGTACCAGCAAGCCAGCTCACTACCATGTGCTGTACGATGACAGCAACTTCAAGTCAGACGACTTGCAGATTCTAACCAATCAGTTGTGTCACACCTATGTCCGATGTGCGAGGGCAGTGTCCATCCCCGCCCCTGCCTACTACGCCCACCACGTGGCATTTCGAGCCCGCTACCATCTGAAGGAGGTCGACCGTGGAAGCAGCGAAGGCAGTACCGCCTCGGGTGGTGAAGGCGTGTCCCTACAACCTGAAGAAATGATCCGAGCGGTAAAGATCCATGATAAAATGAGCTCCACAATGTACTTTGCATAGAGAGAACACAAACTGTGCTGTATAGGTAACTATTCTGTTGATACTTTTAGGTACATTCTCACTAGCTTGAACATTAGACGATTTGGTGATGATTTTGTATAGTATGGCCAAAAAATATTATGTTTCTGGTCAGCGCGTGTCGTTTTTTTAACTGTGCGCGTCAACGGTTCTTTTTGCAATAATCAAATCATAATTTTTGCAGTAATGGTAGTTCTTATTTTATTCTATTTAGACCTGCAAATTTACAAAAGAACACTATACACTTTACGAAAGCTACAGGGTAGCAAAAATACTACTTCTGAAAAAAAGTGCCTCCATATTAACTTATAAGTTATATGAAAAAGCAAGGAAAAAAGCCGCGTCATGCAATTCTGGACAAACCCACTGACCAAAAACAGAATTTTTTTGGCTTATTGTAAGTTGAGTTTAGTTGGAAATTTATTGACAAGTTTATACACCGATTCGAAAATGGCTGTTTTAGTTTTGAAAAGTGAAAATCTTCCTTCATTTATGTTTTGCACTATGAATGCCAGTTCGCCAGCCGACCTTTTCGAAAATAAACTTCGTGCTTAGTGTTTGGACTACCTGAGAAAAGATTAAAAATATGCTTCGACGTTTCTAGGAAAGGCCCTTGTAAAGAGGTTAAAAGCAGCAAACGAAGGACCAATTTCAGGAAGTTCAGACACACTAGGGGCGGGCTTTTTAAAGCAGGATCGATATTTTCGATAAATCGTCATTTCGAATCGGTACGTTGACCGTTGTGGTATATTAATGATATATTTGTGTAGTTGAGACTAATGAACAATCTCGGACAGTAATTAAAATTGAGAATTATATACATATATAGACAGTAAGAATGTTCGTTAGTTGTAGACTTAAAGTAGTACTTGTAGTAGTACTCTAAAAATGTATATTTTATTTTAAAAATATATAAATAGCACGTAAATACGTATTTTTGTTCTTTATAACTTTATTGGGAATATACAGTAAACAATAACAATAAATAGGTATTGCCCAAAAGGGAAAGTGCGAACGGGTCAGGAAAAGCCCATGCGAGGCACCCCCTTATAAACTATACAATTATATGTACTTTGCACAACACTATAAACTAAAGTTGAAGTAAAGCTAGATTTGCACTAACCTCTCTATTAACTATGCACTAACCCACAAACTGTGTCACGTAAAAAATGGTAGCTTTTTGGGAAAATTGTACAAAAAACAAATTGTATTTTGCTATTGTGATGATGTTATTTCTGCTTTGTTGTTGTTGTGTTTAAGCCTGTTTTCTACTCCAATTGTACCGAAACGTAGCGTATTTTTGTGGTTTGGGCCATGATCAAAGAGAAACTATAGATTCGTGCGTGAAATATAGGATGCAACCCCTTTTTCACCTCGTCAAAATGGAATGACATTGACACGAAAGGAAACGCTATTGTACGTTACGATATATTGTTGAAGTGAGCAATAACACAACAACTTTTTATTCCAACCAGAACAAATTACTTACAAATTTGTATATTATAGTAATGACAAAATGTGTAGACGGTATTCAGACACTGCATATTTCAGCCCGGGAAAGCAAAACAAACTTTTGCAAATTTCTTTTTCTTTTTTTTTTTTTTTTATATTCAACTTCGCCTCAATGGCAGGGAGTCCACAACAGCGTCAGCCAATTACTGTGGCCCCATTGTTAGTTCCTAAGGGAACCGGAGTACCCGGGGAAAACCCTCGAAGCACAGGAGAGAATCTCAACTTACATGAGTTATTTGAGCACACTGCCGATCTCATGCGAGTACCAACAGTGACCTCGACCTGTTGTGAAACAGGCTCAACTCAGTGGTAAGAGGCAGCGCGCTAACCGCTTCCGCCACCCGTGCTACCCATAATTCTCAACCAATATTCATCCAAATTGAACCATAATTTTATCGATTTGCCCTTGGCCTATGGCCATTAGCTGAATAGCTCCACAAATTTTCCTATTAAAATGTTTGATATTTTTTTAGTTATTATGCTAACAGACAGACACACACACAAACAAACTAGCGAATGCCTTGTTTCTCGCTCCAGGTTTTATAGAGATCAGTGTATTCGTACTTTTTTCGTACTCAGTCCCCTTTCATTAAGTCCGCGTAAAACACTTGAGTTCAAATTAAACTTTTTGTTTTCGTTTGTGGTGTGCATAACATATTTATACTTCGATATTTTTAGCTGTTCTCTTCGTTTTATGCTGTTCTTTCGTGAGTTTATGAAGAGCTGAAGATGCTTTTAATATTGCAAGTCAATAATGGAAAGTATGTGTGTATTAATGTGTGTTTATTATTGCATATAATTGAAGTGTATTTTTACTATTTTACCAATAAAGTTTGTTGTTGCTGGTTTGTTTATACTGTAGTATGTTGATAATATGTTTGTATTCCTAGTAGTTGAGTGTAGTTATGAAAGTTAGTATTGTGCTTTGAGTAAACGCGTTTTGAAATTTGTTTTAATACCCTGAGCTGTTAATATATAGTCCATAACGTTGTTGCCATGGTTAATAGTTGGTTAAATACCCTTTGGAATTTAAATATGGTAGCCAAATATTATAATTGTAGTAATATGTTCATTGGTCACACTTTACATACTTAAAAGTATTCAATTGTGGAAGATTCCAGTATTCTACAATGCTTTAATGATAAAAAGATTTTGGAAATTTTACTGATCACTCGTACGTAATCTACATTTTTCAATATACTTTAATTTTAACTGGAAAATTATGTTTTAAACGTCATGTAAAAGTATGAGCATTTGGCAAAACCTGAAATCAGCCTGACAAATTGCAAAGTTTAGAGAATTCATTATTTCCCATCGATTAACTACCAACAAGGAATTTGGCATATCAATGCATGCTATATGTTATCACGCCCACTTTTTGGGATACTTCAAAAGTTGTCAGCCACTGTATACTTTAACAATTGTATATGTTTCAATTCTTTTCTTACTGATAACACCCTGAATTATGGGTATATGACAACTGATTTCAAGCAAATGTTTTTGTTAACATTCCAGCAAAAATGTGTGGCCATGACTTCCACAATATATTTTTTGCATGGCCAGTTTTGACATCCTGGCTAAAAGCCTGGTTACATTAAAATATTAATTACATATTTAGGATCACATAGGCAGACCTCAAAAGCCAAAAATCAAAGATCTAATGCTTATAAATCCTCCGAGCAGGTGAGTTTAAATAGTATCAAGATATCTTCATTCAAGGCCAGATCTAGGCTCATAGATTTCAGAAGAGTGCAGATTTTCCAGGAGATGCATGCACAATCATTTGGACCAGCATTTTTAGTTTCTGTTGAACGTTTCATAAATCATTGACATTTTGAGAAGCATTTGGTTGATTTTGACATTTTGGGAGTGTTGGAATTGTCAGTGAGGGGGGGAGGGAGTGTGCACTCCAAACACTTTCATACTAGATTATTAGTCTAGATGTGAAGTTCTTTGAACAATAATGACTAATAATCATGATCTAGACATTCATCTGCCGGAGATCAGATGTTCCCATGTTTTATTGTAATATCATGAAGCAACAATTCACCCTAATTGTAAATAAATTGTAAATTGTAAATAACTTGTTCACATGTAATAAGTAACTTTTAATCACAAATTTCCATAGCCCAGTGGAGGTAGAGACATTGCATCAGCAGCTTATGATGAATATTTGTGGTTATTACAAAAACGAAATAGGTAAGCTAAAGTTCCCCACTCCCCTGGTTGGGCCACCAATGCACATTGCAGTACAGTATAAGATCATTCAGAGTTTCGACTGCGCATTCAAATGATGCGTTCTGCATCGGCATAAAATTGCAATTGAATCAATTTTAAATGCATGAACATTGGCAGTGTAGCGTCGTCTATGCATAATATGCTGCGGACCGTCTTTGCGATCAACCTACCTGAAAAATTCAACAAGAACTTTGACGAATCAATTTTAACCAGCTGTGGGAAACCTATTAGGTTGAAGATTTGTAGCTTTAAAATTTGAAAAACTACCCTGATGGTTGATAGGAATCATTCCTTAAGTTTAAAACCATGCTGAATATACACTATCATGACTAAATTTAGTACAAAAAAGTACTTTGCAAGTCTGCAGGAACTTTCTATTTTCAGGAAAAGGAACAATGACTTTTTTCCAACCCTAATCAACTTTAATTTAATCATTAAATTTAATTTTTAACAACAGACTTTTGAAAAGACTGAAGACAAAGGATGAACAGCAAGTTGAGTTAGAGAAAAGAGAACAAGGTTTCTCAGTTTATATAAATGGAGCAAACAGAGAATTTCCAGGTCTACCTACATCAAGACGAACCAAGACTGCAGATGGTATGTTAAAATTACAAAGCATGCAATAGGTGCCCACGGTGCACATGCACAAATACACCTCCTGTCTCCTGATTAACCCATTAACTGGCAGTACCCTACCACTGATGAGTAAAATCGTCTGGCGTTAGACAGAGTAAAATACTAACGTAGGGCGCATCTGGGCGCATTGCCAGCTAATGGGTTAACAAGAGACATTGGCAGATAGTTTTGTTAACCCATTAACTGGCAGTACCCTACCACTGATGAGTAAAATCGTCTGCCGTTAGACAGAGTAATATACTAATGTAGGGCGCATCTGGGCGCATTGCCAGCTAAATTAGGTTAAGGATATGTGAGTGATATTGAACTAGTCAACTAGATCAATAGGTCCTGTGCATAATTGCTAAAATATGTCAAAACAGTGAGTGATTGGATGGCATTGGAGAACATTGAGATTTTCATGGAACATTCCAATCACTGCATTGTGACCGGATGTTACCTTACCTATTATTACCTATCCTAAGTGTTATGCAAAGGGCCAATTAATTTCTACATACAGTATGTTAAATGTCAAATTTGTAAGCTGAATGACTTGTCTACAAGAAAAATTATCATGCACCACATGAAAGCTACAAGCCCACGCACAGTGCACATGTACAGGGTGTACATATGTTTGAATGGTTGCTGTGCGTCAAATACTGGGTTAAATGAACGAAAGAACAAATCTTTAGCTTTCCAATGATGCTTTTCTTGTTTCATTACGGACAAAATTGGCCGAGTACTTGTCGAAATTGCATTCTTCCACCAATGGGAATTAACCCGCGCAAATCGAAGCAAATTTAATTCCCAAAAGGCCCATTTGAGCTCAACATACTCGGTCAATTTTGTCCGTAACGAAACAAGAAAAGCATCATTGGAAAGCTAAAGAGTTGTTCTTTCGTTCTATGTAAAAATTAAATCATTTAACCCAGTATTTGACGCACAGCAACCAGTCAAAGTTGGATCACCTTTTTTTTATACACCCTGTATAGCAACTTGCGAAAAATTGTTTTTGATTTAGAGCATTCGTCCTCCAGAAAATTGTTCACAAACGAGTTTGAGTCAAATGAGAACGCAAAGTAAGTTCAATAATATCCTATGTACTGGCTGTTTGATGAACTACAATGAATTGAATTTAAAGCAATGACATTGATGTAAAGATAATTTGTTTTACTAATACTTGGTTATGGTGATATTATTTGCGGTGATGAAAGAAATAGATTATCAATATGATAAGTTAGAAGGTTTCGGGGATGTTTTATAGGAAAGATATCAGAACGTGATCCAGCAGTAACTAGTGTCCATACACTGGGATTGTTACTTCTAGAAAGGAGAAGATCCTCATAAAATATTTAGTTAAAAAAAAGCATTCTATTTGCATTGACAGAGAGATAAGCAGAGCAAAAACGGCGCCAACTAAACTGACCAGAAAAGAATGGAAACCAGTAAGTTAAAATTGTTGTCTCAAAAACTGGTTTGTATCGCTCGTTCAAAACCAGGGGCCTGGGGCCGGTTGTTCAAAGCTCGATTAGCGCTAACCCTGGAAATGGCGAAGGGGTAATCAAGCGCAAAACTTTGCTGCAACTAGGCAAGGCAAAATCACAGGTTAATGATCGTGAGATCCTTAATCTGTGGCAAAATAGGCAAAGTGTCCCGACCAGAGCAACGGTCATAAAGCGTGAAGAACCCTTAACTAATGTGACGTCATGGACTCCCCTCTAACGGAAGTACGCATGCATGCATAATACATCTGCCATTAACCTTGCTTTAAATCTATTTAACCACATTTAACTTTAAAATTTACTACTTTTTTTATACAACCAGCCCAGGCTTATGACTAACTACCAATACATATTCCATAGGTTGGTTTTAGAATCAAAACCGAACAGGGTGAAAGGTTGAACGTTAACGTTCCAGGTATAAAATATTTTGGATCTTTTTCAAGTTTCTTTAAATTTACAAGACTTATTCTGACTTTATTTTTTTTTATTTTTATGCTTTGTAAACGGACCCTTAGGTAGAATAACAGGAATTTATAGTGAGGATTTTGATGAAATAGAGGACGATAATAGTGAGGTAAAACACTATTTTTATACCCCCAGTAATTCAAATAGATTCCTGTATATTCCTACGGTAGTAAAACGAAGCTCAATTCTAAGGGCCATACATATTGCACGAGGCAATTTTTGCTGTAAATTGCAACGCAATTTCGGACACAGAGCGATGTTAAGTAAAAAGTATATTCGCAGAGAAATTGTGAGCATGAATCTCGTTTTACTTTGGCACTCACGTGGTCCTTGGCAGAACCTTGCTCTGGTTGACTTGAGTTCAGGGCAGGCTGTGTAGGTCTGTTGATATTATGACTTTGACAACTTGCAATTATAGCACTGGCGTTTGTAAACTAGGCTTTAAACACATTATATCACAACAATTCATTTGATAGAGTGAAGCATCGGACATTAGTGACGAAGACAGTGATGGTGACCATGAAGTTGAAGAATTATCCTTGAGTTTTAATGACGTACATGTAAGTACAATAGTGTACAGCACATTTGAGTCGTGGTTAGCTACAGTGCAGTGCAGTATAACATAATACAGTATCGGTAGCAGAGGTGGAAAATACTTTTTTCTTTCTGGGAAAATGGTTTCAGACACAAAATTTATAATTAATGAGGTTCAATGATCATTGATTGATTTTGACATTGAACTGATTGGAGTGTCGTTTCTTGATATTCAGCGGTGTTCATTTTGATATAGTGAATACAAAATGCATTACAATTGCTAGTCTAGACTAGAGCATACGCTAGTTTTGTTATTACTCATCAGTTAATTATTAACTTTCAGAAATTTCTGAGAATTTTTCTGCAAAAGTTCAGATCCAAAAATATCTCTGGGAACTAGGTTCCCAGGATCCGATACTTTTTCCACCTCTGACCGGTAGAGTAAAGATTTCTTTTGTGGTCGTTGCAGAAACTTCGAAGAAGTCTAGAAAAGGATAGCAGAATTCAGGAGAGCATCCAAACGGTGATCGAGGTTAGTTCTTTATAATTGTTATACTCGAACGAACGCTATTTTTTAACGGCAGAGTATTAGTGTTTGGAGGTACTGTAGGTGCCGTTTGTGATTCAAGGCTGCAACGCCTTGATGGCAAGAAGTATTGCTATTTAGCAACAATATAGCAACAGAGCAGCAAAAATTAAAGCAGCAATCAGTAAAATAGCAGCAAAAAGGAGTTCACCATGACAATTCTGCGAAGGCATCCCTCCCGCATCAGTCACACTGACGAGTCAGTGGAAAGATACAATCTGTAGTGATCTATCAATACTTGGCATAATAACAAACAAAGAAAAAGGTGGGGAAAGGGCGAAGGGGTGACCAAGCGCAAAACTTTGCTGCAACTAGGCAAGGCAAAATAGGTAAAGTGACCCGAAGAACCCCTCAACTAATGTGACGTCATGGACTCCCCTCTAACGAAAGTCAGCATACGTCTGCAGCTAACCTTGCTTAATCTATTTAACCACATTAAAAGGTACAAGCAAGAGTACAGTAAAAACCCGCGTATAAGAACCTAGATTTTAAGAACCTGTTAGGCTAAGATTGTCCATTTAGACCCCCTTCACATAAGAACCTATTTTAGCATAGAATTTGAAGCAGGCTCTTATTTTGAGAAACTCGGTCAACACTGAGTTCACAAATTAATAAAATAAGCTCTACCAGTTTAAAATAAAATGAAGCCAAACCATGCAATGGACAAAACTTGATGTACAAGTGCGTGAATATGTCAGACTGAAGACATTTTATTATGTATGCCATATAAATAAAAACGCCACGCGCATCGGTATTCAGTAGCAAACATTTTTTCTTTGAAAAGTAAGAACCTGTTTAAGAACCTAAATAACCTAACTTCCCAGTTAAGCCATTTCAATAAGAACCTGTTTACGCTAACTTGGAAAAACTTACTAGGTTCTTACACGCGGATTTTACTGTATGTTTGGTATTATATTTTTCCTACGTGCGTAACTCTGGATGATTTTATTGAACCAGATGCTAAACATTGTGCCTTTTCTTTTTTATGGGGGAAAGGTGACGTTCGACGTTACGGCACTTATAGAGCGCATTGCGGCTTCATAAGTTGATATCCTTCTCTCCTTTTAGTGTGATTCCTTTATTGAAAGCGACGAGGATAAGACAGCTAACGATAAGCCACATGACCACCTTGACATCAAGGATATCGAGGATAATAGTGAACATGACAGTGCGGAGGAGATAGAAGAGGATATTGAGATAGCTAATACAAGTCTGGACTTGAAGGATAGTAATGTACTCGATAATACTCCTCAGCTGAGAGGGAGTTATGTTATCTATGAAGACACGACGGACGAAGCTTCGAGATCAGCGAGACCTGTGATTGATCAAAATAAACCAGAGCAAGATACCATTGTGCTTTCTTTTTCTAAAAGTAAGTTCTGGTGGGTTGATGATTTGGCTTTCATAAGCCCTGGAGGAACGAGGATTGGAGTTGCTGAAAGAGTTGAGTTGCTCAAGGTTGACCGCTAATGAAACTGATTTTATCAGAACAGTTCTAAACTGTCTGTTCCTCCTACAGGTCTAGTAAGGGCCAGTGTTACTACAGCAGGAAATCCCACTAAAATTTCATCAATTCTAAGGTGGCTCAAATGTTGAATAAAAATTGCATTGGTCACTAAAATTTATTTAATGACTTTCTTATTAACTTTTAATTAGATAAACCAGCAAATAATAGATGCATAATTGTTATTTTACAAGCAAGCAAGCAAGCAAGCAAGCAAGCAAGCAAGCAAGCAAGCAAGCAAGCAAGCAAGCAAGCAAGCAAGCAAGCACGCACGCACGCACGCACGCACGCACGCACGCACGCACGCACGCACGCAAGCAAGCAAGCAAGCAAACAAACAAGTAGTAAAATAATAAACAAATTTTGCCATTTCTTTATTGTATAGCTTCAGACTCGCGCGGACCACGGCCGTTGTCAACAGCTTCTCGTAAGAAACAGGAATCGAGTTTTGTTCTTAGCTCTGAGGATGTTTTAGATGCTGTGACTTTGGAAAACGACCAAGTTGGTACGATAGCAAGTATGAAGTTGTGTGAAATTTAAAATACCGTCATACATACATACATTATTCAGCTCACTCCCCGTTGGGGCTTTTCAGTGACCGATTACATCGAGTATCACGCTTACCTATATTATGTACGTAGCCTACATTATGTATTTTTACAACAATTGTGATATTACTTTCCTAATCTGTATATCCTAACCCACCCTGTCAACTTTCCCTATGGGAGGAAACCGGAGTGCCCGGAGAAAACCCACGACTTTCGGCAGAGCGTCGACTTACTCTTTTCACATGAGTGTGATGAGTAAAGTCCTCAGCGAGAATCGAACTCAAGACTCAGAGGTGAAAGACGACTGAGCCACCGAAGCCCCATTCAATCCGAAAACCCGTTTATGTGTAGTAGTCCCCGGTTACTCCCGCTTACTTTGCTCAAAGCATAACTTTGATAGCGGTAGGCAGTCTCAAACTCATAACTGTTGATAAATGTGTAATTTTTAAAATGTATCTTCTCTTTAGCAAATCATTCTTGTTTCTTAGAAATCTATAAAGATTCTGCCACGCAGCAATCCAATAAAATAGCTCCAACGAGAAATGACAGTGATGCGACCAATCCGATAACCGATGAGGCGGTTGCCATGGTTACAAAGAAAGTCCGCAATATGGATGCTAGGTAAGGCACAGGACTCGTCATTAAAGCAGGAAAAGGCTCTGTGATTGGTTGATTATAACAATGAAACACAATAACACGATAGGATAAAGTTCTGAAGTGCGAGTCACAAATACTTTCCAAGCATTTTAGCTTCCTATTTTTAAGGGAACGAGAGTTCTGCGCAGGGAAGTCGTTCACTCTCTGTTCTTTTTTGCAGTCAACAAAAACAGCTACTGGATCTCTTGGCCAAGTTAGATCCTTCTGCATCTCAAAGTGTGACAGTTCTGCCTAAAGTCCAACCATCAATTGCGTTTGGATCTCCAGAATCTTCACCAACACAACCTTTGTCACCTAGAGATGATGTTGGGGTATGTTACCACACCACGCCACACCACACCCTACCGTACCACACCACACCATACCACACCATACCACACCACACCATACCATACCATACCACACCATACCACACCACATCGCACCACACCGCACCATACCATACCGCACCATACCATACCATACCGCACCATACCATACCATACTATACCACACCATACCACACCATACCACACCATACCAAACCAAACCATACCGCAGCACACCACAACACACCATACCATATCAAACCACACCATACCATACCATACAATACCATACCTTCACCACATCTATTTGAACTTCACCGTTCTCTTATTTTCATAGGAAACAGAAGCAAAGCCCTCAGCAAAAATAGACAACTGTTTGGAAGTGAAGTTCGAAATAGAATCAAACTGGGGTCATCTTTCTGAGATAGGCCTTACAGAGGTGAGTGTAATTTACCATAAACAAATCCTATTAGGTTAACACAGGCACTAACCTGGTTAATCCATTGCTATTGTTTCCCATTACATAGGTTCAGTTTTTTGACAGTGATGGTTTGCTTGTCGATGTTCTAAAACATCAAATCAGTTCGTCCAGTGAAAGCACCAGTGAAACATCTTTATCAAATTTGGTCAATGGAAAAACCAAGGTGAGTTAAAAAGTCTAAAACCTGCGATATCCCACAGTGAATGTCAGAGTTGCAAACAACTGTGAGGAACGTTTACTGGCATTGAGGAAGGTTGAAAGAAAAACACTGAATAAAACATTGCAAAGCAGTAAGTACTAGTCGACTAGTCAGGCTAGTATTAGTAGCAGCAGTCAGCACTCAGTCAGACTCGCAGTACTGCAATGGCCAACTGGCAATCCTACCCAGGCAAAAGCTGGTACCCGGCAACCCTACCCAGAGGAAGGTTGAAATCGTTTTGAAACTCTGGTGTACGTGCACAAATACACGTACCGTCTTCTCTTCGAAAGTCACGTGAACGGAACTGTTGTTGGAAATGTCACTGTGGCAAGATAAGGCTTTCTTTCATGACATTCCGTGCACTTGATACAGCACAACCGCAATTATAACCTCCCGCTTTCATGTTTATCGCAGGCCTCTTAATTAGCGAAAAATCAGGTCGGCAAAGTTTTGAAACGAAACTATGTTGGCAACAGGTCGGCAAACTTAAGTTTTCAATAAAATGTGCCTGTAGTTATATGGCCGACATTTACATTTATAAACCAGAACAGAACTGAAATTTATTACATATGTTTCTTTTAAATACACCGTGATCAAACTATCAAACATATTTCCACTTTTTAACGTTTAATGAACGTACTATTTGCTACTGAAATGTCCTGCGTTTGCGTCCTGACATGACGATAAGTCGACTATCAAGTCAGCATTTGCCGATTGCCGACCTGAATTCAGAGACCTGCAAAGTTTTTCAAAGTCTCAGTCAAAGAGATCCAAGCACTCGTAAGTTACCTCCGCTGACCGTGGTGCACCGCAAGAAAAGCTCAGTGGTTCTTCGGCAGAAACCGCAGTGATTCTGATTGGCTTAAATCTAGTTTATTATAGAACGTTATGCGAAACTTTTGACACTTCGTATGTTAACTTTTAAGTTCGTTTTCACAAATTTCCTGTGTGTCTAATTATTTACTTTTTTGTGTAAACATATTTAAGCATATTACATTTTGAAATCAACGCTAACACTGTCATGTCCACTTCTTTCGACAGACTACCAAGGAGAGATATATGTGGAAATGTCATTATTCAGGAGAAGTGATTACCTTGTCTTTTAAAGTTCCATGTCAATGGACGGCAGAAGGACACAATGTATCCAAGATCAAAGTTTGGAATTATAACCAGAAAATGAAGGTTAGCTTAGTATACATAAGCTGTGGATCAATAGTTAGGTCTTTAGCCTTTAGGATCAAATTAAACTACCTGAAAAATTTAACAGTCAAGAAGTTCTTGTTGAAATTTCAGGTAGTTTGATCTATAAAATATGTTGAAAGTGGATGTGTTTGCCGAAGTTCGGTGCATGTAAATTTTTTATCTTGGTTGTTTAGGATTTGAGTATCGGTGTGAAGGAAGTGAAAATTTCTACAAATGGAAGCTTAGCCTGGGATGGTGTCATTGATAAGGTACCATATATAACAACGACACGAATATAGAATAACCTCCCTTGGGAAGCTTTATTTGGCCTTTTCCATAGAAACCACACAGGTTTGCACTATTAATGTCCTATAATAAATCTATATTTTGATTGGATGATGTTAATAACGTTCTCTGATTGGCTGATATAACACTTGTCTCGTTTCATATGCGTTCTGATTGGTTGTTTGTTAATTGATGTTGTTCGGATAGCATGATAGATTTACTGGGGAATTGATGTATTTAGGGATGTGGAAATCAGATTTACGACTACGCCGAAGTGATCAATTTGAAATCCAAAGAAAACAGCAAAAGTTTCGACGATACAGAGGTGTGTAACTTGGTGCTGTCAAACTGGGAACACTATTCTCACATGCGACTGAGGTGGAGTTATTAATACAGGGTTTTCATTAGAAGCCGGTGACCGGCGAAGTTCACCGTCTACTTCCTAAATGTTTGCCGTCTACTTTTCTTTGCTTAAGAAAACGTCTTTCTGCATTTACACAAATGAATATTCATCAGATTTCGGTTGATAGATTTCGACTTTTCTGAAAACTAAGAGTGAAACGGTTTCATAATTTTAATCTATATTTCGTAATTGTTTCATGTCTGATTGCAAATAACAGTAAGATGAATACGTTATAATAATGCTATAATAATGGCATTTTAGGGACTCTAGATTTCAAAAAAATTTCTGGAGGGGCTTGCCACCGGACCCCACATGCACAATTCATCTTTACTGTCTACTGTATCTATTTTACCTGCTACTTCATATTCTAATGAGCACCTGGTTATAATCAGACAACTGCATACAACACATGCACTAACCACTGTGTCACCAATACCCCACTCAATGGTGCATATATTCTTGTATCTAGGAACAAGACTTTTACGGCGTTGTTCAGTGTGAGTCGCCAACACTTCTTCATAGTGAAGAAGAACCTCGTTCACCTGACATTATCATCGAATCATCAGATATAATGTCTTCAAAGAACAGAGGACCAAAACCAATTTTACTATCAGGGTAAGGAAAATCTTTAATAATTGTAATAATGGCTAATCAATGTAAAAATGTTCTTACATGACTACTTTCGCCAGTGAAAGGCGTCCGTAATACTATCGAATTAATCATTCTATATTTTTTCAGGATTTCTCCTTTCTTCGAAATATGCCAGTTGTTGACTTTCTAATGTAGCATGAATGTCCCAAAATAATCAATGTATTATATCTATTATTCACTTATAGTGAAATTGTCAAGTCATCGTTGGAGGATAAATGTCAAATTTCAGAAGAACAACATCTCTTGAAGTATGCTTTATTTGTCCATATTTAATCGACTAGTCTTTAACCATGCATGTTTAAACTAATCTAGACAAAGTTAAGCTTTGCTAGGCTAGGCTTGGCGTGTTTAGCTGAAGTATGCCTGAATACCCCAGGCTGGAAAAACCCATAGTTGACTTGTTGACTATACATATTTCACCACAGAACGGAAACTGGTAAACTTCCAAGAAAACCACCTTGGTTGGACGAAATGAAAGAAAAACGGTATATTTAGCGTATAAAACGTATATGCATTCTTAATATAATTATACATATTTTGATGTTTATAAGTTTCTTGTATATTTTTTTGCCAGATCTACCTCGAGTCATGGTCAATCCACTTATTTACAGACTCCTGCAAACTGGCTGGATCAAGCAGATAGCGGTACGTACAGTATAACCAATTTACTAATTAACGCGTATGTGATTTCACACAATACAGCAACCACTACACTTTTCGCCAGTTACATGAGCCAATAGCCTTACTTTTGTCAGCTAATCCAATAAATCACATACGTCAAGAGGAGAATCGAATCCAACAAAATGACAAATCAGATCGTGTGAACAGGCTTTGACTGGACCTCTATCTACAGGGTGTCCCCAAAAAACTCTATCTACAGGGTGTCCCCCTATAGAAATCACTCTTTTGTTGTTAAACGTGCGTTGTTATACCTCTGGGAATTTAAAATAGCTTCTAAAACGAACAGCAACATTTGTATTGTACTGTCAAATGTAAATTGAAGGTGTACTGCAGTATTTTTGCTCTTTCGCAGCTGCTTTTGGACCAGGCACTTGTCCTGCACGCTTTCTACCCGAATGCAGTTCAACTACTTGAAGCTTCTGATGAGCATTGACTCAGAGTTGACTCAATATAAGCCATCATAACAACTTATACGTCGCGTTTAGAAATTACAGTTTCCTTTTTTGGACGAAGAGGGAAGTTGTAAATACTTCCGCCGTTCATGTACAATTAAATTTTATTAACCCAAAAGGTATAATAACGTGTTTAACTATTTATTAAATAATAGGAAATTACTGAAAAAGCTTAAATTGTAAAATTCTTCCTTTCTTCTTCGAATGGCTAAATTTCCTCTGAAATGCACAACTTACTTCTTATTTTTCCTTCCAAATGCCAAAAATATCCTTTTTGGAAGGAAATTTCCCTTCCGAGTGGCTCCAGTTTGTAGCCTTACTTTGTCTGGCCAACGCACAAGAGTGATTTCTAAAGGGGGACTTTTTTGGGGGACACCCTGTATAAGGGCTAGGGAGAACACTTTAGATGCAACTGATATGTATTTCCTGGCGTTAGGGATTGTGTACACAGAGACGGTGATATGTATTGTGCATGACGTTGGTCCCGTGGGAGGACCATTGAGTATTTAAGAGAGTGATTCAGGATATTATGCCATTCGAGGCATTCTCTTCGCCATACATGAAGAAACAAACTTTAAATTTGTTTATAGAGAGTTGTAAATGTTTTGTTGTAATTACGTCCGACAAATTTGGCAATAAAGAGCTGCCTGCCTCCTATCCTTGTTGGTGTGTTTAATGCAATTTAGCCAGAAAATGCTTTATACTCGTCACAGAATGTATAGAGCACAAAGAGCTATTCAATATAAATAGAGTTAGTATAGTTTAAGTTTCCTCCTGTACTGTAATACTGAATCAAAAAGGTTGTTACTGGAGCTCTGCATGGTGGAACAGTTAATACAGAATTGATAGAGCTATTCAACACAAATATAGTTTAGTTAGGATACGCACTGACCTGACGAGTCGCTTGATTTCTAAAAATAATCTTTTGTAAGAAATCTTATTTTACAAATCTATATTTTCCTTTGCAGATCAAAGGAAAGACTCAGAACTCTCCCTTGTAGAAGACTCCAACCTGTTTCATCAACCCAAAACTCGATCAAGGCCGTCAAGTGGACGTCGCAGCAGCAGAAATCAGACACCTGACAGTTCAAGGAGCTCCAGACGAACAACACCCCGTCCTGAGAGTGGCAGACGGTCTGTGGAACAACCACGACACTTTAGAACTACATGAACAACTGACTAGACTATGGTAAATCTCTATGTTATTACCGTGTAATTTGCCGTAAAACAACGCCATCTTCCCACAATCGTATCTGTAATGATCGTCCTATATCTCGATTAGATATTATGTATAATGTTAAATGTTTCTGAGTGACAGTGTAATTTGGGCATCCCAATATCTCAGTGTTCAGAGCGCTGGTATGGTAAACCAGAGACCTTGGTTCGATACCCCATTGGGGCATTTAGAAATATATTTCAAAGGATAATCAAAACTTTCACGAAACCTTTTTGTTTAAGGCCATTTCTGTCTTGCCAATCGAGACTAAGAGGCAGAACAAAAGGTCTACTAATTTTACGGTTATTATGTTGTCTGAGCAATACATTTTTCTCTTAGTGTGGGTGAAGAATCACTCGCAATAAGAGAACCAATCTTAAAACGGCGTGTGGTGGCAACGGGAATGACACATTCGTGGTAGAGTACTGCAGCGAGCTGCGAGGAGCAAAAGTGAGGACTGGAAATCCGCCCTTGCGTCATTTCTGTTTTGCCAATCTGGACTAGAGGGCGCAGAACAAAAGGTCTACTAATTTTATTTATTATATTGTAAGTTGTTCGAGCAATTTTTCTCTTTGTGTTAGTGAAGAATCTTACCAGAAGAAGAGCAGAACAAGAGAGATGGCTGGAAGAATCTCTCAATTCTCTCTCGCAGTTCAAACGATGTCATCAGGGAAGAATAACTCCTTCGAATAAAATAGAAATGGATCGTCAAGGTGTGTATATTGCACACGTAAAAATCTCACATCTTGTCAACAAGATGTGTTATTTTATCAAGTTGCTACAAGGTTGTCACTCGCAACTTGTTGAATTGCAGACGATAACAACTTGTAACAGGTCTGTTGAGTCAACCAACAACCTTGTAGTCGACAAGCCGTTGACAGCTTAGTAAGCAAACAGGAACAAGCTGGGAACAAAGCGAGGGATAACAGGGTTATTTGAAACAGAATTGCTACAAGTCTGCCAAGGAACTTGTGCCGTTTTTACGTTTTACAGCTGTTAGTCATGAGTTAGGAGACCCTCATCTAACCGCAATCTAAACCTATCTCAAAAACCTATCTCAACCCTTAATTTATCCCTTATCCTTATCCTAATCCTGCTTCAAACGTAAGGAACTCAACGTGCAAGAATAAGATTAGTGAGATAAGAGTTAAGATTAGTGTCAGGGTCGATTGGATTTGATTTCTCTAGTCGCATTTGGCAAATCTAACAATCACTAAAGGCTCTTTTCCACTCATCGCAAAACCAACTCGCAAACTCGCTGCGAGTTCTTGCATGTAATTAAAATAAATTGTCGAGCATTGTGATTGGATGAAAGTACTCGCAGCGAGCTTGCGAGTTGGTTTTTGCATAGGTTTTGCGACGAGTGGAAAAGAGCCTTAAGTGAGGGAAAATATGCAAACAAACGCGTATAATCTTTTTAGGAGATGTTCTAGATGATCTGCTTAGACAAGATCGTCAAAGTCACGATGAACAAGAAAACGATATCGAAGATTCAAGGTGAGCTTTGGTTTGAGTTCATAATACCACAAAAATACGTCTGCAATATTTTCAACGGATAACCCTATCAGTTCTGTCCCAACTATTCTACCTCAAGGTCCAGTAAGGTCATCCCTTTTTAGTCCAGTGTCACTACAGGAGGAAAGCTACGCAAACCAAGTGTATTTATACCTTATTGCTCAATCAGTTCTTATTAATTCGGGGTTACTACAGTCTACAGGAGGAAATCTTAGAACAGACAATAGACAATTTGCATTATAGACTAATTTTTGATCTAGGCATAAAAAGTATATTAAAATTAGTAAAATTGCAAAGTTTGGTTGCGAGTTTGTTGCGGAAATGCGAAAATGTAGCCTTGCAAAGTTTGCAAATTTTGTATATTTTTTTATTCATTGCGGAAATTTCCACATTTGGGGACCAAAATTTACTAAATTTGGATATTCCTTCTCTTTGCCTAGAACAAAATTTAGTCTATAATGCAAATTGCATCCCTATATTTTCCCTTTACAACCGGTAAAACAATTTGCAATTTACTAATCATATGTTCTTTGACTATGTTCGATTGATTCCCTTCTCTTTGCCTAGAACAAAATTTAGTCTATAATGCAAATTGTCTATTGCTTGCTGCAGAAAGGAAGACCCTTACTGCATCCCTCAATCAATGAATCAGACCTCAAATAACCGGTAAAACAATAGGTCGACCAATCCAGAATTTAGCGAATCTATCGATGACTATATTCTATAAATCGAGCAACTTAAACATGACTATATATTTTAGCTTTGTGGACGACTTTATCATTCCCGAACTTCCAAGTGGCCAACGACTTGTCATAAATATTCTAACAACTTGGGGTGATCAATATTACGTTGGCTTGAACGGAATTGAGGTTTATAACAGTGCTGGTAAACCTGTGCAAGTATCGAAAGTATGTTTACTTTAGTGTACAGCCTAATTTGCATAACACTTACCATAACAACAGTACATCCAGTAGATTTCACTGAGTAGATTTAAGGTACGTTCACACACAGCGATTTGTCGGGCCGATTTTAGGTTTTGCTGAATGTTAATGACGAATATTTTCAGTTGATGATGTCGCCACTGATGACGTTTACCACGTATTTTTCAAACATCATTAACGTGCATCTGAAATCGGCCCGACAAATCGCTGTGTGTGAACATACCTTAACGTATTTAACCCTCGGAACCTTTGTCAATTGAGTTGCAAACCCTGCATGATAAGGCTT
Organism: Trachythela sp. YZ-2020; assembly: GCA_016169945.1. Lineage (NCBI taxonomy): Eukaryota > Metazoa > Cnidaria > Anthozoa > Malacalcyonacea > Clavulariidae > Trachythela > Trachythela sp. YZ-2020. Next base: position 2,754,061 of record JADLSH010000388.1, read on the forward strand.
TCCGTCCACCTCAGAGTGGTAAACTAAACTAAACTAAACTGAACTAAACTAAACTAAACTAAACTAAACTAAACTACCTGATTATACGCATACGATGATGTTATTTTAATATGTAATTTCCGATTTCCTCGTATTAAAGTGGAAAGTTTTATTGTAGATAACTGCTGATCCTTCAGACATCAACATTCTTCCTGAATATAACAAAGATCCGAGAGTTGTGTCCAACCTCATTGATGGAGTGTATTTTACAAGGTAACGATAGCAAATTGGGAGGAGGGTGACAGAGGGGGTAGGCGCCCCATTACCGTGTCTGCCACTGTGCCACAGTCCCAAATGGGGGGGGGGAGGAGGAGGGCTGAATTAAACCAATTCAGTTTGGCGGAGTGGAAGTATGTTGGTAACCTAACTTTGCCTAAAAGCTAGCCTGGATTTTCAATTAGGGACGACATGCATCTTTGGTTGGCACCTTTCACGGAGGGAAAAAGTCACTTTCTTTATATCGACTTTAAGGAGGTCTCTACATTGGCTATGATTCGGATATGGGTAAGCTCATCTTGAACATGTAACTATAGTAAGCTGAGAGATGTAGTTTAGTTCACAACAGAGGACAACAAACATTATTTAAGGCAATCTTGAACATGTAACTATAGTAAGCTGAGAGATGTAGTTTAGTTCACAACAGAGGACAACAAACATTATTTAAGGCAATCTTGAACATGTAACTATAGTAAGCTGAGAGATGTAGTTTAGTTCACAACAGAGGATAACAAACATTATTTAAGGCAATCTTGAACATGTAACTATAGTAAGCTGAGAGATGTAGTTTAGTTCACAACAGAGGACAACAAACATTATTTAAGGCAATCTTGAACATGTAACTATAGTAAGCTGAGAGATGTAGTTTAGTTCACAACAGAGGACAACAAACTTTATTTAAGGCAATCTTGAACATGTAACTATAGTAAGCTGAGAGATGTAGTTTAGTTCACAGCAGAGGACAACAAACATTATTTAAGGCAATCTTGAACATGTAACTATAGTAAGCTGAGAGATGTAGTTTAGTTCACAGCAGAGGACAACAAACTTTATTTAAGGCAATCTTGAACATGTAACTATAGTAAGCTGAGAGATGTAGTTTAGTTCACAACAGAGGACAACAAACTTTATTTAAGGCAATCTTGAACATGTAACTATAGTAAGCTGAGAGATGTAGTTTAGTTCACAACAGAGGACAACAAACTTTATTTAAGGCAATCTTGAACATGTAACTATAGTAAGCTGAGAGATGTAGTTTAGTTCACAGCAGAGGATAACAAACATTATTTAAGGCAATCTTGAACATGTAACTATAGTAAGCTGAGAGATGTAGTTTAGTTCACAGCAGAGGATAACAAACATTATTTAAGGCAATACATGTTTTTTTTTAGAATTACAATAAATCAAGGATTCATTCATTTCGTGGGGCGAAAGATATCGAAATATTTCTTGATGATAATTTGATCTTTCTTGGAGAAATGGCGAGGTTTGTTGATGCATATAGTTGTCGATTACCTCAAGGTTTCCACTACAGCCTGTTTCATCCCATTAAGGACTCTTCAGGTGGACAGGCTAGTACCTACACACACATAAACATCTCGCATCTTGTGAACAAGATGTGTTCGTAACAGACTTGTAGCAAGCTTGTCAACAAGTTGTAACAATGTTGTCATCTTATCAACTTGTCAACCAGTCGTTGAATTGCTCGACGATAACAAGTTGTTAAGGCAACTTGTAACAACCTTGTAGCAAGTTGTCAACAAGTCGTGGACAACTTGTCAACAAGCTGGGAACAAGCAGTGCGAACACATCCTGATAACAAGTTGTTGAAACAGCATTTGGTACAAGTCTGCTGCAGGTTTGTTACAACTTGCGCGTTTTTACGCGTGTAGTAGATACTATATACAGTAGAAACCTATTATTTATTTGGTTCTGTTGTATTGATAAATTTGTTTTACCCCTCCTTTTTATTCCATCTTTCATTCCTGTATTTCTATTTTGTTTAGAGCGAGTGGTGAGCTAGGATCATCAGAGACGTTTGGGGATGTACGTGTACAACTATGACGATTCCTTAGCTAGCTTCTATAAGAGATGCATTACATGGCCACTCTCCTCCACAGAGGCTTGCGAGCTACGGAGTTTCGTGAAGCGTGTGGGGAAAGCGTGCGGTCTCGAGCATTTTTATAGACGACTATTAAAGCTTGCATGCCTCTGCGAAGGAGAGTTGTACATGGCTATACATCTAGCAACTGAGGTTTTCTTCGTCTTTTAGACCATCCTATTTACAGTAAATGACGAAATTCTGGAAGCCATGGCAGCAAACGATCAAACATACGAACCAGATGTCGACGATGATGAGGATTTCTTACAGACCAGTAATAGTTTCAGAAGACCAATCACAGCTGATACCGGCGTTGAGATAGTAAGGAAACATTGTGGTTGTTATATACTGAAACATATTATATTTGATATAACGAGGGGATCGACTTGTTGGTCCAGTGTTAGTGAAGAAGGAACACTTAACTAACATTACTTCTATATACTGGGCATAGCTTTATTAGTTGTATATCAGTTCCTCCTAGAGGTCCATGCTAAGGGTCATACCTTCTTGGTACAGTGTTACTATAGGACGGAGTACTCGGAGAAAACCTGTGGTGTGTGATACTATTAAACTGGAAATGCTCTTCTCTGATAAATTATAATTAGAGAACTGTATATTTCAGGAATCGAACCCTCCCCACCCCCCTCGGTCACAGACATACACTAACCAGTGTACCGCTAACAACCCGTGCTACACCCCCAACAAACCCAGTTCAGTAATTTAAGGTTGTCGTAAGGACACATTGGACAATATTTTTGTGTTACAATATTTTTTAGGAAGCGTTAGAAAGGCCATATACCTGCCCCAAAGAACGAAGAAAACCAACCGTCGAAGCCACTTATCCAAATAAAGTTATTGAAGGTATGTTTCGATTGTCAAAGAAAGAACCTTGTGTTTAAGTCTATAGACAGACTACAGACATCATTAAACTTGCTCCCATCAGGGCAAGACTGTTTAACCACGGTTTAACCTAACAGATATTGAGGTATGACTTCCTACCCACTCTGTCAACTTTCCCAATGAGGAGATGACGAAGTATCCAGAAAAAACCTACCAGCAAATATTTTATGCACTCTCATTCCACATGAACTTCTTGAATCTGGACAAAGGAATGAACCCAAACGGTGCATAGCTATGGCGAATGTGCGTTACGAAATGAGTGTTATATTCTTTCGCTTTAGAAGACCTTACTGATGGAAACGTCGATGGTTGTAGTAAAAATTTATTTGGACAAGGTAATACTATGTAAGGTAATATTATGTAATAGTATGTGTAGCTGGATATATTTGGTTGAGTTGTTGAGTTGAGTTGGGTTGGGTTGTTTTGCGTTGAGTTGTTTCGCGTTGAGTTGTTTCGCGTTGAGTTGTTTCGCGTTGAGTTGAATTGGGTTGAGTTTGAGTTGAGTTATGAGTTGAGTTATGAGTTGAGTTATGAGTTGAGTTATGAGTTGAGTTATGAGTTGAGTTATGAGTTGAGTTATGAGTTAAGTTATACGTTGAGTTATACGTTGAGTTGAGTAATAAGTTAAGTTGAGTTGAGTTGAGTTGAAATGGAATCTGAACATCCTATATGACATTGTGTTTCAGTGCTGGAGTTGAACTTCGTAGAAACGTGGGGAGATATGTATTACCTTGGACTCACAGGACTTCAGATACTTGGTAGTCAAGGCGAAGTGATTGATCTCACATTTGATATGCTGCAGGTACATTCATCTTAAGTTTGAATATATATGATGGTAGGACAGTGGTTACTGCATGTACCTTTGTCACATCTGTGAGCATGCTTTGATTCCTGCGATATGCAGTTGTCTGTAATTTGGCCTCAGTCACAGAATACTAACCTATCCAGAAGGTCATCCTATATTGTTTTTGCGTAAGCGCTATTCGTCATCGATTCGCAAGTCAGCAAGTGCCGCAAGTCAGCAAGTGCCGCAAGTCAGCAAGTGCCGCAAGTCAGCAAGTGCCGCAAGTCAGCAAGTGCCGCAAGTCAGCAAGTGCCGCAAGTCAGCAAGGGCACTTGCTGAGTGGCGAATCGTCGGAATCGATGACGAATAGCGCTTACGCAAAAACACTATAGAGATGACCTTCTGTATAGTATTCTGTGCCTCAGTCGCATGTATATTCGGCTTGTGCAGTCACGCGAGAATATTACGTCATGCTATATAACCGGCAATTTTGGGGGGCAAATCGTGGATTTCACGAAGTGCCGTTTTCGTTTATATCTTGCGAAATACCGAGAGTTATAAGATAATCTATACCTCTCTAGAATCCTTGAACAACGATGAGTATTTTGGTGTATAGTTTGTTGCTTTAGCATGTCTAGAACTCGAGTTATTCAGGAAAGTTGGCGTACGTATTGATGTCAAAAATTGTCAGCCATGTTGAATTTGATTTTAATTAGTTTGAAATTATCCAATGAAAATGGTGGAATTTGCCACCCAAGACACAGAATACTACACAGAAGGTCATCTCTAGATTGTTTTTGCGTAGCGAATGTAGTCACCCCCTGGACATATAGCATTTTGAATGTTTCAGGGGTGACGAATCATGACGAATAGCGCTTACGCAAAAGCAATAAGAGATGACCTTCTGTGTAGTATTCTGTGCCCAAGAGTTTGACTACCAAATACCATAGGTTTTCTTCAGGTAAACTAGTTTCCTCTTGTAGTATGATTGGACCAATTAGGGATGAGCCTTGATAGCTGTACCTCTATTAATCCATCCAAAATACTTCAAGTTATTTATTGTATATATTTGTTTTAGGCATGTCCCAAAGATCTCAATGATTTACCAGAATATGATGATGATGATCGGACATTAGACAAGTAAGGATTAATAAGCCAATTCGGAGTTTCGATTGCGCATCGAAATGACGCGCGTTCTGCGTCGGGATAAAATTGCAGTTGAATCATAAAAACATGTAGCAAAGACTGGAAGAATTGTAATATGCATATCAAAGTAATCAACTGTTCAATACTGTTGAAATACACTACCTAACCGAATAACTTTATTGTGTACTCTTTTTAAATTTTAAATATTTTTAATATTTTTCAATTAAAATGTAAATTTTCAATATTTTTGTGCATTTAGGTTGTTAGATGGTGTAAATATAACGATGTGCGATGAACATATGTGGTTAATTCCATTCATCCATGGTGAAAATCATCTATTGACTGTCACCATGAAGCAACCCGTGGAAATCACTGGGCTGCGTGTGTGGAACTACAATAAATCTCCCGAAAGTACTTATAGAGGGGTATAGGAGTTACATTACATTATAATTCAGCTCACTCCCCGTTGGGGCTTTTCAGTGACCGATTACATTACGTATCTCCCTTATATATATTATGTACTTAGCCTACATTATCTATTTTTACAACAATTGTGATATTACTTTCCTAATGTGTATATCCTAACCCATGCACCAGTCAACTTTCCCTGTGGGAGGAAACCGGAGTGCCCGGAGAAAACCCACGACTTTCGGCAGAGCGTTGACTTACTCTTTTCACATGAGTGTGATGAGTAAAGTCCTCAGCGAGAATCGAACTCAAGACTCAGAGGTAAAAGGCGCTTGCTCTGACGACTGCGCCACCGAAGCCCCATAAAATAGGGACCGTTAAACGATTGGGAGTGGTGGTGACACTGTGGTTAGTGTATGTGCCTTTCACCTCTGTGACCGAGGTCTGATTCCTATCAAATGCAGTTGTCTGATTATAATTCCACCTCACTCGCGTGTTAGAAGAGTGCTTCCAGTTTGACTCTACCAAACAGCGCAAGTTACAGACTTGTAGCAAGCTTGTCAACAAGTTGTAACAATGTTGTGGTTGTCAGTCACAACTTGTCAACAAGTTGTTGAATTGCAGGACGATAACAAGTCCGTTGAATCAACAACCTTGTAGCAAGTTGTCAACAAGCCGATGACACCTTGTCAACAAGCTAGGAACAAGTAGTGCAAACACATCCTGATAACAAGTTGTTGAAACAGCATTGGTACAAGTCTGCTGCAGGTTTGCTACAACTTGTGCGTTTTTACGTGTGTAGTACGCTGTACTGGCCTTAGTGGACGTCTAGTATAAACAAAGCTATGCAAAACATGTCGAATTCGTTAATTATAGGTCAAAAGGATACTTGTAAAACTTGATGGAAGAATAATTGGCAGCAAAGAAGGAATTTTAGTCAGAAAAGGTTTGAATAGAATTATTTTTATGTTTACTACAACGATTCTTGAAAATTGTCAAAAATTACTGACGTAATATTCTATTATTTAATGTAAAGTAGAGGATAAAAAATTGTTGGATCTATACATTTAGGTCCTGGTCATTGCCATTTTGATTTTGCTCAAGAGATCTCATTCTTAAACCCACCGAAGAAACCTGAAGTGAAACAACTGAACACATCAACGTATGTATAAAATACGTCTGATGGAGCTATCTAGTATAAATTAAGTTAGTATAGTTCACTTTTAAATTTTCTGTTTAGCCATGACAAAGGTGATTGCGAACTCACAGTTACACCATGTGGCTGTATCCTTTAAATGATCTTTAAAACTGAAATATATTTATCACTAGAGGGCACCCATGCAGAGACTGAATACATCCGCCAACAAATGAAGTCAAGTATTCGTGCATCAATTATTGAACCTAAAGTTAATCGATTTGTCCTTTGCCTATGGCCATTTGCCCCACCAATTTTCGTATCAAAATGTTTAATAGTTATTAGTTATTAGTTATTACAGACACACACACACACAACAAACCCAGATGAATACATAACCTCCTGGTGGAAGTAACAAGACTTCTTCCTTAACAGATATTCTTCAGTTGTGTTTCAGTTTCAACTATTTGGATCCTGGGGTGATCCATATTATCTTGGTCTCAATGGCTTACAGTTTTTTGACGAACAAGGAAGATTGATAGAACTAAGTGAAGAGAGTATCCTTTTTTGTTTACTGCTAGTCTGTTATTGATGAGATTCATCACCACCATCGTCATATCGTCATCACCATCATCACCATCACCACTTCCACCACAACCATCACCATCATCACAGGTCGCTTTTGAGCAGTGTGTATAACAATTCCATTTTATTTCCTCAACTTACCAAGATGTCACGGCGTACCCAGAGAGTGTTAACATATTGGAAGGAGTAAAGGATGACGTGAGAACCCCAGCAAAATTAATTGATGGAGTCAATGACACTGATGATGGTCGGCACATGTGGCTAACTCCGGTGTTTCCTGGACTGGTAAGATGGAAGAAAACGCATTGTGTAGGACTTTCATCCCGGAACTAACTTTATTCATACTGGATAGCTCTATCAGTTTTAAACTGTTCTCTCTAGAGATCCAGTAAGGGTCATCCCCTTTTTGTCCAGTGTTACTACAGGAGGAAACCTAAGCTATTGTTTAAACTTCATTTATGCTGGATATGTATAGGTTTATTCGATACATATCTGTGATTCCTATTTGTTATTTCAGACAAATTTGTTGTATGTGATATTCGATGAGCCGACCACCATATCAATGATTAAGCTGTGGAACTATCGCAAAACACCAATACGTGGAGTTCGACAATTTTCGGTAAGTGTTGGGCTCCGTTTACATGAGCTCGGGACGAAGTCAAACCGGGACGATTCGTTTCGGTCATAGTATTATTTATAATAGATGTTTACATGAGACCGGGACGAAAAATTGCTCAGACCGGTCTGAAATCATCGCTTGACCGAACCGACTATCTTCAGACCGGGACGAATTCAGAGCGGGATGAATGTAAACACAAATTATTTTCACACCGGTCTGAATTTTGGTACAACGCTGATAATAAACAACGGTAGACAAGATTAAGAACATCAATTGTGGAATGCACTTTTGATATACGCAATAGAGTGTGTAATGCTTTTCGTACCGTCTCATGTAAACCAACTGACAATTTCAATTTTCATCCTGCTCTGACTTCGTCCAGGTCTCATGTAAACGGGGCCTTAGTGACAATTACTGGTTATAGGTGGGTTTTACTAAGTACCATCGTACAGCAGATGGTGGTCAATTGGCAGTTATCACAGTGATGTCCAATAAATAGAATTGAGAAATATGGTTTAAAGTCTTGGTCAAACGAAGATGAGAGTTGATGAGAGTTGGCAAGCGAGAGTTTACATGAAAGTTTCATCAACTCTCGTGGCCCAGTTAAACGAGAACAAGAGTTGCATGAGAATTGATTGGATATTACCACGCGCGTACCAATTGTCATCAAAGTTTGAACCAGCTCAAAGTTGACGAGAGTTTATGCGAGCGAGATTTGCAACTCTCATTCACTCTCATCAACTCTCATTCTCGTTTGACCGGAGCTTAAACAGGGCTCAAAATAACGGCCGATAGGTCTCCGGTCAAAATGACCGGTCAGTTTGATTTTAAAATAATTAAAATTTTTGTTTTCCCCACTATATAACTATTATACAAGTACAACAAATCATAACAGATTGTTCATTTGTCTCGTTTATTGTGTTTCACAGTGACGTTCTAAACGCTCATGAAACGTGCAATCACCCATGTAGGTAGTGAATATAGGCACGGGCATCAGTGCTGTAGTGCCTTCGGGAAATCTTGCCTTCAAGGATTAAATTCTAGCGGAAGGCATGAAAATGTGGCCGGTCTAAATGACCGGCGAGGTTTAAAAGTGACCGGTCAGCAGACATTTTTGGCCAGTCATTGACCGGCCGTTATTTTGAGCCCTGTTAAGTGTCAACATTTCTTCATCACCATCTGCTTCCTCCGTTCCTCGTAACGCTAACTGAAACCTGCCAATTGATACAATGCTATTCAGTCAGATTAATAAAGCCTTGCAGGTATCAAGGTTATTTATATGCCTCTTGATAAAAATAGTTTTTAATTATTTTGTTAGATTCTAGTTGACGACTTGCTCGTATTTAATGGTATTCTTCCTCAAGTACCAACTGTGACCAGAGGAATTCTACCAAACATGAATATGCCAGTACCACATGCCGCTATTTTGTTCACAGATGACGAAGCAATCAGAAGGAAGGAAAAATCGTATGCCATTAAGTAAGGCGCTGTGTTTAACATTGTTTATGAGTTATTTAGTGTTGCTTGTTGTCCCAAGTTTTCACACTTTTTCACACATCAAAAAGTGTCTGAAAATCGACAAAAAGTAGATGCTAACCCCTTCACTTTTCGCTGACAAAAGGTAAAGGCTAACCCTTAATCCACATTTTTTCATGCAAAAATAACAAAAAAATTATATTGTTTCAAGTGATGGGGGATTTTTTGAGAGCCAAGAAGTTTCCTTGGTGAACGACAAGACAGATTTTCAACAAGAGAAAACAACCAGTAAAGATGCTGATCAAGGTACAGTATAGTTATATCAGCAAGAAAACAAGACAAGCTTTCGATCTTGTTTTAAGATCATTGCATGTTTCTTGCTCTCTTGTTTATGATTAAAATCTGCACAAGATTCTTACATTTGGAACATGTTTTGTTTCCTTGAAGCTGTCTGCTGGAAACAGATTTGTATACAGTAACTACTACTAATAGCTATATTCATCTTTCTTAGCTCTGCGGCCAAAAACCAGTGTGACTCATCTTGCTCGAACAAGAAGATAACAGCAGGAAATTTTAATAAACTTAACGTAGTGTACATTGTAAATATAATTCTGTAACCAGCCCTGGATGTCTATTTATAGCTAGATGAATATTGTAATAATTTTTATTCGATGTATATACATGTAAGTTTAGTGTACTGTACAAAAATGTTTAAAACTATTGTAATTAAGAAATTTGTTTATTTGTGTCAGTAGTTGCAAGTCGGTCATCCTCAACTGGATTAAAATTCACCATCACCGCATTTCCCACGTAACAATCCACCGAGCACTGTCACTCATTATGCCTTGGTATGACCAGTTAGATATGGTATACCACCTCTTAATTCTGGCATCAAAAATTCACCATCCAGACACCATCACTACACTGTAACAACCATGCACCAAACACTCCGTCACCCAGCATACCCATAGTACAACCAGTCCAATATGATACATCACTTCACTCTGGCATCAAAAATTCACCATCCAGACACCATCACTACATTTACCATCTAGCAACCCACCAAACACATACACTCTCTCACCCACCATACCCATGGTATGTCCAGTAAGACATGGTACCCCCTCCGCTACCCCTTGAGGTATATACCACCCCATCGTACAACAATCTAATATATAGACCTCATTTCGAACATTATTCCTAACCCCCACCCACGTCTCCCCTCCAAAAAATAACAAAAAACTATGGCTAAGTTCAACTGAGACACAGTGTTGCCTTCCTGAGGGCTTTTCGCATGCCTTCCACTTTGAAAGTAAATCTGTTATTTTATCATTGCCAAGTAGTGCTTGTTGTCCTGGTTTTTTAGTCCAGCTACCGACTAGTTGGTACTCATCACCTTTTCGGCCACCTTGTACAAATAACATGTAACTCTTCCCGAGATGCGTTTTTACAAGATTTGCAGTATGCCCTGACCGAGACGACACATGTATTTGTGCTTCTTTGTATACGCCTGTTTTAATGTTGAGATAGAATGAGTCGCCGGACCGTCGCTGTGTCCTCACCCCACCCTCGCGTCCAATTATTAGCAATTCACTGTCCGAGACTACTGTAGCTGTATGAGAGCTAAGTCCTGCTGGGATCTCCCCCTTGACCTGAATTTGAAACCAAGTATTATCCGTAGTATCACAATAATATACATCAGAACCTCTCTTATGACCTGTCCAACCGCCAATAAATACGATAAAACACTCGCCTAACACATTAGCTGTGTGGTGACTAAGTTTTGGCGCTTCGTATATCCGAACACCACCAAATTTTCCCGATTTTGAGTCGCTTTTCTGCAAATCATTTTCAACTTGTGTCAGTTCTCTCGACCACTCATTGCAAGAAGGGTCGAAGCAAAACAACCCGTTTTGTACACATTTCCGGTCATTTAACCCGCCAAAAATATAAAACTTGTTTTGCACTAGCGAACAAGTATGAAAAGCGACTTTCGGAGGCGAGGAACCGCTGCAAGATACAGCTTTAAAGTCAAAATTTGTCATTTTTCGGTGAAGATTCGGTCGCCATTGCTATACCATGCTCCTTTTCGAGGGCGGTTTGGTAAATTAAGTAATTATTAGTATTCCAGAAAATGCAGAAATTTTAACTGGATCAAAAGTCAAAACCTGATTTTTTTGGTGTAAAATAATGCAAATTCTATTTCTCTTTACATTTAACAACTTCTATATCTTCAAAAGCAAATAGTACTGGGAATATTTACAAAATTGCTATATTTACAAAGTGCAGACAGTCTGTCGCGTACAGTATACTACAAAAAATTGTCGTTTCCGTTAACTTAGTGGTAACAGGTAACTTGGTATTGGCCATACAAGTTCTAAAATGGAATAAAATTGCATGAGTTTTGAACAAGAATTGAAGAAAGTTACAATTTGCCATGACAGTTAAATTGAAATCCAGCAGATACAAAAATTAACATATTTGAACATTCGCAGATAAAAATATTGTCTGACTATGTTCATGTGATACTTCAATGTTTGTATGCAGTATTTGAAGGTTTCAATAATTCAATTAGCTCACAGTCAATCAGAATAAGACGAGTTAAAACCTTCAAATACTCTTGACAAACCTGGAAATGTGATAATATTCCTTACCACTATCCAAGACAATTTCAAAAGGCTTTCCATAATGTTCCAAGTATTCTTTCGGAGAACACAAGTCATTACATTCACAAAAATATTCAATCATATCTAAAAGAAATGACTGTTTACTTTATGTCAAAACTATACCGGCTATATCTTCTAAGACTTCTCAAGCGTGCTGGTGTTGATCTAGACTCTTTAGTACAGTTTTACTGTGCGTGTATCAGATCGGTCCTGGAATATGCATGCCAAGCGTTTAATAGTAGCCTCCCTGCCTATTTATCGAACCAAATAGAAAGAATACAGAAACGAGCCCTTATAGACTAACTGGCCCGGGCTTAGAATTCTTTGTCCTGACGATTGACGAAAGTTATAGTGAAGCCTTAAACATCACAGGATTGCAATCCTTATCTGATAGAAGAGATAAATTATGTGTATCTAGAGCTTTTTCACTCTCTCTAATAATAATGATCAACATAAATTATCTAACTTTGTAAATCTACCAGCAGTAAAAACGAACAGATTTAGAGAGTTAAAAGTTAATATATTATCTTTAGAGGTTATAATTATTCTAAATTCCTTTTATGTATATAATTATATATTATATAGCCTATATAGATCAAATATCATGTATTTTAAACATGAATATAAATGTTTATCAAAATTGTAATTAGTTTGCACGTAATTCAGTTCACGGACCGTGCGATGTGTAAATTTTTAGTATTATCAATTACCAATTCATATACCTTGTGGTAATAATAAATCAGGAACCTTTTCATGCAGTTGATCCATAGCTACTTTGAGATTTACCTAAAAATGTAATCTCACATCATTTCCATGCAACAATTGTGTAGCAGTACTTCCCAGACGTGCGGGACCAAATCACGACCAAGTGTTACAAATGTATCTTGTCAACAAGATGTGTTCGCAACAGTCTTAATGTAGTAAGCTTGTCAACAAAGTTGTAACAATGTTGTCATTTTATCAAGTTGCTACAAGGTTGTCACTCGCAATTTGTTAACAAGTTTTTGAATTGCAGGACGATAACAAGTTGTTGGAACAGCTTGTAACAAGTCTGTTGAGTCAACAACCTTGTAGCAAGTTGTCAAATAATGTACAAGCCAATGATAACTTGAAACAGCATTGGTACAAGTCTGCAGCAGGTTTGTTACAACTTGTGCATTTTTACTTGTGTAGTATTTCCCAGTCGGCGGTACTAAATCAGGACCAAATGTACTATTCAAGTGATACAATCGTTTGTGTGACGTACCTTTGGTATTTTGGCAAGGTACTGACCCAGTTTTAACAGAAGCACGATTGCTTCAGATGCCTACATGTAACAGAATGTTATGTTAATTAACTAATGATTTATGATTTATTAAGTCTAATTCCCTATAATTTACAACAATTTATGTAAATAAACATAGAGAGGATAGCAGCAGGAGGAAACTAAATTCCTATGTTAAACTGTTCTCTGAAATCATAACGTAACATTAATATATATGAAGAAAAAAAAGAAGAAATAGATAATAAGAAATAGGCAATATAAAACAAATAACTAAGTCACAATACTTAAGTAAGAAGAAACTTCAATAGCTTCTGTTTAAAGGTAGCCAGTGAAGTAGCTTCCACAACGTCCGATGGTAAAGAGTTCCAATCCGATACATAACGATTAAAGAACGAGAATTTAAAATAGTTTGTACGTGAATGCTTTGGTCTTAATTTATATCTATGATTTTGTCTCGTGCGAGATAATGGACGTCATAATTTTGTAGTTAACTTTGACATGTTACTACTTACAACAGTTTCACTTGATTGCGAAGCATCATAACTTTCCATTCTTGTTGTGGGAATATTTAACACTCGAAAACTCCATTGAGTAAACAACCTTGTCGGGATCTGTATGGTCAATGTTGTCAAGAAAATTTTATAAGAGTTGTGAAACTTTAAAAATATTTTGTTTGAAACTGTGTAACATAACTTTAAAAAAATGAATAATCTGTGCCTAATGTGTCTAACCGCATATGACTGGGTCGATTTTAAATAATAGAAATTCAAATTTTTTTTCTGTGAGTTGGACTTCTTCTCTTTGGGCGTGAACTTGAAAAGTTGAAGATCTGATGTCATCAGAGAGGACTTAAAAAGGATACGTCATGAGCATATACCAAAATTTTTATTTGATGTATAAGTCCACTGTTATAAAAAATAATAACAAGATCTTTTCAATTTAAGATTTAAAACCAAAACGTGCAAAGCAGGTTTGACTTTTCATTCTTTATTTCACTTACTTCCTGCTACTTTCAGTGCTTTCCAAACTCTTTATTACTTCTTGTAATATGTTAGTTGATGTCTAAAAATCAAACATTTTTAGTCGTCAAAATGGTTAGTCGTACTGTAATATCATGCAACAGAAAATGGTCAACCTGCAGTTATCAAAGTGAGAACCACCAACACTGTACAATGTTTAGCAAACCTCAACAATGTGGACAATATGTGATGGATAGATCAGCAGCAATCCAGTGAATGTTTCACCTTGGATTTGAGAATGAAGATGTTTGAATAATCTTTCATAATAACCTAAACCAGTGAAAAGGTATGTAAATGGTATATCCTGTATTGATGCCTTGGTGGAATTTTAGAAAGGGTGTTGATGGCACACTACTCACTGTGGTTAGTGTAGGTCTATTAGCATAGGTTCAGTTTCTCTGTAGAAGTATTACAGATGGACAAAACCTGTGATGTTTAGTAGAGGCTCAAACTGGAGACAATCTTCTCATATGTGACTTAGGCTAAATAATTCGTCACAATTTATATATGTTCAGACAAGCAACTAAATAACATTCTTACAATATAACATGGACGTGACTGAAGAAAGGAACAGAACTTGCGTCCCAATTGACACCTTACCCCTATGCCCCTATCAATTAGTATAATATAGAGTTACGTACAGCCAGGAGGGTCATGTATGATGGTAATTTAGCATGATTATAGAATTTATGCAGACTGCATAGTTCTGAATATGGATATACTATAGAGTCGTTCTGAGATTTCAGTTCAGATGGAAGACTGTTCCACAGATTTTCTGACTTTATATAAAACGAATTCCTAAAGTATATAGTCCTGTTTATGTTTTATCAGAAAGTTGAAATTGTTTTTATCGTAATTGTGTCATGATTGATAGCCTGGATCATAGGTGCATAAATAGTTATTGACATCCATAGATATTAGTCTGGTGTTAGATTTGAAAATTAGCAGCTGGTCGGAGATCTCTCGGCGGAATTCTAGTGGAAGGAGGCTCGTTTTAATCAGCCTCTCTGTATAGGACATTTCCTTGGGGTAGTTCAGAACAAACTTGGTCGCGTGCTGCTGTTGCAGTCTAACCTTCCCACAGCCTTCCGGAAAGTACTTTGTATTGGCTATACCGAGCCTCATTTTCGTGATTGAGATCTCGGTTTTAGAGCCATTTATCTTGTACGTTACTGGTATCGTAATTATATTGATTTTGTAATTGTGTTACCAGTAACAAGATAAGGGGCTCTAAAGCCAATGTCTCAATCATGAAAATGAGGCTCTGTAGCCAAGGCTAAGTACTTTCTGGAAGGGTGTATTGCAGCTGGGTGAAAGGCACACACTGCAGTATAATAATGAGAGGCAATTATCTAGGCCATTCTCTGACAGAGGTAGTATTATTGCAATATCTGTGCTTTCATGTTATGAGCAAAGGCCTTTAATGAGGAGGTAATTTGTAAACTCCTGATGAAGTAGTCCATGGCGGCTTCCTGTAAAACACCACCTACACTAGACCCTGGCCCAAGTTTATCGATCTATCATAATCGCCCACCTCCAATTTCTCTTCTTTCCGACACACTTGAACTTATTTTTGCAATAAATATGACGCGATGTATTAGATGTTTCTAGTTAAAGAAAACAGTATCAAGGCTTTAATGGTTGAATTTAAAAGCTACTTCAACATCTTTCTAAATATCAATATATATCATTGAGATGACATGAATATATATCATTGTACTGCCATTGATGATGTTGTGTCTATGTACATGTAACAGTTGTAACTGGTTAAATATACAGTGTTTAATACGACTAAACGCCATGACAAAGCGACTCTATAATCAAAGTCGAAAATCAAAGTGATTTACTTTATTCATAGCCCTTGCTTTCTCCATATTAATATCAAAGAGCGAAAGCCTTGTTGCTTCATAAGGATTGACAGAGTCCCCAAAGCTATCTTCGGCGTTGTCTGCAGCCATAATTGATTATAAATAAACAATAAACAAACTAAACCACCTAACGAAAGATTTTTTGTTTACAAAATGTCAAGGTGAGCCGCGGTTGCCAAGGAAACGTAAACAAACGAAGTCCAGCGGGTGTGCGAACAGGGCATGCGTGATTAAAATTTTAGCAAATTAAAATAAAATTTTGCTAAATTTTATGAAAAAAAATACTTCGCTATAAAAGATAACGATTTGGATCAAAATGTCATATAGAGACTTGAGAAGTAAGCTTGTGTTTTATTCTAGCTTCTTTTTGTTTTAAGTGTAGATTGGGCTGCAAATTACAAGCACCTTTTATAGTCTTAAATCAAATAGACAAATACTGTACCTAAAATATACTATACTCTAGTGTACAGAACTCCCATTTATATCCCATATATGCACTGTAATATATAAAGTATATATAACAAGATATGTCATTCAATTATTGTAGATTTAATGTAAAGTTCATTGTTCCCATGGTGAGAAATATTTTATTGATTTATTTATGTTTATATATTTATTTAGATTTTACTGAAATGATGCGAGCTTTGGGTTACTCAAGGCTCATTTCAATGGAAAATTTTAGATCTCCAAACTTCTCCTTGGTTGCTGAAGTCTTAATATGGCTGGTTAAAAGGTATATATTACCCGCACCCCTGTCTACGCTTAATTTGCAGACCAGTGAATGCCCTTGTTCAAGAGATTAATAGTCAGTTTTCATTAAAGATATATTATTTAAACATAATTATAAATGAGCAGTTTTGTCAAACATGGGTCATTGGGTCTGTCAAATGCTGCGACTTACATCTACCAAAAGCACCTACCTATCAAGCATCTATGGACTTCAACAATCTAGAATCAGCACTAAAAGACACGTATTCACTATCAAACTTCTCTTAAAGTTCTCTTATCCTTCTTCACCATCTTTTCTTCACCTTTCTCTTTCCTTTTCTTAATTTCGCTCTATTTCTCAAATGTATATTTATTGTATACAGTGTATGTTATAAGTATCTAAATATTGTTAAGTATTGATGTAATTTGTAGTTGCAGGACCCCACTGAAAAACACTACGGTGATATGGGTATCCTCGTTAAATATAAAGATAATAATAATAATAATTATGCAACTAGATATGATCCAAATGCTGACTTGCCAACTGACATTGATACAGAGCAAGATAGAGTTATCTTTATCAAGTCTGTTGCCCAATTTATGGTAAGCTGAATATTGCCAACTTTGGTGTTGATTTTTTATGATATTAAGAACATAATAAAATGATACAAAGCAAAACAAAAGCAATATCCAACATTCACAACATTTCTTTTCAAATCCATTTTTATAACCAGGCAACCAAAGCACACATTAAACTGAACACAAAACGTTTGTATGGAGCAGATGGATATGCAGTCAAGGAACTCTTGAAAGTCACTTCAGTTTTGTATGATGCCATGAAAACAAATGTTACAGAGGTAGTTGAACTTCATGTCAGTGGTGGAAAACTTCAAGAAAATTATTGGGACCAGTCACCATCTTTGACCCCCTAACCCCCCACCTCCCTTTGCCACCTCACTGCCCCCCCTCCTCCCCATGCCCCCTCTCCCCATACCCCCTCTCTCTTTATGCCCCCTGTCTCTCCCCCTTGCCCCTCCTCTTTTTCAGTCTCCTCCTTTGCCTTTTCATGCTCTTCCTTCCCTTTTGCCCACTCCCATGCTCCCCACCTCCACCCCCCTTCTTTCTCCTCCCCCATTGCCAACCTTCTCCTCTTAATTCCTCTCTCTTCACCACCTCCTTTTGCCCCCCCCCCCTCTGCGTCCCCTAATATCTGCATTACATTTAATTAAAATCAATTTTGTCCACTTTACCAGGACTCGGCAGAATCAAATTTAAACCCTGTTTCATTTGACCTCTCATCAAGGGTGAGTGTATTTTGCACGACAGTGTATTTTGACCTCTTTAATATAGAAATAGTAAATTGCAATAAATGTTGCATATTTGTCACCAGGGGTGGAAAAACTAGTTGAGCACATGATCCACCGCTCGCGGGAGACTTTAACCAGCTGCACCAGTTTGTGACACGTATCTCAAAACATGTATGGAAAAATTGCCAACTCATTAATAGGATATTCATCTTCCTCTGGCACGTATCAACTGTGGCAAACAACGTTTCGCCTTTCACGCGGTATAACTAACTGGAACAATTTGGAACTTACCGTTCGGCAGTCAACTAGTTTGACTTCCTTTAAACGGTTGCTAAAATGACTCTTAATACAAACTTTCAGTTTTAGTCTCATTTCTATATATTTTTCCACTATATTACTTTTCTATATATATATATATATCTAATTCTTTGTATATGATATACATGCAGGACCTCCCTGAAAATCACTGCGGTGAGCGGAGCATTCCTGTTTAAATATTGTTCTAATAATAATAATAATAATAATAAAATAAGCATAATCTTCTTTCAGATCAATGATTTGAAGCAGTGCAGGACCCTAGCATCAGAAATAACATCTAAAGGCGCCAGTCTCTATGATCTTCTAGGACGTGAAGTTGACCTTAGGGTAAGAATAAAGGCAACGTTGTTTCCAGGCTCATTCAATGTAATTTAACTTTATTTATACTGGATATAGCTCAATCAGATCTTCTTAAACTGTTATCCTTAGAGGTCCAGTAAGATCATCCTTTATTCGTTCAGTGTTACTACAGGAGGAAACTGTATTGATACCAGTGTTTGATCGAGTCAAAACTAAACTAAACTTTGACTACCGAGTGGCGCAAAAAAAAGTACGATTGTTTGATTTGATATAGCTTAAAAACTAAAAGAGCTATTACACTAAAACAAATTTCGTTGCATTCAGCGATGTCTAACTTAAATTTTGATATATGCCATGTGCATTTTCATGCAATATTGACTGAGGGTGCTGGTCATGAAGTAGGATGTGGCCGGCATCCGAAGCGGGGTGAATCAGCACTAAGGACCCACTGCACGGTCAAGGGAGTCATCTTGTCAGAAAATTTTTGAAAAATATGATTGCCTAGATTGTCAAAAAGGCCTATCAATGCCCTGATACTTGATTTTTCTTTGATAAATGTCCTGTCAAATCCAAAATTCAGATTTGATATGGAATTTGCACCCCTCTTGCACCCCCCAGTAAATCCATCCCTGATACGAATGACAATATGAATATGAATGTGACAATATGGTAATATGAATATAAACGTGTCTGGGTCATCACGGAACTTGCCTCTAGTTCTCGAAGTAACGTAACATAAACACCACGTCCTTGACGTCTCTGAATCCGCATTTTACTTTATGTTGTTCGGCGTGCAGTTCTTAAACGACGTCGCATCAATAAGATCACGAAGATCTATATTACGAAGATCTATATTTGCCGCTATTTTGAAATTTAGCGCGAAGTATAAAGTATTAGCTATAAAGCACTTTAATTTACGTTTGCGACAAACATACAGAGCTGAGCTAACCGCCACGCGTGGCGATTAGCTCAGCCAAAAGCTCTCCTGCGCGGCAGGCTTCATACCCCTTTATTCCTTGGTCAGCCTTGGTTTAAGTAAGTATTTAATATTGTTCTTTTTCAGGAAATGAGGTCAATTGCTATCTCCAAACCATTGGAGTTGAATGAGTTGGAGAGTGGAATCGGCAGCAGCATTGTCAATGTGAAGGTATGCTTGCGTTGCTTTTTGCAATCCAGAGCTTAACTAGTCAGTTTAGCAGAAAATT
This sequence comes from Trachythela sp. YZ-2020, assembly GCA_016169945.1. Lineage (NCBI taxonomy): Eukaryota > Metazoa > Cnidaria > Anthozoa > Malacalcyonacea > Clavulariidae > Trachythela > Trachythela sp. YZ-2020. Next base: position 2,773,906 of record JADLSH010000388.1, read on the forward strand.
TACATTCCTTTCTTTCATCGCCAAGTGGGACCATTTTGGCAGTTCAAAAATGGAAATTGCATGCCATGATTCATTTTACCTACCAAAAAGAAAATAGCTTGTCAGGCCATGTTATTTTCTATTTCGAGCCCTGTAAATGCTTTGAAGTTACATATAACATGGCCCTGTGTCAGATAAGACAAAATAAGGAAAAGAAGACTTTCTTATGTGTGGCATGTTTTGAGAATAATGGGCGATAAATTTGCCAAAAGTTGCAATTGAATGGATGCCTGGAAAAGCCGTACAAACGTAGAAGAGAAAGGTGGAGAAAAATGTGAAAGAAATGGACATACATGAAATAATTAATGCAAAATCAAAACAGAGCAGAATGGCAATGTTCGACAATGAACAGAATGAACTAAGGCAGTGTGTCAGAAATGTGTTGCACGTTGCAGCAAAAATGGCCCAGTAACATGGTGTTTCTTTGCTTTAGGATGATATAAAGAAGACGAACCACATGCTTGATAACATCGCTTCAGATGAAGCAAATCTTGAGACGAAAATTGAAAAGAAAAAAGCAGAATTAGAAAGAAATCAAAAGAGGTTGAAAAGTTTGGAAAGTGTTAGGTAGGGCATCTTTATATACAGTCATGGTTATTTTTATAGCACACAATTATTAAATCCCACGACAGAGTAAAACTTAATGCCTGATATATTTGTATATAAATTTGCGCGGTATTAGAATTTGCACAATATGCTATGTGCTCAAAGTTAAAACTGTAAATCTCTGCCCTCGACCTTCTGTATAGCCGTCTTAACCCAGACCTTAATATGTATAATGTATAATTATGTATACGGTTTGAATTTTATGGTTGCTCTTTCCTTTTGTTAAACCTTTTAGACCTGCTTTTATGGACGAGTATGAAAAATTGGAGGTGGAACTGAAGACCATTTACGAGGTAAAGATACTTAAGATGTGACCAGTTTAGGAAGATATACCGTCATGTATGTTGAGAAACTTAATTGTGTGTGCGAAAGACATACATCGTGGCACATGGTTTGAAATTTAAATTATTTTTCAATATCCAACTGGGATACCATGTTTCAAAGTTTTATTATCCCCCTTGAGAATCTGGTATCCCAACGAGGCTGTATATTTGACAGTCAAATATTCTGCGCGGTTAAATACCTCAGTGTTGTGTTATTTAGGTGTACATGGAGAAATATCGGAACCTCGCTTATCTTGAACATTTGCTGGAAGAAGTCAATCGAACTGAACAGAATAAATTTGAAGTTAGTATTATCATCCAAGTTAGAGCCTAGAGGGGGACAAAACCGAGGGAAACCTAAACTGAAATAGCTTTGTATAATATACTGGATAGCTCTATCAGTTCTAAGCTGTTTTCCCTAGAGATCCAGTAAGGGTCATCCCTTTTTGGTCCAGTGTTACTACAGAGAGAGAGATACCAGTTGACCCACTTGTGATCATTGGGGATCACATGATAAATAGAGTGTCGGATAAAAAGATAGGGGTAATTTTTGACGAGCAGCTTAGATGGCAAGAACATGTGGACACTCAATGCAAGAAAATATCAAAATGTATCGCCCTTTTGAGAAGAGGGAAACAATTTGTAACACAGGACGCACTATTGACAATGTATACAATTCACTTGTTCTTCCACACTTTACCTACTGTTCCACTGTTTGGCATGACGGCAACGTTGCTAATATTAACAAATTATACAAACTACAAAAAAGAGCCGCTCGCGTAATAACAGGGGCAAACTACGAAACTAGATCATCTGAAATTTTTGAGCACTTGAAATGGGAACCAATTGAAACCACACTTAAAAAGCGAGAACATGTAATGACGTTCAAAGCACTACAAAAAGCAACGCCTATTTACATATCCGAATTATTCACCTTCCGCCACAATGATAGGTAGAAGTTAAGAAACAATGATCGCATGCTCCACTTAGATCAACCTAAAACTAACTTCTTGAAACGTAGTTTTTCATATCGAGGAGCCGTGTCCTGGAATAGCCTACCCGATGAACTAATTAACGAATACGAGAGCCTCTCCATAGACTCGTTTAAAAACTGTTTCATTATAATCATATTTAAGTACGAAACACTATGTTGATATACTTTTAATATTTGTAAATACCTAACTACCTTAAAAATTTATGTAAATAGTTTTATAATGTAAATCACACGGCCCTTTGAAAACCAGGCAACTGAAAGGCCACCGTGTGCTTAAAGAAGTTTAAATAATAATAAAAAAACTACAAGTGAAAACCAGAGTACTCGTAGAAAATCTCCGGTGTTTGATATACAGTCAAACTGGAAGCTCTCTTCTCATATGTGACTGAGGCAAAATGATTATCAGACAACTGCCTAACCTCAGTCGCAGAATTCCTAAGCACATACACTAACAATTGTGTTACCAACACCCCAATTATTAAACTGTTGTAGGAAACTGAGGCGAACCTACGTCAACTTCAAGAGAGAATCCGAAGCGAGGAGAAGAAATCTTTACAGTCAGATAACTTCAACAGTCTGGATGACTTCGTAGGGGGTGATGATGATATTGATGATGAAGATGATGATGATGATGATGATGACGATGATGATGATGAAGTTTTGATTGATACAAGTGGAAGACGACCTCCTGGTGCTAAAGCAGGTAGGAACAACATTACGACTTGGTCTGCACACGATCTTATTTGTGTGATCCGATTCTCCTCTTGAAGCATGTGATTTACTGGATTTGATGACAAGAAAAAGGCCATTGGTTCATACCTGATGAAAGGATGACATAGCCACACCATAGTGAATAGAGAGGACTGGTTTGGAAGCTTCATTAAAGTACAATATAACTCATTATCTATGTTATTGTCCAGGTTTATGCAAAAATGTAGTCCTTCATTATCACGTGTGTATTGTATTTTCACACAAACAACCAATAGCAATGTTTTGGTTTATTTACCCATTCGTAACTTAAACAATTGTCCAGTTTTTACATGGTTATTGGTTGTTTAGGTGAAAATACAATACACACGTGACGACGAGGAACTACATTTTTGCATAAACCTAAACCAACGTAGATAATGAGTTTCATTGTATTTCGTGAAGCTTCCAAACCAGCCCTCTCTATTAACTATGGTCACATATAGGGATTTTTAAAAGGAGTATAGAAATAGGTTTGAAAATTCTTCAATTTAAAGAATGACTGTTAGGTTTTATGATTTTGATACACAATATCTTGAAGTATTTTTCATATATGGTATATTTGTATATCAAACATTGTTCAACGAGGGAAGGAAGTAAGCTACTGCATGTAAGAAAGTTTAGTAAAATATCTTATATATATATATATAATATTACAATGCAATCATAAAAAGCGGTGTGAAGCGATTCTTTTTCTGTACCAATTACGTTGCCGCGTTTATTTTTTCGATTCGCTTCGCGCGGACAATTGCGTCTAGTGGGAAACCGGGTTTAAGTGGGAAATACAAACGTGATTTTGTTTTTGTATCTTAGATGGACCTCGTGTGGTTGGATCCATGGGCGGTGGAAATATGTCAGATGAGGTAGTGCACAATAATGTGATCTTTTTACCTTTACGTGAAAGTAGAATTACTTTGCGTTTATGTATTTAGCCGTTTATACGGCTGTCTCGGTTAACTAAAATCCTCTTCAAAATAATCGGCACCAATCATCGTCCATTTTGAGAAAATTATCAATTCCTTTGTCAAATGATAACTTGGCTATACCCCGGTCTGTCCCCAAGTCAACACTTCAATGCCTAAAAATATATTTACTGCTTTTCTATCCAGGGTGATAGTTCGTTATCGTCAGGTGATAGCGACATTGGAGTCGATGATGATGAAGATATTATCGATGATGATGATATTGATGATATCAATAATGCTGAGAGCGGATCACAAGATGGGGAAAGTTTGAATGATAGTGACGATAACTTTTAAATATTGTAAGCTATAATTGTATTTAGTACTCTTTGTTGTGTATACCAGTGAAGGATGAATCACTTGTTGTGTCGAAACACTTGCTCAAAATTTGTGAATGTCCCAAAACTACATTTCCTGGCGTAGTCGGTGTACAACTACATCGTCCACAGAAAGAAAACTTCTCATTTATGTGAATTAGATATCCCAACTTGAGTGTATACATACAAGATTTTTGAGTATCGAGCAACCCAATAACCATGAGTGGTGGAAATAGAAAATTCCTTCATACGCACTGTCTTAGACTACTGTACAAGTCGACTCGCATTACAAATTATTATAAATTGGGCTTTACCGCGCATCAAAATAATGCAAGTATTTGTAGCAAGTCTAGCACTGTCTATTAAGCATGGTTTTCAACTTAAGGAATGTTTCCTGTCAACGATGGGTTGTTGGGCGCATATATATATATATATATACGCTTTTCAAGTTACAAATCTTCAACCTAATAAATTTCTTGCAACTGGTTAAAATTCCCTGCAAGAGGCGCTGTGCAACAGGCTCAGTAGTCAAAGCGCTGGTAGTAATAGTCTAATAGCAGAGACCTTGATTTCCTTTGGGACGTTTAGAAACGAATTTTACAGTAAGTGTTTCGACTTCACTTGAACACGACCAGTGATAATAGTTGTACATATCTATTGTAAAATAATTTATGAATTGACTTTAGAGCACTCGAAGCATAGCTATCAAGTCACAGAAAATTATTGAAAAACATTGCTACTGTAAAACCTTGATTAAGTAAAAATTAGGGTGCCAAAAAGCTCGAATGTTAAACTCCTGAAATGTGCATCAGGAATATATACTATGGCTATCAGTAATTTATTACATTATATTACTACATAAAATTGGGTTTGATGTGTAATAGTTCAAACACGAGTAGGAGGACTTCCTCCGATTTCTGAACACCGAGAAGAGTTGAATATACGAGCCGACTATATTTTAACGAATTTCGGCGAATCGGCGGACGCACAACACGTAGAAAGTAGTTTCATGTCATACGTACAGTGGTTAGCCGCGACGGTCGACGAGGCGATCATTTCATTGAGTCACAGAGCGCGCACGTACGGCAGCCGCATGCGGCCTGCGCGTGCATGTTTGCTGACTCTGCCGCTGGCGCCAACCGTCGCGTCGCCTTACTGTAATCGCGGCTAACTTACAGTTAGTACTGTATTCAGCCTGCAAGATACTTCGTCAATTAAACGAAAGTATAAACACAATTTGTCATCACGCATGTACGTATTACGTGCGTGCGTGTGGTGCGTGCACGGCCACGTGCGTGGGAGCTTTTGCTTGTTCGCCGTTTGCAAAAATCAAAAGTCAACGCTTCCGCCGAAAAATCAAATTTCTGACGTGAACAGATTTTTTCAACGGAACGAATACCTTTATATCTAAAGTTTTTTATCGCTTTGTTTTTAAAACATATTCATTAAAAACGACGAACATTTTAAAATATGTTTCGGTTTATTGAACGTTTTGTCATCGCATGCAATATTGCAATATCCGACATACCGGAACTTCAACGCCATAGTAGAAGTGTTCCTACCGGAAAAAAGTGCTAGGAGAAAAGCGACTTTCCAAATTCCAATTTCCAGGGGGGCTAACTAAATTTGTTGTGTCAAAATGGAGTCCGAGTAGTCGATTTATTAAACTAAAAGTGAAAGAAAAAGATGGGAAACTCGCCGTCAAATGTGAACAACGATAGCGACGAAGAAGAAGGAAACCTATTACAGGTTTTGCGATTGTGTTTTGTTGTTTTAATGACATGATCGTAAATATTCTTTTAAATATAAGTGCGTTATTTTGTGGGGAATTTTCATTTGACGTTCCAATTTGTTAGATGTTTATTATTACGGCTGTTGTTTAATGGCATTGAGTTAAATATCGTCGTAGAAAATGTGCAGTTGTTGTTTTCTTAAGTAATTAAGTTGTATTTTTACTACTGAAATATAAACCGAGCATTGTGCAAATATGTAAAGTTTATAAATTTGATATAAACCTATGTATATACAAGCTACAATCAAACAGGACGCCAAATAGTGTCCATTAGGTATTTAGGCATGTTTTTGGTGTTAACTGTCCTACACATTTTCTCAGTGAAGCCTTGGGTAACTAAGAAATATTTCTGCAACAATGTTTACTAGTTTATAGTCCAAGGTTTTTCCTGAAATGAATTAAATTGCTGTGTCATTGTAAAGTCTGTTTAAACACAATCATCTCCAGAGATATACCTATAAATCCTATCAAATCTGGATATGTGTGGACGTTCTGTAGCATTTTGAAACGATGACTTAAATCAATGAAATTTGAGATCCACACAAGCTATTAAATAACACAGTATGGCATCAAGTCTAGGCTGAGCATGCTTGTGAGTCTTTGTATCAACGTGCATGTTTTTGCGGATACCGGATACAATCCAGATTCAAACGAATCCAGATACATGCATGTGGACGGGGCCTTAGTGCCCAAAGTATGTTGAGTTAATTATTAAATGGAAATGCATTTGGCATTAATGGTTAATTATCACCATTTAATGAGACCACTAATTTTGTTTATACGGCGGTTGACTGTTGTGTAAAACTACCTGAAAAATACAATAAGAACTTCGATGTTTCGAGCGAAGGCCCTTCGTCTGGAAGTTAGTGTATGTTTTGTGTATGTTTGAGCCTCTGTTTATAAGGTCCTGTTATTAATTCCAACATGATCTCTGTCTAAAGTGTGACAGTGTTATGAAAAAGCAACCTTTTGAAAATAGAACATGGCTTGTTTTTAGGGCTTGCAAAATTGTAGAAAGAGTGATTGCCCGTTTGGCAGGTCACACCAAATATTTGGTTGCCCAAAGCTATTTCTGGCTTGCCCACCTCAATTAAGTGAAAAATGAACCACAACAATGTATATTGACCTGGAAGCAGCAACTATGTTATTGTTTTATCTCGTGAGTTGAGTTGTGAATTAAATTTACCTTTTCGCGATTAACACACGCTCATGTGAACGGACATACTCTGGGTACGAGTTTGACACACTTGCTGAAATGGCATATGGGGATATTATTTTATCGCCCATCAATTAAACCCTTTGATCGCCCATCAAATTTTTTGTCCAATTTCAACACATTTGACAAATCAACTTTTCACACGCCTTTATTAAATGCATAGACGAAATAACAAGACTTGTAAAAGTATGTTAACTTTTTAATCCTTGTCTTAATCTAATTTTGGGACTTAGGTCAAGAAATTTTAGCTGCCCTGGGACATGGGACATTAGCTGCCATGGGCAGGTGATTTTGCGAGCCCTGCTTGTTTTGGAAATCTAACAAGCCATATGCATACTCCCCCACTGAAAATACCAAATAAGAAAACAGCTTTAACTTTCCATTTTTGAATTGATTGCTTTTACCTGTATACTCATAATACTTATTTTCACTATTTTAGGATATTACAAATTTAGATGGCACCATTAGTAAGTATTTATTCAATTCTGAATAACATCAAATAGAGATGAAAAAATTAGCAGAAAAGTGAAGAAATTTTAAACAGGGACGGATCTAGGTTGTCAAACTGGTCAGATGAGATAGTCTGGTTTGAGAGAGAGATTAAAATACCAGAGGGTGCATTGGAACTTAGAATGGGTTAACTGCCAGCGTCTCTTGTTAACAGAGTTCTCGTTATCACGCGGTAAGCGTGAAACAAGCTTAATCAGCTATGATCTATTGTTAAATATCTTAGCAAATTTGAAGTCTGTACGATGTAGCAATGAAATAAAGACAAAATACTAGAGTTTTGTTTGTTTGAAAATATTTTTCCCCGTCCACTTTCAAAAATGCCCATCCAAAATACGGGTGGATGGGCCTCTGGCTAAGCCCCTGGATGGAAACAAACAAACAAACAAAAAATATTTCCATTTTGCAGAAGATGAGCTTGATACTACCTTTGATTTGGGCGTATTGTTTAATCATAAACTACTACGAGAAGCAACTTCCAAAATAAAGTAAGTATCTTCACTTCAAGACAGTTTAATACATTAAGTTAACTAAATTATTTGCGTGACCATATTTTATAATTTCTGATGAATTTCTAATGTCTTATCAGGGAAGAACCTTCAGTATCCATCTTACAACAGCATCATGGCCAGCTGTTGCGTTGGGTGGAGGAGAGACGTTCAAGACATGAGGTAAATATACAGTAATTGTTACAGTTGCATTGTTGCCATACAGTTGCACAACCGTACAGCAGGCATGAATTTACTGCAGTTAAGTTGGATCATTCTACCCAGGCCTTAAAATATCGGTCAGCAGTACCGTCGGTCAAAATGTCCGGTGTCTTTCAGAATGGGTCGGACATTTTTATAATTATGTCCGATGGCCTTATGTTTAGTTTGGCACGAAAAAGTATTATTTAAAATCGTATACTGATGCTAAATGTTGGACAGTTATGCATTGATACTTTAAGGCCCGATCAAACGTCCGAGAACGCAAGTCATCGCAAGTAAACTTGCGTTGACTTACGATGCGACTAGTCAAACGAATACCCGGCTCCGCTGTCACGCTTAGCGGACCACATAACAGCTCTGATAAACATTTACGGGGTAAATTTACGTCAGACAAAGTTAAAGTTTGGTCGGACATCAATACAGTTGGGTAGGACAAACGGTAAACCTCAATTTTCCTTCGGTCGGACAGAATGTCCGGTGTGTTTCTTTCTGGGTCGGACAATTTCGCGAACGGGTCGGACAATGTCCGTCACCGACCGATATTTTAAGGCCTGTTCTACCTGAAAAATACAATAAGAACTTTGACGTTTCAAGCGAAGGCCCTTCGTCTGGAAGTTTAATAGTTAGATGGCTATGTTTAAATAGACGGTCATGGATGGGCTAAGAAAAGATTTTCTTTAATTGTCAACTTATAGACTTTGTTATATTTCTTGAGTACTTCTGGAGTTGTTAGCTGCCGTTTGCTTTAGGTATTGCATACATTTAGATGCTTTTGGGTAGGCTGAGGTGGTTTTCAAAAATAGCTGAAACCGGTAACCGTAAAGAAATAACCAAAGTAACCGACTCAACCGAGTCTTTTGAAGAATTATATTATGACAGAAAATACGCTCCTGTGACTGAATTGTTAATCTACGATTAACGACAAAAAAAAAAGTAAGCAATTTGGAAACCAGTTTTTATTTTTTTTTTTTTTTCCTTTAAGTCCCTAATAAGTAAATATACACAGACCAGCATAACAAATGCTGTGGTGTGGATTCTCTTTTTTTTTATTGCTTGTGCCCAAGGCCATACTTTTGAGAACACGCTGAATTATGAGCATCTGACAATTGATTTCAAATGCCATGTGTTTTTTTACCACTGCCACAACAAATGGTGGCCACACCCACGGTATTTTTTTTGACCACCAGTTTTGGTATACTGGGTAAAAGCCTGCAGTGTAATACAGTTCAGTTTCAGAACACTACACTAAAGTTCAGGAATTGATACAGCACAGTGCAATAGAGTGCTGGATAGTACAATGCAGTATGAATCCAATTTTGGTTGATAACTTGTAGGAGACCATTACTCTGTCGCAGTTCATTGATATGTTGATTGACAGAGGTGTGGAAAAAGACGATGCTGTAGAAGTAAGTGCGCGTGTTTGGAAATTTATTGTACCAATTACCGCTTGCATCGTGCAAGTCCTTAAACTCCTTGAAAAGTGCTTAAATTGAAAAATCGATTTCAAGGGCACTTGAAAATACAAATTTTGTTAATAAAAGTGCTTGAAAATCACACATAATGTTAATTCAAAATAGAACATAATTATCTAATGAATACTGTAAGAAAGTCACTTGTCTTCCATTCTTTTACTATGGTTATCATTCAGCCGCCATCATTTTATCAGAGTCCACTATATTTTTTCTTATATTTGGATTGTGTTTTGTTTGCAAGATAATAAAAAGTCCTTGAAAAATTTCATTTTAGTGCTTGAATAGTCATTGAAAATTCCTTAAATCTTCTTATTGGGGACTTGCACTAACCCTGTTGGGCCTTCAGATTTGAGAACAGACATCTATTTTGACATGGTTCGTTTTACAATGTTAAATGTACTGTCATCTTGTTTATTTGAATGTTTCTATATTTCAGTTATTCAACCAGTTTGATGCAGAGGGAGATGGCGTTCTTGACCGAGACACTCTCCATAATGTTAGTATAACAATTTGCAAGTCTGGAAATACTTGCAGTATATCACTGCAGTTTGTGTCTGAGCTACCTGAAAAAGATTAAAAATATTGACATTTCAAGCAAAGTCTTTTTGGTAACCACTGCCAAAATATGCTCGAAATGTCAAATTGTTTTTAATTATTTTTCAGGTAGCTCAGGTACAAACTACAGCAATCTGTTGTTCATACTTCAATCTGTTGTTTATAATAAGACGTAGCGTGTACCATTAGGTATTAGTCTAGCTTGTTATATTAAATATGGTTTTCGTATTGATTTAAATTGAAACTGTTTGGTCATTATTTTCATTGGATTATCACGATATTATCGAATATCGTGATAATTTCGTAGACGATAATCATGAAATGATTTTTTAAATATCGCCCAACTCTAGTCATCAATGTATTTTGTAGGCATTAACCTCTTCAGGTTCAGGGCAAGGTCAAAAAGGAGAGTTGCGCGCAGTCTTGAAGACTTTAAAAGCTTGTTCAATTTGCCCAGGTACAGTAATGTGCCATCATAATGGTTTATGTCATGTTCTTCACTATTGTGTATACTCTTCTGTGTGACTATTCGTATGACATTTTCTAGGAATTATCGATGCTTTTGTTGCAAACAAACATTCAATTCCAGATCATGGAAAACGCCTTTTAAAGGTTTGTTAATCATATTTGTCAAAACCACAACACACACATATGAGAACAAGCGACAAGAAGGATTTATGAAATGATGTGTTTATGGAAATAAGACCAAAATGTAGTATTTTTGCTTAGTATAAAGCAAAAAATCTTCTCTGCTTAACCCATTAACTGGCAGTATCCTACCACTGACGAGTAAAATCATCTGGCATTAGACAGAGTAAAATACTAAAGTAGGGCGCATCTGGGTGCATTGCAAGCTAATGCATTGGTTAACAAGAGACACTGGCAGATAGTTTTGTTAACCCATTAACTTGCAGTACCCTACCACTGACGAGTAGAATCGTTTGGCGTTAGACAGAGTAAAGTAGGGTGCATCTGGGCGCATTGCAAACTAATGGTTAAATAAACAAACGGCTTTAGCCGTCCAAAAAGCTGGCCGGTTTATAGAAAAGCATTTTGGGCACCACATCTCTAAAAGTTTGTCATCCGTGCTAAAATTTCGTCTAGAAAATTTTTACAACACAAATCTTTTCAGGTCTAGCCTTGGCACCTTCAATTTTGGTCACCCGTGGCGATTTTGAACGAAGATTTTTTAAACTTAATCATTTTTTCAGGTTATTCTGCGTAACCGAGCATCAAGTTTGTCGATTCAAACACCAGTTGTTGAGGGATTCTGTAACACAACTGAAATGAGATTGAAAGTTTTACATACACATCTGCAGACCATCAAGGATAAAGGTATGTCTCTGGGTATGTCTTATGTCGATATTTTGTTTCCTGTACACGCATAAAAATTCACATATTGTCAACGAGATGTGCTCGCAACAGACTTATAGCAAGCTTGTCAACAAGTCGTAACAATGTTGTAATTTTATCAAGTTGCTACAAGGTTGTCACTCACAACTAGTTCCCAAGTTGCTGAATTGCAGGACGATGACAAGAGTTGAAACAACTTGTAACAATACTGTTGAATCAACAACCTTGTAGCAAGTTAAGTTGGCAACAAGCCGTTGACAACTTGTCAACAAGTTAGGAACAAGCAGTGTAAACACATCCTGATAACAAGTTGTTAAAACAACATTGGTACAAGTCTGCTGCAGGTTTGTTACAACTTGTGCGTTTTATGTCTCTACAGCGATAAATGTAGTTTTGCAGGGATGGACCCAGCTTTACCTTGTAGAGGGGGGGAGGGGCTCTGGGCGGGCACTAGTCACGAAGTTATCCATCCCTGATAACAACACAGGGATAGGCATGCCTGTAGCTAGGCTATTAGCGACTTGTGGCTGTAGACTGTAGTAACCTTGTGCACCTAATTAAAATTCTGCATTACAAAATACAAATTTGGAAATGCTGACATGTCTATCAAATCTCATGATTGATGATGAGTTTTGGAGTTGGTTAGTAACTCCAGTCTCAGATAGCCAGCTCCACTGGCCCCATATGATTTCTGGAGTTGGCCTATAACTCTAGAACTACGCTTTGAAGTGCACATTTTGAATTTGCATGGAGTTAACCCCTTAGACTATGGACGTAGCGTCGCTCCATCGCTCTCTAACTTCTGCAGCCATGGGGATAGGTTTGTGATATTTCGACTTTATTACAAAATCATTTTCATTTGCAAAGTTCATAAATAAATAAATAAATAAATTATATCATCGTAGTTTATATTTATATACTAATCATGATGATATTACCTTTCGACTAGCTGAATTAAAGAAAATCGAGCCTTCTTGCGAAGCTGGTGAGTTTCTCCGACCCTTAACAAAGTGTTTCGGTTCAACAGAGACATCCAGTAACAAAGCAGATGCGTTCAGGTACGTTAATATTCTGGTTGTTATCTACGTCGCAAGCGGTTTTTAGGAAGTTTAAGATATCCACGCTGTCAACCTCAAGTATGTGTGAAATGTACATGTATGTGTGAAATGTACATGTAAGTACTATAGACTAGTCAGGCTAGTATTAGTAGCAACAGTAAGCACTCAGTCAGACTAGCAGTACTGCAATGATCAACTGGCAATCCCACCCAGGAAAATGCCGCACATGCATTACTCGCCGATGAATAACCTGTAAGAAGGCTCTTTATTGAGGTGGGGTAGTTGAAAGGCTAGCCGGTGAACTGCTCGAATGAATCACGAAAAATATTTTCAGCCGTAGAGCTTTGACATTAGTACTGTCCATGTTAAAAAATCAAAAACACTAACTCAGAGGTGAAAAGCGCTTGCTCTCACGACCGCCACCAAATATTTAGCACTTATGAGTGCTTGCTTACTTATAAGCGTTTCTATTTTATGTCTTAGATTAACAAATGGTGACCAGAGCAGTTACTGGCAATCAGATGGTCCGGCAAGATCTCATTGGATCAGGTTAGAACATAATCTATTACCAATATCCTACTGGTTGGAACTAAAGGATCTCTCTTTCGTCACTTTTTCTTCAAACAGCTTGTCTCACACCCGTTCAAGTTTGGACAACTTGCTTCATGTTAATCATTGCAGGACTTCTCTCTTTAGGAACTCTTTTTCAACCGAATTGTCTTTCTCTGGAATAATCCCACCATTCGTAATAGTTCATCCGTTTCCTCCTTTAAAACAGACTAACTGTCCATTACTCTTCTCTACTTCATTCATCTTTCGATGTAAACAGAATGCGCACTTGGAAAACATTCTGTTCTAAGTGCCGCTCTTTCAACTTAAGCTGTTGTTCGTAATTCGTCATGTTTTCTGTAAATATTATATTTGTTCTCGTCTTTGATTTATGTTTGTTATAGTTTGTTTTCATAAAGGTTGATCTTCACATGGGGCTATTCATGTCCTGTTGACCATACCTTCAACCATATTATGTAGTGGTTTAATCTATTTTATGTATGGTTGTAAAGTTAATAAATAAATAAATAAACCCGATAATAACGCTTGCCCGCGCTGGCGAAGCGACCGTGATGGGAAAACGGCCTTTAAAGGGGATACATTAACTTTCAAAGTTCAATTCATCAGACGCGCACATGTACCATGATGTATTGGGAACTTTGCAATGTTTTTAATTCATACAAAGTCAAATTCCTGACGAAGTTTTATCTTCAGGTTACGAATGAGATCAAATGTTGTTATCAAGGAGCTTTCCATAAATGTTGCATCTGCTGATCAAAGTTACATGCCGCAACGTGTTGTCATTTCTGGAGGTCGTGATGAGATGAATATGAGAGAGCTGAATGATGTGAGGATACCAAGGTACAATTGTGAACATAACGAGGTACAATTGTGAACACAAGGTACAATTGTGGACATAATAATGTACAATTGTGAACATATCAATGTACCATTGTGAACATAATGAGGTACAATTGTGAACATAACAAGGTACGATTGTGAACATAAATAGGACTGAAAACAGTCATTCTATGGTCCCAGTTCAGTCTCATGTGTTCACTTTTCACTACTGCATACTAAATATATTTTTGTATTTTCTAGTCATATTACTGGGAATGTTGTGTTATTAGAAAATGTCAAAATGCCATATGCAGGTATTGTATACGTTACCTGTCAAATGCTTCTTTCCAAAACTACTATAGTCGGCGACTGTACTACTTTCATAGGTTATCCTTGGCCATTTTAAAGGTAGACGTTTTACTGGGAAGAGAGATTAATTTTGCATGCACAGAAAATACTAAACATGCATGCTTAGTTTGCATGGTTTTTGTGATATTGTAAGAATTCTACGTCCCCGTACATTCATATTGTAAAGGCTGTCTAACAGCTAATCTTATATTCTGTATTTGATGCAGTTATTCAGGTAAACATCAGACGTTGCCATAGTGATGGTTGTGATACGAGAATACGTGGAGTAAATGCGGTTGGATACAGGTTGGTCAGAAATTGACAAGTTTTGCTTGCCACTTATAACTTGCTGGAATCCATGTAGTGTGAAAACCATGTCAATAGCAACTTTTCATGCTAGCCATCTCAGTTTTCATTGTATTCAATTGTCTTGGTTAGCCCAAATACTAATGAAGTTTTCTTGTCAAAATCTGCGAACACTCGGTCTACGCCGATGCTAAGATAACCACTTCAAAATACTGCATTCAGTGTGTTTATTTGTACGGTGTCACCGCGTGACTCTCGTTTGTTGTTTTTCGTAGGGTTGTGAAATCAAAAGGTGTTAGTGTGGCAGATGCAACCGCTGTCTGGTATGTGTCAGTTCTCACTGCCACCGCAACCATGGCCATGCCTGTCGCGCCTCAGTTACGAGAAATGATTTTAAACCATACCAGGTAAATACCACCTTTTTTCCTTCTGGTGACAATCCGTCAATCAACCAATGAAATAATAAATCAATCAGTCAAATAATCTAACAATCAATCAAATAATCAATCATTCAAATAATCAGTCAAATAACCAACCATCAATCAATCGAATAATCAACCATCAATCAATCGAATACTCAATCAATCAATCAATCATTCACATAATCAAATAATCAATCAATCAAATCAATTAATCAAATAATCAATCATCAATAATCAACCAATCAAATGATCAATCAATCATTAATCAATCAATCATTCAAATAAGCAATCAACCAAATAATCAACCATCATTCAATATAATCAAACAATAATCAAGCAATAAATGAATCAATTAAATTATTGAGTCAGTCAATAATCTCAATGTTTCTCTCATAGGACAACTCTTGGCCATATGGTGCCATTATCACTATCACTGACATCTCCAGTGAGACCTGCCTACATCAGTACAAGTGTCTTGGATGAGATGGAGAAATTTCTGTACTCCTTAGCTTGGTATGTAAATATTAAAGCTAAACTATATTTATACAGGATAGTTCTGTCAGTTCTAAATTATTCTATAATCATATACACAATTCTAATGCCTACTTTCCTTTGTTCTATTTTATATGCTTTTGTAACAACTAGGCATGTGAGTTGTCCGAAGTTTTGAATTGGTTAGCAGCGCGTTTATATGTAATATATCATACACGAGAAGGAGTTTATTATAGTGATTTGAAACACCGAAAAGTGTGTTGAAAAATAAGGCGCTAGCCGAGTTTTTTAACATACTTTGAGGTGTTTTTAAATCACTATAATAAACGACTTCGAGTGTATGATATAGCTTCTCAAACAAACCAGTATTTAAAGAGAAATTCAACGCGAAAGTTGAGTTAATTTATGGGTGTTTATTACCGTGGTATCAAGACAACGATACGGTGGTGATTTCCTTTGTGTTTTGCTCATGAATTATTAATTAATGAGTTTGAGAAATACATATCTTTGTGTCTATTGTTCATTTTAGTCACGACGATAAGTTGGACTCAGAAGGAATGCAAGTTTTGATTGAATTTTCACTAGTACGAGGAAACCTTGGTGGAATTTTTAAAATTTTGAGATTACTTTATGGTATGTTAGAAAACGAGACACGGCCTTCACTGTCTGTTTGATGTGTGAGATTTCTAGATAATTACATTGTAGTTTCTAGATTATGATAGATTGTTAGATAATTGTCTATTTTGTATTTTGTTTCAGATAATATGCACTTAAAGTTTACAGCCAAAAATATTGTTGGTTCTCTAGTCGAGGAACAAGAAAGAGCAATTCAAAGACACGGTATGATACTCAAGGTCCTATAAGTGTGTTTCATTTATGCGTTTTATATGGCGCTACACGTGATGGTCAACTTCATGTATCAACACTTATTGGAGCGAGAAAACGATGCGAAATGTTTCTATTATATGTATTTGCCAACAAACACAATTTCAATATATATGGCGTTTAAAACGTTCTAAAATTCATTAGAAGAGATGTTGGAAGCTATATTTCTCAAGTTACATAGGAAAATATATTTGCTTCATAGTATAACTAATTTAAACAGCTAACGATTTGACTAGTCAAGAATTTGACAGATTTATAAATCTGATCTCATTAAAAATATTCTTGCTTCAAAATTGGCTCATTGATTTCAACAGGATGCTCTATCCAGTTCTAGTTTTCAGATCAGTGGTTCGGACCATCACTATTTCTTGAAGTGTCCGTCATTAATAATTAATTTTGCAAGTGTTGTATTATCTATATTTCAGGGGGTAAACTGGCAGTGGGTTTTGTTGGATGTGATGGAGGCAGCAAAGACGAGAATTCGCCTCCTAAGAATGTCTTGTCCGAGAACTGGACAACTGAAGGTGGGTACATACGATCTGATAAAAATATCATGCATAGTTTGTTCCTTGGACCGTAGACGGATTTTCATATTTATTACTAGGGGGTACCAGAAATTTTAGAGGGGTGAGCTGGCGAGGTAACACAAGTCGTCACCAAACGTTGTGCTGCAGGGCTCAGCCCCCAGTGAGGTCCAGGGGTGGAGCTGCTGGTGGGAGGCTAGAAAGCAAAGCACCCCCGGAAAATTTTGAAAGATTTTCTAGAGCACATCAGAAGGCATTCGAAGCAAAAAACTAAGGTTTTTGAAGTTGTCAAGTCAATGAATTTGGCAGGTCCTTTGAGAGAGTTAAATGCTCATCAACACTCTGCATGTTGGACTATTTATTATGGCGAAAATTGGGGGAGGTTGAAAATTTTTTTAGAGGGGTGAACGTTTCATTTGGGGGGGTGAAAACAAATATTTGGGGGGTAGCACCCCCCAGAAAATCCTTCTATGCCTAGGACCATTCACACTATAAACTATACTACTCTTGGTCTCTAGCTACTACGTTTCATATTAGATGCCGTTACTCCGAGTTGTTCCACACCGAGCAAGCTAAACTAAATTAACCGTGAGGTTTTCTAGTTAGTTACCAGTCATGCTACGTCAATGTTTGCACGAAGACAGATGGTGCACCGTCTAATATATCTATACTTTGATTCACCATGTTATGTATTTGTGTTTGTAGCATATTATTCTGAAATTGGAACATTAAGCCTCAACATGGCCTTTAACAGTGAGCGTTCTACGACTGTTCAACTCACGAAAATCACAATCAAGGTAACGACTTTAGTAAGCAGAATAATAACGCACATGTACTTCACAGTATTTTCAAATTTCTATCATTTTGTGTTTAAGATAAGATAATTTTATTAAGTACCATAATTAACCGTTATTTACAAGGCATAGTATAATTGAAACATTGCAGTAGGTACAAGCTAACTGTAACAACCTAAGGGCTGACCAAGACAGTTAGCTTATAGTAGTAAATTAAATCATTATTAATACGTTATACTAATATTTACAGCAAGATATCACAAGCAAAAAATATTCACTTATTAGAGTAGGACTGCAATAATATATTTTTAAATTCTTTTTTAAATTTAGATTTCCTAAGACTTTTAAGCTCTTCATTAACATCATTCCACGTCTTTGGACCAGCAAACCTAATGTTTACATGTATCTGTTTAGGTATGCAAAGGTGGAATTGGCCCCCGTTGTGGACTTGTCTTCATGCATAACGAAGTACAAATGTAAGTTTTGTAAAACGTACACACGTACAAATCTCACATGTTGTCAACACGATGTGTTCGCAACAGACTTGTAGCGCCTTGTCACTCACAACTTGTTAGAAAGTTGTTGAATTGCAGGACGATAACAAGTTGTTGGAACAACTTGTAACAAGTCTGTTGAGTCAACAACCTTGTAGAAAGTTGTCAACAAGCCAACGACAACTTGTCAACAAGCTGGGAACAAATAGTGCGAGCATATCCTGATAGTGTTCAATTTTTCCTTGATGGTGTTTGTGGATGGAATATTCGAACGAAAATTTATATACATTTTTAGACCTAGCCAGGAGCAGTTGCGAAAAATGCAACGTTAGGCCCTCTGGCAGGAATCGAATCTGCGGCCCTGCGATTCCGGTGCAGCGCTGTTCATTGTATTCCTGGTGCAGGACGATAACATATCCTAATAACAAGTAGGATGGAATCCTATAAGTTAACAAGTAGTGAATATCCTAATAACAAGTAGAATGGATGTTCCAATCGCAGGGCCGCAGGTTCGATTCCTGCCAGAGGGCCTAAGGTTGCGTTTTTCGCAACTGCTCCTGGCTAGGTCTAAAAATGTATATAAATTTTCGTTCGAATATTCCATCCATAAACACCATCAACTATTATTGCCATCGAACGAGATGCCGAGAAAAATCTTAGTATTTACCCATATTCAATTTTTCCTTCCCACTTACTGTACGTCTGTACGAATTTTTTCCAGAAACAATGAAAAGCTTGACGTCAGTCATCTTGACAAGTACAATGATTGGGATAACAGCAAGTATCAAGACTATCTCAGAAGGTACGCGTTTAGAGGAACTATTTCTTGAGGATGTAGTCAAGACATAGAAAGCATTATAAGCTGTCGTGGTTTGTGTCTGAACTACCTGAACAAGCTTTAAAACTCATCAACATTTTGAGTGAAAGCTCTTCTTTATAATAAGCTCCTGCACTCCAAACGTCGTTTAATCATTTTCATGTAGTTCAGACACGAACTACAGATGCCTATTGTGGAATTCTACCTACACTGGATCTCTACATGGGAAGCGTGGGTGGCAGATGCGGTTAGCGCGCTGCCCCTTACCTCCTCTGAGTTAAGCTGGCTATACAGCAGGTCGAGGGCACGGATTTACTTAGGTTGGGTAACGTCAGTGTGCTTGATAAACTCCTGTAAGTTGAGATTGGTTGGTTCTCTCCTGTGCTGTTTTCTTCCCTCGCTAAAAACTAACCCTTAGGCATCAACTAACCCTCGGAACCTTTGTCAATTGGGAGCAAAACCTGTTAAGGCTTTCCGTCCACCTCAGAGTGGTAAACACAATAAAATAAATAAAATTAAATAGTATAATAGTTGTCCATGTTTCCTCTTTAGATCTCAGAGGTATCAGGCCGCTGAGGATGAACCGGTCGCCATCTTTTTCATGGATAATGAATGGTAATATTGAATATTGTATAAATAGAAAAGACTGGGGAATGGTTGTGACTAAACATATGAATTAGCTAACTGACGATGTATTACGCCTACCGTCGTTGAACGCATGAGTGTTGTCAACCTCTGCATGACGTTAATAATTTCCAAGGGGAACTTCTCAATCTATTTTGTTATTTTCTCTGTTGCTATTGTGTTGAACTTTGCCATGCTATATCATTTCTTCTAGTTTTGTTCCGGTCAAAGTCATTTTGTCTATGCGTACTAGGTAGCCCAACAAATATACTGTTATCCTCACAATAAATAGTTGTAAAATATATCTTTAACAATTAAATGTTTACGAATATGTTTAAAGTGCTATATATTACATATTGTGAGCATAACAGTATATTTGCTGGGCTGCATTGATGACCTAAGTGAATAATTTAATTTCTTTTTTAGGGATGAAATTGATATACATCTTGATAAATCTGCAGTGGGAAAGGTGCTGTGCTTCTTTGCATTTTAAGTCATACTTATTAAATAATAATAATGAAATATACTTCTTTATGGACTGGAAAACGTTTGTTGCATTCCCAGGACTGGATAAGTTTTGATCAAGTCCTAGGTCTGGTTAAGAATTTGATCAAGTCTTAGATGAAATCGAGATTTCGTCGAGTCCAATGACCGGATAACGTTTTCACCCAGTCCATGGGTCCAATGGCTGGAGAAATTTCTAGGGCTGGAAAAATAATTAAACAAGAGAACTTCAGACTGAATTGATTTTCAAGTCTTCACTCGTGGCTCTTTATAGGCTCAGTCTGGAACTATCAGCTTGGACTTGAAGTCGATACAATCCCTATTTTCAAATATTACTTCACGTCCAAACTGACAAGTTAAAACAGCATATTGCAGATACTTACTGTTGTATTTTTTGTTTAGTTTATAATCATGAAATTCATAGGAACACGTGATCCTAAAGCAGAACGAATGGGAATTCTAGGAATACAGTTCTACGGTTACGAGAAAACATTCGATGAGATGCAAGAGAGCGAGACTTGGGTATGTGGTCTGGGTTTGTTTGTGTGTTTGTCTGTCTGTGAGCACGATAACTCAAAAAATATCAAATATTTTAATACGAAAATTTGAGGAGCTAATGGCCAGAGGCTAAGGACAAATCGATCGACAAATGGTTCAATTTGGATAAAAATTGGATGAGAAATTTACAAAAGTTTGTCTTGCTTTCTCAGGTTGAACAGAACTGAATGCGTAATTATGCATGTATAATTTATGCATGTATAATTTATGCATGTATAATTTATGCATGTATAATTTATGCATGTTTAATTTATGCATGTATAATTTATGCATGTATAATTTATGCATGTATAATTTATGCATGTATAATTTATGCATGTATAATTTATGCATGTATAATTTATGCATGTATAATTTATGCATGTATAATTTATGCATGTATAATTTATGCATGTATAATTTATGCATGTATAATTTATGCATGTATAATTTATGCATGTATAATTTATGCATGTATAATTTATGCATGTATAATTTATGCATGAATATTTGACTAAAAATTTCTCTGAGTGCCCTGAAGATAATATTATGTAATTAATTATTACTGAGGTTTAACAATTATTTGTGATTAATGAATTTAGTATAGCTTTATTATATTTCTATTTATCTAGAAAACGTTGACATCTATACCAGAAAACGAGCAAGTATCTGGCTCCACATTATTTTTACAAGTTCTTTTGTTCTTGGATTGTATGGCTAAGGATCTGGTGAGCTCCTTTTCTTGCCTACTTATTTGTTGTATTTATGTATATACTGTACAGTAATATGTCAGCTTAAACGTTTATTCCCCTATTGTCAAAATGTAGAAAGTTTGTGCTAAAAAGAAGAAGGACGCTGAAGTCACCGAAAAGGTAGTTCACCATTTGTCTTCAATAACACTTGTCATTTTTAAACCGTTCATTGTTGAAACTATAAAGAACCACGGAAAGAACAAAAGATCGACTCGTTGTCTAAGTACTTCGTTTCGACGTGTGTTCTGAAGTTCACATTTTTCTTGTAGGAAGCTCGACTTGACATGACGAAGATTTCTTTAAAACAAATTTGGGATGTATATTCTGCTGTTATCGCAAGGTACTTTTTTTAACTAAAACTAACTAATCTAACTGGATAGTTCTATCAGTTTTGTATACAGTTGTTCCTAGAGGTTCAGTAAGGGCCATCCCTTATTTGTCTAGTGTTACCACACGCAAGAAGAAACTGGAGTACGTGGAGAAAGCCTAATCGACGATGGTAGACTAGGCAGCAGAAGTTAGGGAGCGATGGAGCGACGCTATCTCCATAGTCTAAGGGGTTAACTCCAAAAATCATGTGGAAGAAGTGGAGCTAGCTATCTAAACCTGGAGTTATTGGCTAACAAGTCCAGAAATCATGTGGAGTAATTGATCTAAGCCTGGAGGTACTGGCTAACAACTCCAAAAATCATGTGGAGTAATGATCTAAGCCTGGATCACTGGCTGCGCTGGCATAGCCTAGCTCCATTCGAAGATTGGCTATATATCTCCACAAAAATAGAATCTATAGGAATGTGGTGGAGTCAAGAGAAATCCTCTTGCATGCCCATGCCAAGTCAGGATTAAGGGTTAGGATTAGTGTTAGGATTAGAGTTAGGATTAAGATTAAGTGTGTATTAAAGTTCAGGTTGTTAATATGGAAATTGAGCAGGATTAGAGTCAGGATTAAGGGTTAGGATTAGTGTTAGGATTAGATTAGATTAAGATTAAATTTGTACCTAATAAATTTCCTGCAGATGTTTAAAATTTCCTGCGAGCGGCGCTCGTGTGCTCGACTATTCTTTCCACCCTGTTTAACATTCGACTGAGATGAAATTACTAATCAGACAACTGCATACTGCAGGAATTAAACCCCTTTGAGAGGTGTAAGGTACATTGGCTTGCCACTGTGTCACCAACACCTTATGTCCAGTGCCCATTACAAAATACTTATTATTCTTTTGTTTGTTGTTCTTATAGTGAAGATGAGAACACAGTGTTTGCGTCAAGTCTTGTGTTGAGGTTGTTTCATCAAGCGTTGCCTTTCTTAAGACATGATGTTCATGAGCAAGTCGAGGGTGATGTATGTAGATCAGAATGAATTATAGACAGTCATTCATACTTTATGTACACGCGTAAAAACGCGCAAGTTGTAACAAACGTGCTTGTACACACTTGTACCAATGCTGTTTCAACAACTTGTTATCAGGATGTGTTCGCACTACTTGTTCGCACTACTTGTGCTATACACAAGGTTGTTGATTCAAGCTGTTCCAACAACTTGTTGTCGTCCTGCAATTCAACAACTTGTTAACAAGTTGTGAGTGACAACCTTGTGGCAACTTGATAAAGTGACAACATTGTTACAACTTGTTGACAAGCTTGCTGCAAGCCTGTTGTGAACACATCTTGTGAGACATCTGAGTGTGCTGAAACATCACAAGTGTCATACTTTATTTATTCTTTTGAAGTAAGAGAAATAACATATTATATCAATTCTATAACTTATATTTCCATAGACGAAAGAACTTTCAGCTCGCGTATTTGAACATCTTTGCGAAGTCGTTGACGACAACACGGGAAAATATCACAGGAAAATTGTGAACATCGCTAAGGATATTATCCTTGATGGTAAGTCTTTGTATCCGTGTTGACACAATCGACAAACAATATCACTTAATTCTGTCGGGAGCTTATCTATGTTAACCTTTCCTGAGAAAGCAATTTACCCACAAGCTTTAAACTATACAAAGTTAATCCAGCTAACACACATTGGCGGTCACAGGGCGGGGGGAATGGGGAGGGTCATTTTCCGCAAATATACTCTAAATGCCTTGAATGATTTGATTGCAAGCTAATTATCGTTTTTGCTACCATGAAAGCCTGATAGCAAATTTGAATCAATTACAATTAATTTTGAGGTTGCAGAGACCGGAATTAGCAGTGCTCAACAAAAACTAGGGGAGGGGGTATATGTCGCCATTGCTACCCCACTTAATATAAACAGCGCTGCAGGTACTATTAACTATATTTTCCGAGAAGTAAGCACACATTCTGTAGCAAAATGTTTTGAATATCCGTTGTATAAAAACGTTCCAGCCTTTCAATGGTAGAGCATAGTTTATTCCTTGTTTGTACAAATTCCATTTTTCTAGGAACTGAGGTCTTTTTCCCGGACGCAAACACCAGACGAGGTCATTTACTGTCAATGGTTGATGAAGTTATGGAAGAAAAGAAATTACAGTCTTTAGCTCTGACTTTTGAATCACTTTGCAAGTTCTTCAGTAATAAAGATGCAAGTGGTCTCCTTGGTCTTCCCACCACTTTAACAAAGGTATAAAGTAAACAAAGCCAACTTTCGTTAGTCTTGCTTGCTCTATCAGTTCTGCCAAAACTGTTCTCTCGGTCGATCCTGTAAAAGTCAACCCCTTGTTTGTCAAGTGTTACTACAGGCGGAAACCTAAACTAAACGAACTTCACTTACACCAGATAGCTCTATCAGTTTTAAACATTTTGTTCTAGAGGCCCATTAAATAGCCGTCCTGTATTGTTCCAGTGTTACTACAGGAGGAAACCTAAACTAAACTAACTTAATTATACTGGATAGCCCTATCAGTTAAAAACTGTTCTCCCTAGAGGTCCAGCAAGAGTCATCTCTTCTTGATCCAGTGTTACTTCTTGATCCAGTGATACTCTATCAGTTCAAAGCTGTTCTCCCTGGAGGACCATCCCTGATTGTTTTACACCGTCTTTACGTCCCTCTGTTTGGACAAGCCTTGTATCACTTCTCTCTGTAGTCCACACCAACCCGTCGCACCCGTTATCTCCTCTTTCATTCTTCTCTTCGACTCTTCCCCTCTCTTTCCTCATTTATACCTTTGATTTGCTCTAACTTCGGGCGTATTGATTTCTTATTTTTATTGTCAATATATTTTTATACAGTCTGGATTTGATCTTCAATCTGTCTTATCCGTAATGTCGACTCTTGTTTCTGTGGCTTACCAAGAGGTAACAAATCATATTTCTTTAGTATTTTTTAGTGTAGACTTTAGAGTTAACAGCTTTGCATGCCAGTTCTGTCTAAACTGTTCTACCTACTGCAAGGCGCAGCACTTATTGGCATCCTTTATTTATACTGGATAGCTCTGTCAGTTCTAAACTGTTCTCCCTAGAGGTCCAGTAAGGGTCATCTCTTACTCATCCAGTGTTACTACAGGAAGAAACCTACGTTAAACCAACTATTTATACTGGATAGCTCTATCAGTTCTATAAACGTTTCTCCCTAGAGGTCCAGTAAGGGTCATCCCTTATTCATTCAGCACTACTCTGCTTAAGTTGATAGGGTTGGGACAGATAGAACGAGAATCACAATACGTCAGCATTAACTGAAATGTAATACTTGTCGTGATTAAATAAATGAGATTATTATTAATGATAATATTGCACTGAGATTTCTTAAAATGCCACTAACCCCATATATGATTTTTGGTATGTGCAATGTTTTTTCTGTTTGAGAAGAAATGTAATATTATAGTAAAAAAAAAATCCTCATCTTTATCAACTTTTTCTCTGTCAAAGTGACCGGATGTGATGTCATTAGGTGAATCTTAGCATAAAAAAACAACAAATGAAAACTAATTTACAATTCATCTAATGACGTCATATCCGCTAGCTTTGGCAGTGAAAAAGTTGATCAAAATGAGGATTTTTACTAAAAAGATATGTTATATTTCGTCTCAGAATTATACAAATATTACACATGCCATATATCATATTTGGGGTCAGTAGCACTTTAATTGAACTTTATAATCTTATCTCTTCTAGTGTCAATCTGCTCTACAAAGTGACTTTGATCCTCACAAAGAACGGAAAACATCAAACTTGGTACAGTTATTGAGCGCGATGCAGAAGAGCTTACTTACCTGGGCAAGGCAACAGATTGACTCCGAAAAAGAAGACGGGAAAAAAGCCGCTGTTGATATCGTTACAAAATGTAAGAAATATATTTTTGAATTTGGTTAAGCCTTGCTTGCCTTGGCGAGTTGATTTGTTTGTATATACACCCTACAAGTTTTGTTTGACGAGTTCCTTTTGCCAATAGGTATGCCAAAAAATTGACTAAAACTATTAATAGCAGGTAGTTCCATCAGTTCTAAAATTGTGTCCCTAGTGGCGCAGTAAGAGTCATTGGCCGACGCTATATTATTCGTCTAGTGTAAAGACGGGTCGAATAATCCAACGAATAAGTTATCTTTGTTGTGCGTCTTCTGTGTAAAGACGGGCACAAGATGCATTATACGTCTAGACAAACTATCATCGATTATGCGTCGCTTTTGACGAACTTCGAACATAGTTTGTCTAGACGCATAATGCGTCTTGTGTCCGTCTTTATACCGTCATAACCAGACGAACTAGAAATGCTTGCCCAAGTTCGTCCAGACGGATAATACGTCTCTAGTATAGAAACGGCAATTTTCTATTGGTCCAATGTTACCACAAGAGGAAACTGAAGTGAGAAGTTGTCTCACTAGCGACTAGAGGCCAAAACTTGGTTTTCATATGTCGCCGATGCTTTTCCAGTGCTATTGTCGTAGTTCAATTGGTGCTCTTGGAAGACATATTCTTGTCTATTCGATTCTTTCTACACACATATGTCTTCCAAGAGCATCAATTTATCAAACTCTTTCCTTGCTTCGACCAAGATAATTTCACAAGTATGTCTTAGTTCATTGATGAGTATCATGATGTGCATCGCCGACCATCGGCGACATATGAAAACCATGCTAAAATAATAAAGAAACTGCCTATTGTAAAAATAAAACGCCCATGCACTAACCATTGTTTCACAAACACACCCACTGTAAATTTGAACAAATTTGTTTGAAATTCGCTGACCCATAACCAAAATCTGTATAATTTTAGATACAGAACTGATAGCTGAGAAAACAAGTCAAGCACTATCTCGTATTGATAAATGTAAAACGAAGGTCAGTATTTTATTTAAATCTTAAATTATGAAAGCCATATCCTTTTCATAAAGCTTTTTCATATCGTTTTCTTAAATACTCGACTTTCAGGACTTTGTTTTACCTTTTAGGACGAAGCTGTGACAATCATGGAACATTCATTTGTTGCGTTTACCTTCAGACAAATGGTATGTATCTGCATTTATACATGAGTTGAATCCAGTCTGCATTTCTTTATGTCTATGCGAGGAACCTTGGATGCTGGCTGGTACTCGTTGAAGTATTAAATCTTTCAGGTTAACAAGTACCGACATTCAGGGGTTCTATATCTTCACACGTAAAGATCGCATATCTTGTCAACAAGGTGTGTTCGCAACAGACTTGTAGCAAGATTGTCAACAAGTTGTCACAATGTTGCCATTTAACAAGTTGCTACAAGATTGTCACTCACAACTCACAACTTGTTAACAAGTTGTTGAATTGCAGGACGATAACAAGTTGTCGGAACAGCTCATGACAAGTTTGTCGAGTCAACAACACCTTGTAGCAAGTTATCGACAAGCCGTTGACAACTTGTCAACAAGCTGGGAACAAGCAGTGCGAACACATCCTGATAACAAGTTGTTGAAACAGCATTGGTGCAAGTCTGCTGTAGATTTGTTACAACTTGTTCGTTTTTATGTGTGTACCCCACGGCCGATGCTGAACGCCCAAGTTTAAAGAGCTTCGTATCCATAAAGTACGTTGTTCCAAATTTGAAGTTCCTTTCTTTAGGTTTTGTTCCTCAACACGTTTGCCTCAGTGGAGAAATTATGTCTGATTATCTTACGTAATCTGTGTCCTGTTGCTATTGAGATTAGAAGTATTGCTGAAGATCTTCCAAGATATTTCACGGAGGTAATGCCTTGCACAAGCGAACAACGGTTTTTGTAGATAGAAAATTCTCTATATTCTTCCTCGTTTTTCAGTCAAATTCATCGGACGAAATGAGCGGTGATCGCGTCATACTGAGAACATGGGAAATTGAGTCATCGCATAATTACGAGAACAATCAAAATTTTAGTAAGGTAATGCAGAAAATACCAATGCCAGTTTGTTTCCTAATGAAGCATGTTTTATGTACAAGCTTTCTTTCTTCGTTTTTCAGGTGTTTTCATGTCCAGGTTGTAGTGAGTTTCTTGTTCAGTTTGATCCAAGATGTGAAACTGAAAGAAGGTATAAACCGTCTGGTATTTTTGTTAAGACATTTTCTTTTCCCAACATTAGATTCTACGTCCTCTAAAAACTAGGCAACTGTGGCAGACACGCCATCCTTTTGTTGCTGCAAATCGCAGTTCTTTAAAATTATTTTGTCTTAATTTCTTGCAAATTTGCTTAATTTTTAGCCTGTACCAATATTTTCATGGTTGTAAAATTATTGTTACAGTCTGTTACACAATTATTCAGCTACCATTCAAAGGCTTTCGGAAATTACTGGGGGATGGATTGGCCCCCTCACCCCCCTTAGCGTGCCCCACTGCTGGGTAATCTTATCTCAAGAGAATGAAAATGAAAAATAGTTTATGTGAAAATATGAAATACCTAATCTATTGGGTAGAAAGGGGGGGGGGGGGTGAGATTGCAGAACGGGCTGCATCGTGGTTTTCAACTTAATACGCATCTGATTAGAGCTTCCTTTTTGCTAGTAGCCAATCAGAGGCTTTGTTTACAAACCTAGTTGTGAATTTCAATTTGCAATTTGTTCGCGTCGGTTGCAAATTGCTCAGAGCAATCTCCCAATCAAAATTGCAATATTGCGCGTGAGAATATTGCAATGTTGCTCGCAACAGAACACCGGATTGACTGTAAATCGATAAACCTTCCTCACTAGGTACGACTATCTGGAATTCACTGATTCAAATGGAGTGAAGAAAAGATTTGATCAAAAAGTTGGAACTGAAAAGTGGCCGGTCGTAAGTTACCTACCAGTGCACGATCAGTAGCCAGACTTTATTATGGAACTACTGTGTAAATATATTGTCAATATTTTGTTTTCTCCCTCACATAGGAAGTGGTCTTTCATAGTGGAAATAAACTCAATTTTCTTTTTCATTCGGATGGAAGTAATAACGAGTGGGGATATAAATTTACGGTAATTTTCATAAGATATCATTTTTTGTGGTGATGTTAGTAAAATCTGAACCACATCATTCGTAAATAGGTATGTTGCAGTAAGTATTTATGCAGGACAGCAGATGATGGGCAACTTCATAACTAGGAGAAAGCAAATTGAACTTGATCTCTTTTATTTATTTACCAGCTAACAAATACAAGCATATCTTGATCGACTATGGCAAGTACAAGACTGCAACATGTAATAACAAAGCTGTATTTATTCATGCATAGGTATAACTCCTTTTCGTACATCCTTTTCGTTAGGTCACTGCTCGTGGATGTCCTGACATTACTCTCTCGTGGTTATTTGATCTACAGTTGGGAATGGCCAGTCTCTTTGGTTTGTTTTGTAGTTCAATCATGGCTGGTTATCCCAAAGGTATTTAACTTTGACCTGGAATAGAACTAAACTATAATGTATACAGGATAGCTCTATGAATACTAAACTATTCTTCGTTGAGTTTCACTATAAGGGGCATCTCAATGATCTCATATTCGTTCAGTGTTACTACAGGAGGAAATCAAGGCTAACTCAATTTTTACTGGATAGCTCTATCAGTTCTAAACTGTTCTCCTTAGAGATCCAATAAGGACTATCCCTTTGTGGCCCAGTGCACTGATCTGCAAACTAGAACTGGATAGAGCATCCTGTTGAATTCAATGAGCCAATTTTGAGGCCAGAATATTTTTAATGCGATCAGATTTATAGATCTGTCAAATTCTTGACTAGTCAAATCGTTAGCTGTTTCAATTAGTTATACTATGAAGCAAATATATTTTCCTATGTAACTTGAGAAGTATAGCTTCCAACATCTCTTCTAATGAGTTTTAGAACGTTTTAAACACCACATAATTAGGCTTATGGCGGCCATATTAGTGTGACCTCATTAGTTATTCACCGGCAAATTTAGGAAGAAAGAGAGGTCACTGATGATAAATTCTTATCTAGACAATATCTGTCCTTTCCCACCAATAACTAGAAACTTATATAAGCTCTTTAAACATGTCCCCAACACCACAGTAGATTTGCGGTGGTCACACCAATATGGCCGCCATTGGCTTCATTTATGCAGAGCATATGTACTATCCAGTCCTTATTTTCAGCTCAGTGGGTGAAATACACATGCTGGACTAACCACTGTGCGGTGATCAACATCCCCATAAACATCTTCTTTCAATGTGACGATAAGTCGAAGCGTGAAATACGTAACAGTCTTCAACAAATGAGCATTGCTTTTCAATCTGAAAGAAACAATTCACCCGGAAAAAGGCGGACTTTCAATCGTTAAAGATCCACTTTCAATTGCTGAACAATTTGCCTCTAGAATAGAAACAGTCAGGCACAAATTATTTTGACCTTTTGGTTTTTTAGATGCTAAGAAAAGTAAGGAGAAAAAAGAAGATAGTGACGCTGGTTTATTGCAAAGCAATATTTGGACAACTTTATTTCGTGGAGGGTTCACGAACAATGGCAAACTTCAGAGGTCCCTCTCTGGACATCACGTAAGTCGAGGGATGCAAGGGGATATACATGTACTGTAAATCCTCGAGGAATGCAAGGGGGTATACTGTAAATCCTCTGCTAAGGCCCCCCCCCCTTGACCAGGAAGTAAACCCTGCCATTTTTAGAGGAAGAATTTAATAAGCTTCCCTCTAATAATCCTCACCCCTTCTCAGATAACCATCACCCACTACAAAGTACTGGGGTTGTTTATGTTACCATGTTCTCGCTTTGCCATTGCATCAAATATTGGTGCACTGTATTGTATAATTTAAATCCCGAGTTTACCTTTTTTTGAATAAAATTATCATACCATATATACCTGTTAGCATAGATGTAGAAGGTTTAGGTGGATGGATATTTCGAGTGAAGTATTATATACAATATTTTAGACCTGAACGGGAACGGCTGCGAAAAATGCAACTCTAAGTCCTCCGACAGGAATTGAACCTGCGGCCCTACGATTACGGTGCAGCGCACTGACCACTGAGCTACAGAGTCCAGTTGCCAAGCGTTAACCACAAGTTCATGAGTTGAGTTGCATTTTTCGCAGCCGTTCCCGTTCAGGTCTAAAATATTGTATATAATACTTCACTCGAAATATCCATCCACCTAAACCTTCTACATCAATTTCAATCGAGTGAGATGCAGAAAAAAACATCTGTTAGCATAGAACCTGTTTATGCTTAGCCCCCTCCAATTACCACTCCTCTCTATTTAGCCCCTCCCCCTTTCCAAATAACCCCTTCTATAAGCCCCCTCTTTATTGAGTCGCCACTCTTAATTGAGATACCCTCTTTATTTAGACCCCATCTTTATTAAGCTCCCCCCTCTCTGTTAAGCCCCCTTTCGTCAATGAGGAGACATATTCACGACAAATGCAAGTAAAATAGAAATTTGATCTTTAGGCGACAACATTTAGTGCAGACCAACATATTCACATATTTGCAAAAGCTTTGGCTACAGATGAATCTGGAAAGGGTCAGGAACTTGTGAAAAGGTACTTTAGTGAATGTAATGGTACTTTTATCGTGCTTCTTTCGATTACACACGTAAAGGCGCACAAGTTGTAACAAACCTGCAGCAGACTTGTACCAATGCTGTTTCAACAACTTGTTATCAGGATGTGCAGATTCGCACTGCTTGTTCCCAGCTTGTTGACAAATTGTTAACGGTTTGTTGACAACTTGCTACAGCGTTGTTGACTCAACAGACTTGTTACAAGTTGTTTCAACAACTTGTTATCGTCCTGCAATTCAACAACTTTTTAACAAGTTATGAGTGACAACCTTGTAGCCACTTGATAAAATAACATTGTTACAACTTGTTGACAAACTGCTACAAGCCTGTTGCAAACGCATCTTGTTGGCAAGATATGAGATTTGTACGCGTGTACTCTTTTATTCTATTATCTATGATTAGCATTAAGATTTACAATAATTTCACCGATGTTTGCTTCTTTTAGGTGTCAAGAATTGTGCGGACTGCCTCGTGTTGGAGGGGCGAAGGTTGACGAGGCTGTGAGGTGTGTGTTTGCTGCACTTGTTTGGCATTCACAGAGACTGCGAGATGAACTTGTGTTATTTGGTGAGATATAAATCAGTTTTCGTAAGTCGCAAACAAGTGTCGATAGGTCCATAGGTTGGTTTCAGTAATCGTTTAACACAGTGCTGCAGATTTAAACACAAGGTCTAAACACATTTAGTAGAATCATACTAGTATACCATTGCAAATGCTGTAATTTGATTGGCTACGCTACTCGCTATCTAATTGTCGATAGATAGCGAGTAGCGAAACAGCCATCTCCTCGGTGCGATTTTTAACGAATTTATTTCAATAAATTATGAAAAACCTTTTGAAATACTGTTTTCTTGCTGGTTTCTACTAAAACAATTAGATTATTCGCTCTCGATTTCTATGAGATGAGATGATAGTATCAACTATCACCTCATAGAAATCTTGAGCTCATAATCTAATTGTTAAATAGTGAAATAAATTACAGTCAAGCCTCTAGTGTCAAAAGTGTCCACTTTAGGCCAAAAAACCCTTCTGTTTCTGGTCAGCGCGCGCGTCATTTTTAACTGTGCACGTCAACGTTGTTTTTTTTGCAAATAAGGTCCATCAATATCCTTGCAAAATGAAGTACTCTTAAATAAAAATTTTATACTATTAAACCTGCAAATTTGGTGACATTTAGCATTAAAAGCATAAAAAATCACTATACACTTTATAAAAAATAGAAAAATACTCCCCCACTGACCAGAAACAGAATATATATATATTTTTGACCTTAATATGGATGAGACTGTAAGAGGTCATTCAGTAAAATTGGTTGTTTCATTCTATTTGATGATTTAGCCACGGATTGTCCACCAGAAGCAATTCCAACTGGGATATCTGAGGCTTATAAAACTGCAGAGTCACTGAGAATGAACTTGGTAAGTAAAAATGTCTTTCAACAAATCCATAATCAGGTCCACTCAACGAACATGCATAACTAACTCTCGTCTGTCTTGGGTCAGGTGGAAGCAAGACAAAAACTGATTCTTGAAGCCGAAGAGGGAAAACAGAAGAATGGAAAAACTGTGGATCCAGATGAAGTTGGTACGTACAATCTTGAATGTAGAGTTGGGCGATATTTCGATAACCCATGCTATCGCGATATTTTCACTCATGATTATCGTATCGAAGGTAGAAACTTGAGCGACGATATATCTAATTATCCTTACGGTCGATGACTATCGTGATATTGCTTTTCATTTGTACATAGCTTCTATAAAACGCAGAAACAGTTATTTTAAAGTGTAGTTTTTAGAAGAATTAAGACTATTTTCTGAAAGCTTGGCGCTAATGGATGCTGTGAATTACGATACAAAAGCTACAGTATTATGCATTAATTCGCTGAGGTTTATGAAATGATGAAATGAAGCAAGGTTTTTATTTGTTTATTCGTTTTCAAGGTTATTACTTCTTTTTCAAGTCGGACAGTTACTTCAATCTGTTGTTTATAATAAGATATAGCATATATCGTTAGTTATTAGTCTAGCTCGTTATGTTAATATGGTTTTCGTATTAATTTAAATTAAACTGTTTGGTCATTGTTGTAATTGGATTTATAACGATTTTATCGAATATCGTGATAATTTCGTAGACGATAATCATGAAATTATTTTTTAAATATCGCCCAACTCTACTTGAATATGTGGTATCAGTGTCGCTAGGAATAACCTTCGTAGTAGCTTTCGTTTGGAAGTTAGTTAAAAGTAAGTGAAGTTAGCGAAGAAAGTTGGTGAAAGTTAATGAAGTTAGTGAATATACCAGCTTACCCCAGACCTGAGACGAAGGGCGAAGCTCGAAACGTCAACGCTATCTTATCTTATCTTTTTCTCTTCTCTTCTTATATTTTTCAGGTAGTTTGTTCCTGTAATTACTCAAGTATATACATACAATCTGTACTCTCATTTACTCTCGTAATCATATGACCAGGATGTTATTCATGAACAAAAATGCATAGCTACTATTTTTTCTATTCCAGTTACAAGCTGCAAAGAAAAAGCTCTGTTCCTTCTGAAATTTTCTGGTTTAACAAGACTTGCTTCTTCAAGTGATGTAAGCTTTTATAGTTAATACAATATCATGTGAAGAATGTCACTCATTGTTTACTAAATTTTGTTCGATTTAGGGCAGAGGAAGACTGGGTCCCATATCACCAAGTAAAAAGAATGCCTTTCATAGGATCTCTATTCATCATAGAAGACAGGTACCTTTTATGACCACTATTTAGTTCATAATTTCTATTATTATATCTTCAAACAGTTTTTCTTGTTCCTCATTGGTCAAATATCCGACCCCAATTATCAATATCCAGTCTAAATTATTGTCAGAACATGACAGTGACAGCACTAAAAAGGCCACGAAACAATGCAAAACCACTCCGGCGAGTATTTACTATTTTCTCTTTATCATCTTACCACCAGTCGCCAGGCTTGGCCGCCTCTTAATAGTTTTATAAACTGTTATTTTCTCATATTTTCCTAGAAAAAAATGACTGGTGAGAATGCAAAGATATCAGACAAATATCCTTCGTTTATGCTCGTTGTTGATTTTGTAAGCAACAGTAGTTACTCCCATACCAGGTAAAGACGACATTCTTGTATCACAAATGACAAGGGTCTGTTTCAACAATGTTTTGTGTTATCATATCTTATCAAGACTCGACTTGACGTGTCTTGTCTTACTTTACCCATACCATACCATACCATACCATACCATACCATACTATACTATACCATACCATACCATACCATACCATACCATACCATACCATACCATACTATACCTGGCTTCGCCTCGCCTGGCCTCACCCCACCTCACCTCACCTTCCCTTGCCTTACCTTACCTTACCTTACCTTACCTTACCTTACCTTACCTTACCTTACCTTACATTATCCTTGTTTCTGCAGAGTTGCATCGTTACTAGAAGAAAGGAAGAATTTCGCATCAAATTTGCATGAAGTATATTTGTTTGCTGCTGAGTATATCAGACTGTTTTCAAGACCGGATATTTTCCAGGTAGGTTGTTGACTACTGGGTAATACTGAGGTTACGCATCATGAGTATTTACCTAACGTTATTTGGTTTTCCCCTATGCTCGCTTTAAGCTAATTCTGACTATGACATTCCAACAGTATCT
Source organism: Trachythela sp. YZ-2020 (assembly GCA_016169945.1). Classification (NCBI taxonomy): domain Eukaryota; kingdom Metazoa; phylum Cnidaria; class Anthozoa; order Malacalcyonacea; family Clavulariidae; genus Trachythela; species Trachythela sp. YZ-2020. The sequence goes on from JADLSH010000388.1 coordinate 2,809,018, forward strand.
ATGGTGTTTTTCTGTAGGCACCTGTGGTTATATTCTTACAGCAAATGCTTGCTCACCAAAAAGTCTTTCCAAGGTCCGTCTTTACATTACAAATAGAATAGAATGAGGTAGATTGAGATAGTAAATCACTGGATTTTTTTTCAAAATCCCTACCATAGAAATAGTATGGGTATACCATGGATATGATGTGGAAAGGACATTTTTTCCAGTGTGTAGAGTGTTTAGAATAAGATGTGTTATGATCACTTTGGAATCAACTTCTAATCCCGTTGAGCTCTCATCATAATTAAAAGTTATGAACAGAGTAAACTATAGACGTAGGCTAGATAAGCTAGGGGTTGACTAGCATTGGGTAGGATAGGACGGGATGAGAAAAGATAGGACGAGGAAGGGTAGAATACAATTGAATGGAATGGGATGGAGTGAATGGGATGGAATAGAATGGAATGGAGTGAATGGGATGGAATGTGATGGGATGGAATGAGATGGAATGAGATGAAATGCGATGGGATGGAGTGGAGTGGAATGGGATGGGATGGAATGGATTGGGATGGGAAGGAATGGGATGGAATGGAATGCGATGGGATGGGATGGAATGTGATGGAATGCGATGGGATGGGATGAGATGGAATGTAATGGAATTATGAAATAGAATGCAATGAGAAGAAAGTCATTCTATTTTAGCTATTTTAAGAGAAATGAAATCGAATTAGATAGAAATCAGGATAGACTTGTATTAGACAAGATCCATTAGAACAGATATTTCCATATAGATTGAAATTAAATCCATTTCTTTGCAATATTTCTCTGTAGACATTATGGTGATAACCTGGATGGCTGTGGTTTAGATTTGGAAGGCAGAGTAAGGAAATCTTACTACACTTTCTTGAGAAGATTGTTGGATAGCGTTCGAGCATATACTGGAGATCCAGACGATGACAGGTTTGTAATTACCTATGTAGCTACGAGGCTGATTTTTTAGTAAAACAAAGTTTAGGAGCTGTTTATATGATAGACATTCTAACCCGTTTAACAGGACAGCCCTGACTTAGCGAGATCTTGCGATGTTCAGTTATATTAGTAGTAAAATTGCTTTGTGTTTATATGAACAACGGAGTCGGCTGATAATTGAAACAGACGAGATCTCGGTTACCAGATGAAGATTTCCCCATATAAATACTCACAAACCCGGTACAGGTAAACAGTTCCTAACCCTGACAAACTATGCATCAACAGCCTCTACACGGCTGTAATATATTTTGAAGAATTTCTTTTCTTCATTTTAACATCTACCATCTACTATTTTTGTATTATATTATTCAACTTTGTATATATGTAATTTTAAATTTTATCACGCCCCCCTTGGAAATCAATAATTATTGAAGGGGTTAGCGTGTTTAAATAAAGTTTTACCTTACCTTACCTACCTTAACTTTTCAGTGCTTGTTCAAAAGCGTTCTCGTGTATCCGAGTGTATTTACTTCATTTTCTCGATATTGAGTGGAAACCATACGATCTTGGCTTTCTTAATGATATAAACCTCCTGGAGTTCTTCTTAAATACATCGAAAGGTACTATACGAAGAGTTACTTAACTTTCATCTTTACAAGACGTGTTATTTGTAATTGTCCCTGCTGTATAGACTACCGTATGACGCGAAACGTAGTGTTTCCTAACTCTGAACTTGTAAGAACTAAAATTATTTATGCTGGATAGCTCTTATACTTCAGGGGCCGGTTGTACGAAGCCCGTTTAGCTTAAACGGTGGATTAGCCAAAATTAAAAAACACTTTCACATATTTGGTGAATGATTGAACTTAAATCTTATGCCCTTAATATGTAGTTGCAAATATAATTGTTCTATTCAAGTTGAAATATTTTAGCTTGGTTGTTCGATTAATGTATAAACTTGATCTATATTTTCGAGTTATCCACCGTTTAAGCTAAACGGGCTTCGTACAACCGGCCCCTGGACTGTTCTCCCTAGAGGTCCAGTAAACACCATTCCTTGTTGGTTCTTGTGCAGTGTTACTACAGTAGGAAATCTGAGAAACGGAGCAAGTTTGTGGTGTTTGCTGAAGTCAAAATGGAAGCACGCTTCTCAGATGTGACTGAAGCGAAATGAGCATAAGAAAACTACGTATTGAATCTCATGCGAGGCAGAGGGGAAAGGGTGATGGACTAACCACTGTGACACCATACACTGTGCCAACCAACACCCTCAAGCACATTACGATGTTCTTCAGCGACAGCAAGTGTCCTGCAACAACGTAGTACTGAGCTTTCTAGACACTAAGCTTCGGGTCTTTAGGATCAAACTACCTGAGAAATTCAACAAGAACTGCGACGTTTCGAGCGAAGGCCCTTCGTCTGGAAGTTAGTAGGGAGTTTGGCATTTTAGAACGGCTACGGCATGCAGCCAAATTACTTACATTTTTGCATTGGAGCAAAAGCATGCATTACTAATAATCTGTTTGCCTTTCAACAATGTTTATCTTTCTTTTAAACGAGTATTAAGAACACTAGTCAGCGAGTTCACGTAAAGCACCCCAAACGACTTCGAACGTCATAAGTGTTAGCGTCGTTGTGAAACGTGGAAATGAATGTAAAATAATGTAGTAGTTTGAACAAGTACTGGAATGCTCAAGGGAATACAATTTATCGACTCCTTTGTCATAGGGTCCCTATGCTATTGTTAACGAGCACGTCTTCATTGACGTTGTCGTTGTATTTGCCAAACTCCCTAGTAGTTCTAGACGAAGGGCTTTCGCTCGAAATGTCGTAGTTCTTTTCAATTTTTAGGGTCAATTCATCCTAAAGACCCGTAGGTTATTGTATAGACGCTATCTACACTGGCACAGTCAGGCGACTGAGGTGATATCATAATCAGACAACTGCAGGAATCAAACGCTGGTTACAGAGGAGAAAGACACAAGCATTTACCGCTGTTCCCCACCAACACCATCACCACCAAAACCCTGATATTATGTATATTATGTTTTTCAGTTACAGCCAGTGCCCTACAACAATGTAGTACTGAGCTATCTGACCAACGTGAACTGGAAGAATATAAAGAAAACATGACGTGGAAAGAAGAAGCCACGAAGGGATTTCATGAATGGTGGGAATCCATGCAGACGAGTGTCAAAAATCCTGAAGAAAAAAAAGTAGATGGAATTATAACCTTGCAGAAACTTGTAGAATGCCTTGTAGGCATTCGTTATTGGTCCAGTGTTACTACAGGAGGAAACCTAAGCTAAACTAACTATTTATACTGGATAGCTCTATCAGTTATCTACCATATCACTGCTACACACGTAAAAACGCAGAAGTTGTAACAAACCTGCAGCAGACTTGTACCAATGTTGTTTCAACAACTTGTTATCAGGATGTGTTCGCACTGCTTGTTCCCAGCTTGTTGAAAAGTTGTCATCGGCTTGTTGACAACTTGCTACAAGGTTGTTGACTCAACAGACTTGTTACAAGTTGTTCCAACAACTTGTTATCGTCTAGCAATTCAACGACTTGTTGACATGTTGTGAGTGACAACCTTGTAGCAACTTGATAAAATGACAACATTGTTACGACTTGTTGACAAGCTTGCTGCAAGCCTGTTGCGAACACATCTTGTTGACAAGATGTGAGATTTTTACGTGTGTACTACAAAAGGAGACCTTAGTTCCCAGAGAAAACCTAGCATGTGATTTCATTTAATCGTTGTATATATTCTGTTTGTTTAGAGGTTACACTTGTTTTTGAGTCGTTATGCAGCACTCTTTGATGTTGACGTGTTTTGTGATGGATGTAAATCACCTCTGAGTCGATTACGATATCGATGTCTCAACTGCTTTGAAATTGATCTGTGTTCTACTTGCTATTCAGGTAGGCGCAGTATTGAACATACAACGATTGCCAATTAAAGTGCCCTAGCCCCAAATATGATTTGTTGATATGTGCAATATTTGAGTCATTCTAAGAAGAATGTTATAGAGATTTCCGTGCAGTAGAAAGGTGAAATAAAAATCGTATTCTCACATGTGAAATTTATCGCCCGAGCGTTCTGATTGGCTAGTGTTTTCGCGCTCAAAATTGTAAACATGGCGTCGTGTTTTAGCGAAATCACCGAAGTGAGAGTTTTACTACGTTTTTCGCTAATAAAGAAACTATATTACCATCAAGAAAAGCACTCAAGACTAAAAATACTTAAGGTGGCTCGATACAGTTTTGTATTATTTCGTATAAAATGAAAAATTAAGGATATAGAAATAAATTTTGGGCAATTATTAACTGTAGGAGGAAAAATGTATCTGAAATACATAAAACCATACTTGAAGGGTTCTAAAAATTTTTAAAAAGTATCATAACTACCGTTGCTATGGCAACCATGACGTTTCAAAATGGCCGATATTATGACTTTAAAGTAATTTAACTCGCGAAAAATTGCGGTGACCCCCATTTTTTATTTGATAAAACGTTTCCACTTACCAAAAGGAAGTGTTTCGCAAATTTTAAAAAAATTCTGTAATGAGGAAAATTTTTAATTTAATAAAATGTGTTTTTTTGCAATTAAAAGTTTTCCTCATTACAGAATTTTTTTTAAATTTGCGAAACACTTCCGTTTGGTAAGTGGAAACGTTTTATCAAATAAAAAATGGGGGTCACCGCAATTTTTCGCGAGTTAAATTACTTTAAAGTCATAATATCGGCCATTTTGAAACGTCACAGTTCCCATAGCAACGGTAGTTATGATACTTTTTAAATTTTTTTAGAACCCTTCAAGTATGGTTTTATGTATTTCAGATACATTTTTCCTCCTACAGTTAATAATTGCCCAAAATTTATTTTCTATATCCTTAATTTTTCATTTTATACGAAATAATACAAAACTGTATCGAGCCACCTTAAGATAAACCTGTTTGATTAGAATTTCAGCAACAAAATGAAGAAATAATGTCCTTAAATATCCTTAAATTTAATGTCGTAATGAAACTTGCATTTATGGCAGAATAAAGAGGAGGTATATAATTAGTAATTCGCTTCATTTTCGATCTCATGATCCATGCACTTCTATTTTTAGTAGTATATTCAGTTTTTGCATAGGACTCCTGGCAAGTGGTTCTTAAAACTCCATATTTACGCCATGATGTTATGTCAGTGGATGAATTTCAAATTATCTAATGACGTCATCCGCCACCTGACGTCATATCCTCGACTGTGAAAAAGTTGATCAAGATGAGGTTTTTTCCAACGAAGATATATTACCTTGCTTCTTAGACTGATCCAAATCTTACACATATACTAAAAGTCAAATTTGGGGTTTGTGGCACTTCAAGGGAAAACTTATTTGAATTGCTGAACAACATATTAGTAGCTGGATCAATAGAGAAATATCTGATTTCTATTTACAGGTAATGTGAGGCCAAATGGACATACAAGCGAACACGAAGTAGTTGAATTAAGGTAAATTATAATAGTAGTGTTATCCGTTCCTCGTGTGATCGAGGGGTTAGTTGATTTCCCCCCTCCCCGCAGTAACTAGCACCGGAAATTTTCGGGTGGATTAAGATTGCGATTAGAATCGAATCTGTCTGTCTGTCTGTCTGTCTGTCTGTCTGTCTGTCTGTCTGTCTGTCTGTCTGTCTGTCTGTCTGTCTGTCTGTCTGTCTGTCTGTCTGTCTGTCTGTCTGTCTGTCTGTCTGTCTGTCTGTCTGTCTGTCTGTCTGTCTGTCTACTTATTTGAGAGATCATATAGGTGATTCCTATGCATTAAGGAATCGAAAATTATGCCTAGTATTACCAAGCCTCAAACAGAATATTTAAAGAAAGGTTTTGCATTCTCGGGAGCAAAAGTGTGGAATACTTTACCTGAAAATGTGAAGTGCAGTGATAGCTTGAGCAAGTTTAAAAAAGGCATAATGATCGCGTCATCAACTTCTACGTAATGTAAATATATTAACTTATACTTCGGCTTTCTTGTAAAGCAGTGTTATACACTGAAGAAATACCGAAATCAAATAAATATTTCTCTCTCTCTCTCTGCCTGCAGTATTCAGTTTCTGAGTTCCCTCTAGTTAGGTTTAGAATCAGTCTAAAAGTCGATTGCATTGTAAACGAGGTTTTAACCAGACCGTGATTTATTTCTTATTTGTGTTTCAGATGGAAATGTGATAGCTGTAATGGTTTTATTATTGGAACTCGTTTTAACTGCAATGCTTGCTCTGATCTTGATATCTGTCTGGGATGTTACACTGCCAACACATGGCCAGATCGGTGAGTACACATTGAACATGATCACTTAAAATTTGCATCAGAATATCAGTTCATTAGACAGGAACGACTGACTGACTGAAAGACAGCTTTCTCCATGTAGTGTAGGCCAAATTTTGGGCATCTCACTTGATACATGGAAATTTTAAGCGAGAATTATATATATATTTAGACCTAACCCGGGAGAAAATAAGTCGCGACTTACATAAGACGCGTCTTATATAAGACGCGAACACACTCGTATAAGTGCTCAAATTCTAATAGTCGCGACTTATTGTGGAACAGCTTGAACCCCTGTTCTTATGTATGTCGCGACTTGTTTTCTCCCGTATAAATGGCCCTATTATGTCGCAAAGAAATAGATATATTAAATAATAAAAGAAATAAAAAATACTGTCATCATAACTATATAAATATTGATTAGTTTGGTTATAGTATAAGTTAGTATATGTCAATTTATGTTACGGCTTACGGCGAGTACTCGTTGATTAGTTTGATTTTGGTAATTTTGATTGAAGGCTGATTTAGGTAAACTTTTCAAACAATTGTCTATATTATTCCAAATGTTTGGTCCCTGGAAGCGGAGTGAAAATTTGCCACAATTTGTTCTAATTGAAGGAATATAATATGCATTTTTGCAAGCTAATCTGGTATTAAAATATATCTATAGTTTTCGCTCGAAATTTCCATATATAGAAAAATACTTCAGCGTTCATTTTAACTTTACACTCTATTCAAATTTACTTTACGCTCGTATTTGTTTCATTCAGTCACACAGCATCACATTCGATGAAGAAATTTACTAAGAAAACGGGTATGTATCAATTTAATATAGCCTGCATGCATGCATGTACCTCGCTGCACAAAAATTGTGGGTAAAAAAATTGTACGCCCAAATAAATTTTGTGGCCTCCGTCCTATTACAAAGATATTTACGTTTTTAAGTCTTATTTGAGTCCAATGACCACACAAGGCATGCAATTAAACCCTTTGAAACTATAATAGACTGGAACGCTAACGCAGGAGGGGAAATTGAAGCCAGCTTAACGTCGAACATTGGGCTGTATATCAAATTGAAGCTATTAAAAAGTTCTATTTCATATAAAAACTTCAAGACTTTAGGTAAAAGGGAAATACTTAAAACTTTGAGGGAACATTTGCCGTATTTTACAAAATTGCGGTTGTTTTTGTATTTTTTAAGTATTTCCATTTTGCCTAAAGTCTTGAAGTTTTTATATCAAATATAACTTTTTAATAGCTTCAATTTCATATACAGCCCAATGTTCGGCGTTAAGTATTTCAACTCAAACCTCAGAAAAACTAGCTTGGCTTCATCCTATTATCGGGTTTGGCGTATTGAGTTAGCGTTCCAGTTTGTATATAGTTCAATGGTTAAACCACGTTCAAGACGCCCAAGTGTTTGTAATCTTTCTTCAGGTGGTTCAGACACAAACCACGAGAAATTAGGAAGATAACTTATTTTACTTTTATTCATGCAGGTCTTCTAGTTCATCAAAGGATCCCAGCTTACACTCATACGCATGCGTGGTTCCAGTTTGCGTCTCTCTCACTTTCTCTCGCAAATACACTTAACGACCCTGGCTCTTCTGGTAAGGAAATACTTATCGTATATTTGTATTTTGCATATTGTATTTGGGCAAGGATGGACCTAGCTTAATCTGGTAAGGAGGAGGGGAGGGTGGGGGGGCGTGAGCACGGCGCGACCGGAAACTAAGGCAAAGTGCATCAGCTTGTCAGAAAAGTTTTGAAAAATAAGATTGCCTTGATGATCAAAGAAGTCCCCAAGGGCATATTATGTTTTTGTTTGATAATTGCCCTGCCAAATCCAAAATTTGGATTTGATAAGGAAATTGGCACCCCTCCTGCACCCCCCTTGGCCAAGACTAGGGGTGCACACCCCTCCTGCAAACCCCTTGGCCAAGACTAGGGGGTGCACAGCCCCCTGCACCCCGAGTAAATCCATCCCTGCACTTGGGTGTATCATATTATACGCAGAAAAGTACGTATTATGAAGTGATTTAAAACGTCAAGAAGTCTATTGGCTTGTGTTTTGCCCACATGAATTATGAATATTTTTCTCAACAATTTCTCATAGACACCTACGGAGATTATTTGTATACTACTGGCATTCTTCATGGAAAGTGTCTGGCTTTGATTGTAAAATGCTTAAACGAAGTTCTTGTAGTTTCAAAACGTAAGTGACAAATCTGGTGTAGATTTTTTTGCGTTTTCAACGCGATCATTAGTAATTGTATTTACACTAGATAGCTCTATCAGTTTTAAACATGTTGCCCTAGAGGTTCAGTAAGTGCCGTCCTTTAATGTCCCAATGTTACTACATGAGGAAACCTAAACTAAGCTAATTTTTTATACTGGATATAGCTCTATTAGTTTTGTCTAACCCTGTTCTCTCTAGAGGTCCAGTAAGTGACATCCCTTAAGGTACGTTCACACACAGCGATTTGTCGGGCCGATTTTAGGTTTTGCTGAATGTTAATGACGAATATTTTCAGTTGATGATGTCACCAGATGACGTTTGCCACGTATTTTTCAAATATCATTAACGTGCATCTGAAATCGGTCCGTGTGAACGTACCTTTAATCAGATAACTGCATATTGCTGGAATCGAAGCCAATTGTATAGATGAATAATACATGCATTAACATGATATTTTAGTCACAGTTGAGAAAGAACAAGAAGATGCGCAACCAGTGGTGGTATTAAAAGATACCTTACTAAAATCTGAAACAGGCACTACACAACCCGGGACTTCAGAAGAAGGCATAGTTTCTAAGAAATCTTCAGAAACAAGCTCAGATATCTCAGAATTTAAGAACGACGAACACAATAAAGAGAAATTGAAGTCGGGTTCTGGCCACTCGGAAGTTAAGGGAAAAGATACGAAGGAAGGAAGTAATATTAATATTTCTGAGAAAGATAGGACTCGGGATTCTAAGTTCGTAGAAATTAGAACGGCTGCTGCTACAATTTCAGAGAATCCTGGGCCAACTCTAGACATTACACAAGAAAGCAGGACAAAATCTGAAGATTCGAAATCTGACGAGACTGAGCTGAGTAGTGAGTTGACAAAGCCACCTGAATCAAATTTGAGCAAACCTGCCGAGCCTTTGATCGGCGATAAAGTTTTAGAATCGAGTTCTACAAAGTTAGAGGCTAGCTCAGCAAGCAAATTAGATTCAACTAAATCAACAGAACAGACAGAAGGGCCTTCAGAGATCGAAAATTTATCCACAAAGGAAGTTTCATCTGATATTAGTCTATCATCCGAGTCTTTATCATCAAGTATCCCTAAAGGACCTACAACTACTCCGAGCGAATCCCTTTCTGACACCAGTAATCCTCAAGAATCCCCTAGTGACAGTAAACTTATGACGTCACAATCTGAGCCTGCTGATAGCAAGACATCGGTCAGCGGTGCTTCAGACAGGAGCGAACATATGACGTCATACAAAATTGAGCCCGCTGATAGCAAAATATCGGTCAGCGGGGTTTCACACAGGAGTGACAGCAAACCTATGACGTCACAACCTAAGCATGCTGATAGCAATACATCGATCAGCGGTCTTTCAAACAAAGGTAAAAAGGAAAGTGGTGGCGCTGTTGCTATGGTAAACTCGAGCATATTAGTTGAGGACAAACCAGGAGGGTTGGAAAGTACAAAGTTGACCCAGGAACAACTTGATACATTGTTTGTCAAAGAAACTCAAGAAAATTTACTGGGTTTAATCGGCGCCATGTTACCACAGGATTCAAAGGTACTCAATTTTACTGAAGGAAACCTGGGCAGGTAGTTTGGTTAACCCATTAACGTCCATTAAAATCTTCGGGTCAATTTTCGCTGTAACTTGCAAAGCAATTTCTGCACAGAGCCATGTTATGTACGCACAGAAAAACAGTGAACATGGCCTGCGTTTCACTACACCGATATTATCATTCTCATTCATTTCTTTGTTGGCATGTTTAACAAGAAAAATATAAAGTAAAACGAGATTTTTTGCGAATATTATTTTTACCTAACATCGCTCTGTGTCCGAAATTGCTTTGCAAGTTGCAACAAAAGTGCCTCGTGTTATAACATGGGCGCAGTAAGGGACATTACCCGTTGATGGTTAGCATTAATATTAGAGGTTTTAACTCATTAGTGTTTGAGGAATTGTTGAGTATTTGTTTTTATTTTTCAGTTGACTCACTGGACTAGCTACCATCCAGCCACGGAAGAGTTCCTCATATCAGAATTTATTCCAGTTTTGCTTAAAATTGCCAGGTTAGTTGAATATGACGTTATCTAAATATATTTAAATAAATCTAAACGACCAGTGGCGGACACTTCGCGAAATATTGGCTGGGGGGTGAATTTAGTTTATCATCATATTACCACCCTTTTTGTTGCTGCAAATCTCACTTTCTTTAAACATTTTTTGCCTTATATTTCATACAAATTCGCTTAATTTATAGCTTACCAATGCTTTCATGGCTGTTCAGACCACCCCCCTCCTATTGTTCGCCACTGTAAGCATTATAACCAATCTCGAAACACTTTGACCACAAACATGACCTACAGTTTCAAACACTAATAATCTGCCGTTAACATGCTTGATTCCTTTGTATTTTATATTCATTGTACTGTATATTTTTTCAGGTCTCCCGATGTCCTGTTTACGCATAGAAATATGACCATTGGTGTCTTGGGAAAATATTTACAGTGTATTCTACCTGAGGTAACCATTTTATAGCGCTTGAAAGTTTATGCTACCGCTGGTTTCGTCCGCTAGGAAATTATGTTTTCACCTGTGTTTGCTTGTTTGTTTTCTTGTTTGCTTGCTTGCTTGTTTGTTTGTTTGCTTGTTTGCTTGTTTGCTTGTTTGTTTGTTTGCTTGCTTGCTTGTTTGTTTGCTTGCTTGCTTGTTTGCTTGCTTGTTTGTTTGCTTGCTTGTTTGCTTGTTTGCTTGCTTGCTTGTTTGCTTGCTTGCTTGTTTGCTTGCTTGTTTGCTTGCTTGCTTGCTTGCTTGCTTGCTTGCTTGCTTGCTTGCTTGCTTGCTTGCTTGCTTGCTTGCTTGCTTGCTTGCTTGCTTGCTTGCTTGCTTGCTTGCTTGCTTGCTTGCTTGCTTGCTTGCTTGCTTGCTTGCTTGCTTGCTTGCTTGCTTGCTTGCTTGCTTGCTTGCTTGCTTGCTTAACGTTAACCCGGGTTGGTGTTTCCTAAGCGTAAAAGCGCCCGAACCCTAAAATATATATTTTCTAATACCTTATAGTTATGTGATAAAGGAATTAGTGGTGAGGAAGAAAAATATATTTCTGCTGAAACAGAAAGTTCGAGTGAAAATGAACGCCAAGGAAAACAAACAGTGAAATCTCTCTTTCAATTTGGTGCTGAGTGTTTGGCAAGGTACGTGTTGGCTGTTAAAAGTGAGCTTAAAGGTACGTTCACACGCTGCGATTTGTCGGGCCGATTTCAGATGCACGTTAATGATATTTCAAAAATACGTGGCAAACGTCATCTGACAACATCATCAACTGAAATTATTCGTCATTAACATTCAGCAAAACCTGAAATCGGGCCGAGAAATCGCATGCCACGGACGTCAGATTGCCGAGAGGGGACTGGATTAAAAACTGTGTTAGTGTCAGTTCGTGGTGATCTTCATCCTCGTTCTCAGGGCTTCTCGGTTGCCTGCGTTGCCGCGAAGCCCTGGGAACGAGGATGGGTGATCTTCAACAAATACATGGCAAAACAAAGACGGAAATAACGTAAGTTTGACGATCATGGCAAGGCGCACGAGAACCTCTGACACAGGTTACCGCGGATTCCAATATCTGTCGCCATAAGCTGGTGCTGTATAGAATTGTCTCGTTCTTTAAAGAATAATCATATTTTTGTCATGGGATTCTTGAATTAGATTTACCCAGGATAAATAGAAACAGGATCTAACGAGGCAGTTTAATACAGCGCTAATTTATTGGGACTTGAATTGATCCATCAGTTATCTATATTAATAATAACTTTAGTTAAAGAAATTTCGTTTTTCTTTTGATTATATCAGGTCAGATCTTGAATCAGCATCAAGTGTAGCATGTTGTCTCCAGCAGTTATGTCAGTCCTCCCAATGGCAGCCAAGTATTACATTTGAAATCACTCAATCTCTCGCAGTGCTTACGGAAAACTCCGAACATCCCAAACTAGAAAATATATTCGGTATCTTGGTCTTTGCTGGATTTCCTAATGTAGGTATTCGTTATAACTCCTATGTGGATATGTATAAACAAGGCTGCAAAAAGCGGCAAGCCAAGCCAAGATCCACAGCAAGGAACCAAATTAATCCGAGGTGATAAAGGAGAGCATGTCTCCTTCATAGTTTTGCTTAGTTTGACACTTGTTCTTGTATCTAGGTTCTTCAAATGGGTTCAAGAGTCGAGATGAAAGAACAAAGCAGTGAGACAAAGGAAGGAATTGCTCTGTCATATTCTACAGCCAACGCTTCGGCTGTTGTCGCTGATATTAAAACAAGAAAAAGAACTAGTGTAAGTCATTAACGAATCATATTAAAGTTACTAACAAAACAAAACAACTTGGCACTGTACGATTGCATGTTATTTATGTAAACACAGTCACACTGATAGCCAGAAGACAGGTTTCTCAGAGAATATTTCAGCTGAGGAAGTTCTTTAGATGAAATATTGAGGAACAATAATCCTCTCGCTTTTCACGAGAAGAACACTTCCCAATCTCAAAATATGATTCCTTAAAATTCTCCCTTAATTGCTTAAAGTACGCGTGAAAAATTCAAAATGTTCCCCAATCGTGTTGCTAAGGCAAATGTTCCTCAGGATCTAGGGTCCCGATATCCCAGTCTGTAATCAGACAACTGCATATTGCATCGAACCTTCCTCGTTTGCAGAAATGAAAGGCGCTTGTTGTAACTGCATATTGCATCGAACCTTCCTCGTTTGCAGAAATGAAAGGCGCTTGTTGTAACTACTGACGATTGTGCCGCCAACATCCTGTTTATTTTAGTTTCTATTTTTTCTTCAGATCAAGGAGTCCAACCTACAAGAATTATCGTTACTCATGGAGTTATACTGCACTTCGCAGTTCTCAACACTGCTTACTATAGCACAGGATATATTGCATGCTTTAAAAGAACAAGGTAAAACAATACAGACCGCAACCTCGTGCCCAGCCTCTTCCCTTTCCTCCACAAGAGGGAGGAACCTGGGAACGAGGTTGTGCAGACCGTTGAGTAAAATTTTGGACTGTGCAATAATTTATTTCTATGTATATCTCTATTTCAGGTGATCAAGTTTCCGTAGAGAGAATGTGGGTTTTATACTTAGTATTAAAAGCGATGTTGTCAAATTTGAAGGTACTTTACATATCTTACAATATACCGTGAATCCTTTATTAAGAGCTCCACCCCCCCTCAAATAAGCCATCCCCCTCAAATATGTCCTCCCCTCTCAAATAAGCCCTCCCCTCTCAAATATGCCCCCCTCTCTCAAATAAGCCCCTCCCCTCTCTAATAGCCCTCCCCTCTCTTTATTAACCCCATACAGGAATACATGTGTTCTGATTACATTTATTAATTGGACTGGAATTTCGCATTAGTTCACTGCTTTTTGTCGGCCAAATCAATAAGCACCTTCCCTGCAACATGCCTCCTCGAATGTTCCTGAAATAAATAAGAGGATTTTAGGGATGAGTCGATAAGGAAAATTGCCGATTACTGAGGCCGATTATTTATAAGCCGATTATCGTAACTAATCGGCCGATTAATCGGTACCTGCCGATTATTTTAAAAGCAAGAGAAAAATCACAAGATGACCAACAATGAAGTTGTAAATGCGGTTTTATTGTTTACAATACACACTATGTACAATTAAAATCAGCTTCAATCTCGCATGTCAATAGTCAAAGTTTAGTTTTGGCAGATTATGGTGTAAAAACAGGATATTGTCAGCTTTATGCAGAGCTAGTCTGCTGCGTTTTTCAGTGGAAATGTTCCCAGCCTCACTGAACACGCGCTCCGAATATACGCTTCGAGATTCGAGAGCCTTTTTCCTGGCAAACTTTACACATTGCTTTCGTGTTGTCATCTTCCAAAATATCAAAATATGTCCAAACTGCGCTTTTTACAGCGTGCGCCATTAGGTTCTGGGCAAAATAACTCCGAGCAATTTTTCCCCCTGCATTTCATTACAAATATCAGGATTTGTTTAAGCCAATCAGAAAACAGAATATGGTATGACTCAACGCATAGGAATGCGTTGGTGTTTTAACAGTTTTTAATGACTTCCTCAAAGCCACTCACGTGAGACAAAAGACGCGGGTTTTGAGACAAAAGACGCGGGTTTTGAGACAAAAGACGCGGGTTTTGCAACAAAATGTGAAAATCTATTCGCTTGTATTCAGTATTTTAGCATGTGCTTGGCAGCTGCAGAAAAAGTCTTATGGCAGAAAAAGTCTTGTGGTCGTTTATTTGCCGATTATCAGGCAATAATCGGCCGATTACCGATTATTTAAAAAATGGCCGATTAATCGGCTTTGCCGATTATTTACCGATTAATCGGCTCATCCCTAGAGGATTTACGGTAACAGCTTACATGTGTTATAGCTCCATAAACTCTGTTGTTGGTTAAGCTTTTGTTATGCGTTAGATGTCAGCCTTTTTATATTGCCCAGAGCTCATGGGTCTTATCGTCTGTCCGTGATAAATTCAGGGCTACTTGTGTACCTAACGAGTTACTGTTGTGTTTGTTTCGGTAGGGAAGTAAATCGAAAGATCTCCGCAATGATATCATGGATTGTGCACTCATTCCTTCGCTGGTTGCACTGGCTTGTAAAGGCACAGAGCTCAGTCGAATGTGGCTGCTTAGAGATTTAGAGGTATATTACTAGTTCTTCAAATTTTCACGTGGTTGGGTGTTGGTAACGAGTAATTAGTGCACGTGCCTTTCGCCTCCGCGAACGAGTTTCCATTCCTGCAATATGCAGTTGTCTGATTATAATTTGACTAATATTTTCCGCACGTTTTCTCCTGGATTAATAAGAGATGTCCCTTACTGATAGACTAGAACTATCCAGTATAAATAGAGTTAGTTTAGTTCATGTTTCCTTCTGTAGTAACACTGGATCAATAAGAGATGTTCCTTACTGGACCTCTAGGAAGAACAGTTTAGAACTGATAGAGCTATCCAGTATAAATAGAGTTAGTTTAGTTTAGGTTTCCTCCTGTAGTAACACTGGATCAATAAGAGATGACCCTTACTGGACCTCTAGGAAGAACAGTTTAGAACTGATAGAGCTATCCAGTATAAATAGAGTTAGTTTAGTTTAGGTTTCCTCCTGTAGTAACACTGGATCAATAAGTGATGTCCCTTACTAGACTTCTAGAAAAAGCATTTTAGAACTGATAGACCAGAACTATTCAGTGTAAATAAAGTTAGTTTAGTTCAGGTTTCTCCTGTCGTAGCACTGGATCAATAAGAGATGTTCCTTACTGGACCTCTAGGGAGAACAATTTAGAACTGATAGAGCTATTCAGTGTAAATAAAGTTAGTTTAATTTAGGTTTCCTCCTGTAGTAAACACTGGATCAATAAGGGATGTTCCTTACTGGACCTCTAGGGAGAACAATTTAGAACTGATAGAGCTATTCGGTGTAAATAAAGTTAGTTTAGGTTTCCTCCTGTAGTGACACTGGATCAATAAGGGTTGGCCCTTACTGGACCTCTAGGGAGAACAATTTAGAACTGATAGAGCTATTCAGTGTAAATAAACTTAGTTTTGTTTAGGTTTCCTCCTGTAGTAGCACTGGACCTCTAAAGAGCACAGTTTCGAACTGATAGATTTTATTTCGTTGTAGATTTTATCAATAAAATTATACAAGAAACAACTTGATGGGACAAGGAAAATTCCCAAACTGGAATTAGTAAGAGTGGATTCAGAAAATGTCGATTCTGCCATTCAAGCGAATAGCGAGCCTTTGCGATCTCTTATACAGGTAATGCTATGGTATTTGGTGTGGTATATGGTGTGGTGTATGGTGTTGTATATGGTGTGGTATATGGTGTGGTATATGGTATGGTATGTTATGGTATGTTATGGTATGGTGTGGTGTCATCTTGTATGGTATGGTATGGTGTGGTGTTATCTGGTATGGTATGGTATGGTGTGGTGTCGTCTGGTATGGTATGGTATGGTATGGTATGGTATGGTATGGTATGGTATGATATGGTATTGTGTGAAATGGTGTTGTGTTGTGTTGTGTTGTATTGTAAGGTATAGTATGGTGTGATGTGATATGGTGTTGTCCTAAGTCAATATATATTATCATTATCATAGAGTTTTCAAGAAGCTATCCAGGCTCCAATGGCTTTACTAGAAACGATCTTACCCAGGAATGATCAAGCAAGATTACTGGAAGAAGTCCACCGAAGGTAGATTAAATACTGAACTTTTTACTGGAACTCTTTACCATCCATTTGTAAATATTCTGTATGTATTTTTACTTTAATTAGCCTCTGGAACGAGGGAACAATAAGAAGACTTCAAAATCCAACCAGGTACGAAAATCTAAATCCCATTTCCAGCCGACAACTTTAAGAAACATAAAACAATCTATACTTCGAATAGAAGCATCTTTTCCACTCGAGATTTGATTTAAGATGGCTCCCTACAATTTTAACTCTAGAATGACCTCTGACCAATTCGGGGATCACCAATACCATACCATACCATACCATACCGTATCATGTAGCTCATAATTGTACACTAAGTCTTCCATTTAGTTCCAAATCAAAAGAAATGCCGGAAACTCCAGACGATCACTCAATAGATATTGGTGTCGTAAGATACTCCCCAGGTGAACTTCAACCTAAAACATTCAAAGCGAAAGAGGAAGACCAGAGAACGTGTGAAAAATTAATGCCTTCCTTCACCGATGAGGAAATTACTGAGGTAGATTATATTTTGTTATATATCATGAAAAAGTTTATGACAGTGATTTGAAACACCGAACCTGTAGTATACTATATATTACTTCTCAAACTCATTAATAATTCATAAGCAAAACACAAAGGAAATCACCACCGTATCGTTGTCTTGATACCACGGTAATAAACACCCATAAATTAACTCAACTTTCGTGTTGAATTTCTCTTTCACTGGTTTGTTTGAGAAGCTATATCATACACTCGAAGTAGTTTATTATAGTGATTTGAAACACCGAAAAGTATGTTAAAAAACTCGGCTAGCGCCTTGTTTTTCAACACACTTTTCGGTGTTTCAAATCACTATAATAAACTCCTTCTCGTGTATGATATATTACACATATATACTACTGTAGTAAAAATATCTCGAACGTGCGGTGCCAGTGTGGGTAGAGTATAGCGAAGATTCGGCGGTTGAATTCTGTAAAACTGCTTGAAAAATACAGTAAGAACTTCTAGACTTCTAACTTCCAGACGAAGGGCCTTCGCTCGAAACGTCGAAGTTCTTATTGTAATTTTCAGGTAGTTTTACACAACCCAACCGCCGAAAGTTCACTATAGTAAACGCTTCGAGTCTATGATATAACTTTTAAAATGAACGAGCACTCAAAGATGAGTTCAACGCAAACATTTCTATGTAATTTCCTTTGTTTTTTCGTCTCTAGAACCAGAGGTCATTGGCTCGGCTTAAGTCTGGAAATCTCCTCCGAGCTGAAATAGACAAGGACAGCCCACAAGAGTTAATCAAAAAGGTTGGTTAACATATCTAACTAATGTGAATTAGTTATGAACGGGCATAAACATCAAACATACGTTTTCTGATTAAGTTTATTAAAATGTTTATATACTTTATTGTTTTAGGTGAACCAAGCATTATGTATATTGTACGCTCGCCATGTTCTCAGTCGTTTGTTGGCAGAATGGCCTGAGGACCGAGAATTGACTTCAGAAGTCTTGGATAGTGGTGACGAGGTTCAGTTGATTGGAATTTTGGATCTTTTGCAAAGAATTGAGGCTAAGGAAGCTTTTGAAACGGTGGGTATTGTTGTGTTATGTAATGTGTGTGTGTATGGCATGGTATGGTATGGTATGGTATGGTATGGTATGGTATGGTATGGTATATGGTATATGGTATATGGTATGGTATGGTATGGTATGGTGTATGGTATGGTGTGTGGTACGGTATGGTGTGGTGTGGTATATGGTATGGTGTATGGTATGGTGTATGGTATGGTATGGTGTGATCAAATATGGTAGGTATGGTATGATGTGATGTAATATGGTATGGTATTTGCTATGACGTGGTGTGATGTGGTATGGTATGGTACGGTATGGTATGATGTGATGTAATGTGATGTAATATGGTATGGCATGGCATGGCATGGCATGGCATGGCTATATGCTATGGTATGGTGTAGTTTGGTGTCTTGTGATATTGTATATTGTATGTTAATAAGTTATTAAGGTTTAGTATGGCATGGTATCGTGTGGTATATCGTGGCAGCCATATTCTGCCACACTGTACTCAATTTTATTGTTTTGAGCAATATTTCTCTCAAACTTCAGCTTGTAACTCGTGTGGTTAACAAAGGTGAAGCAAAGTTAATAAAACCACTATCACTGGCGGCCGCACACTGTATGGGCGAGGTTAAACTGTCCTCGGAAACCAAGGAAACTGAACATCCTTATAAAAACGACGTCCACAAACAGGTAAGATCTTGGTTTTCTTAAATTGATTAAAATGCCTTGTTATACAGTTATAAGTGACTTGTCTCTATCCCTAGGACAAAGTACATATTCCTGGAGCAGCCACCTTAACGATAAAGTTTGATCCCAGGTAAAATCTAAAGACTTTGTTACTAAAAAATTTGTGGCGTTTAGTTGCAAAGCAATTTCTGCACAGAGCCATGTTTTATGGAAATGCACAAATACCTTATTTATACGGAGTACACGGGCGTAACTAGTGGGGGTGTTTTGGAGGGGAGGTGAGAGGGGGGGGTTGAAACACCCTCCAAAGTTTAACAATTGGATTTTTGTAGGGCACATTTTGCCATGTTGGTCGGGCAAAAATATGTTAAAATCATATTTAGTAAGAACAAAACCGTGAAGACCAGTTTGGGCAATTTGAAAAAATTGCTAATCGAATATACAACATTTTCTGACCGACCAGAATTCTGTAAAATCTTTCCCCAAGGTGCATGAAGACCCCCGGCCCCATTACGTTGTGTCCTGGCCACGCCCTTTCGTCGGGCAAAACGAACCACACCCCCTAATGTTTAGACCCAAGTTACGGCCCTGGTGGAGTATGTAGATTGGAGATTGGAGAAATTACAATCAATAACCATCCAGTTTCTTACATCTTCAGTAGTGCAAACGATTGTCGAATATTTCTTCTAAAATTTATTGAATCAAATTTTTGTTGAATGGAGCTTGAAGTGTATGTTATAATAATTGTACAGGTTATTTTATTTATTTATTTATATTTATTTATTTATTTTTTGCTAAAAATATACACACAACAGTGATACTAATAACTCATACAAACCTAAACATACACAATAATTACCACAACAGTGAAAACCAATTACTGTGGGCCCTTGAGACAGATGAAAAATACAAAATCTCTCACCATGGACAGGTAAAAAATTAGGAATATTTCGAACCCTGGACATGCGCTTACCACTATGCTATCAAGTAACCACAATACATTAACGACTGTGTTTACTTGTTAATGGTTTAATCCAGATGTTCCAGTGAAGATGGTTGTGATACGCTCATTATGTCGACTTCACAAAACTATTCAGAACATCGTCATGAATTCAGTGGGCAGAGCGGATGGATCGACTTTGAGATACCAGGTTTGAGAATCTGCTTTAAACAGGGTGTATGAAAAAAAGATATCCAACTTTAGCATGTTGTTGTGCGTTTATTATTTAGTTTATGTATTTACTTTTTTCATATCAATAAAGATCAATCTTTTAGCTGTCAAATGATATCTTTTTTGTATCATTGCGATCAAAAATGGCCAAATACGATACGATTAAAAATTGCCGGTCGAAAACGCATTTTTCCACCATTGGGAGTTGAGTGCAAAGCTATTGTTTGCCTATTGAAATTATTCTCATTTCGAATTCAAATTTAAGAATTTTAATAAGATGGCGTAACCCATGGGCTATTTATCAAGTCTTGGTAAATTTAAAGAAGGTTCAAATCGCGATTTAACACTGAAATTTTGTGGTTGACACATTTTGCGAAACAGGAAGTTTGCAGACTGAAATGGCAATGCTGAATGTTTCACAAATAGGCAACCATCATTTGGGCAAAGGGTTGAAAATTCGAAGGACAAATGTGATTTCGACCACTTTTTTTTATCGGATCGTATTGGGCCGTTATTGATCGCAGTGATACAAAAATGGTGTCATTTGACAGCTGAAAGCCTGGACTTTGTTTGTGTGAAGACGTTAAATATATAAACTAAATATTATGCGCGCGATAACATGCCAAAGTTGGATTACCTTTTCTGCTCGTAAGACCTTACCACATCACGTGGTGTGATGAGGTGTGATGTGGTACGGTACGGTATGGTGTGGTGTGATCTAGTATGGTAGGTATGGTATCATGTGATGTAATGTGATATGGTATGGTATTTGCTATGACGTGGTGTGATGTGGTATGGCATGGCATGCCATGCTATGATATATATTATGCTATGCTATGCTATGCTATGCTATGCTATGCTATGCTATGCTATGCTATGCTATGCTATGCTATGCTATGCTATGCTATGCTATGCTATGCTATGCTATGGTGCAGGTTAGTCTTTCACTAAAGCGTCTTTCCATGCATCTTCTATTTCAGGTGACACACTGTACTTTGTGTTTCAATCTGACTCGACCAACACTGACTGGGGTTGGAAGTTTTCAGTCACCGGTGGACAGCTGGGGAGGTAAGGATTAAAGATCAATGTCTAGTGCTTTTATTATGGGAAAATGTCCAGAATCTGAACTTCTGTTATTTTAGGTTCGAGACGGGATATACAATACTCAAATCTCTCTTAGTTCCTGATGTTCACTTAGCCAGGTATTGAATTGAATTTTATTAAAAAGCAGATATTGTAACTTAGGTGTCAAATTACATCAGAAAATATTGACAGCATCAAAAATAACAAAATAGAAACTCTAGCTAACATTAATTTTAATCTACAACTATCGCTATTTACAATAATTTTTTTAAATACTTTGTGGGAAAAATAATTCTTATAGAAAATGTCTTAATTGAAAATTAGTTAAATTTTATCAAATAAACATTCTTAAAAGTGTGTGAAGAAAAGATGTAATATTTTCTTGGATCAATTCTCCTCCTCCCCACCCCCTTCCCCTGATCAAGCTTTCAAATCAAATCGCATCTTTTAACCAGGGTAATGACTTCAGTTCAAAACAACTGGAAAATATATTTGCCACTCCTGTCTAGAAAAAGCCATATTTGAGAAATGAAATAAGTCATAAACCATAAAAGAAGTTTAATATCTATCTTTCCTATGATTTAGATCTTTGCCGCTCAAAAAATTATGGGCGTGGTTAGTTTCTGTTGCCTGCAGTCAAACTGGTCAGCAACGTTTAATGGCTACTGGTTTGTTGTTGAGAGTTCTTCTCGTCTCAAGGTATTGTCTCTACCAAAACTAAACTAAAATAAAACTAACTATATGTATGCTGGATATCCGCTTGAAAGAGTTCTTCTTAGGCGTCCAGTAAGAGCCATTCCTTACCATTGAACTATAATAGACTGGAACGCTAACGCAGGGGGGGGAATTGAAGCCAGCTTAATTCAGTTTTTCTGAGTTTTGAGTTGAAATACTTAACGCCGAACATTGGGCTGTATATGAAATTGAAGCTATTAAAAAGTTCTATTTGATATAAAAACTTCAAGACTTTAGGTAAAAGGGAAATACTTAAAACTTTGAGGGAACATTTGCCGTATTTTACAAAATTGCGGTTGTTTTTGTATTTTTTAAGTATTTCCATTTTGCCTAAAGTCTTGAAGTTTTTATATCAAATATAACTTTTTAATAGCTTCAATTTCATATACAACCCAATGTTCGGCATTAAGTATTTCAAAACTCAGAAAAACTAGCTTGGCTTCATCCTATTATCGGGTTTGGCGTATTGAGTTAGCGTTCCAGTTTGTATATAGTTCAATGTTCCTTGCTCGTCCGGTGTCCGTACAGAAGTAAGCCGTAGTACCCGGAGAAAACTTGCTGTGTTTTGAAGAGTGAAAAGGAATCTTTAAGGCTCGTTTACACTTGCAATTTTACGTGCGATTTTAGTTGCGATACATTTCGAGCATGATCGAAATGTTTGCGACTTCTCGCGCTGAAAATTGCACTTAAATCGCAGGCTGTTTACATTTGCAATTTCATGTCGCAATCACATAGCAGACAAAAATCGCAGCAAAAATTGCAAGTGTAAACTTAAGGACTGAATGATGTTTGATCAATCCTAGGACTGGACAAAGCTTTTGATCACATTCCAGTGCAATATAGATTTCGGTGATGTAAAAATAGATTATTCACAGATGTTTTCGCTGTTTTTAGTAATTTACCAGCCAGTGAAAGACCTGATCTGAATTTATTGAACTCGCTTTGGGCACTTTACTCCGACATGCTGGAGAAAGAGACGGGTGGACTACCTCCCACCTTGGTTCCGCCAGCTCTACGTGGATTGACTGAGCTGTTTTTGGTCGTTGAAAATTTAGCTCAGGTACAGTGAATGTCAAAGTTAAAGATACCAAGTGGTCAATAGAGCTCCGGCAATTTCCTAGAGATATTTAGGGGTAATTAGGGTTAGGATTTTGGGTGAGGGTAAGTTGTGGATAAATGGGGTCAAAACTGCAACGTCGTAGATATGCACAAAGGTATATTTAAACAATTAATTAGACTAAGGAAGTTTTGTTTCTCGTAGGAATGGGGTATTGCAGAAGACCTTATTGTTGGGTTGACGACAGATGAAGCTTTAAGAAGATGTTTTACACAGGTTGGTGTAACAGACATGTTTCGCTATTCCGGTTAAAGTGTATGAATGTGATTCGCGAAATAATTAAGATTCACCACCCAATGTTTAGTAAAGACAAGTTTGATAAAGACACTAGATTGGATTGTCGAAACGTTGGGTCGTGAATGTATAGGAGAAGGGGTCATCTTTACCTTTGCCTACCAAGGACTCGCTGACCAGTAAAATATTTTAATGTTCCAATAAATCGCCCTAACTCAAACCCTTAAAGTGTAATTCTCCGAGGAAGATTAATATTTTGTTCGTATACTTGTACCAAATGCAATTCAAATATATATTATAGTCGTTTGTTAAGCCCCGGTCAAACGAGAATGATAGTTGATGAGAGTTGGCAAGTGAGAGTTTGCATGAGAGTTTGTTCAACTCTCATGCCCCGGTCAAACGAGAACAAGAATTACATGAGAGTCGCGACAGATATCATTTAGCGCGCGAAACGGAGCCCTGAGAATAATTCTAAAATTTTGGTTAACAAAGTGTTTAGATTTCCTTCTTAGCTTTTCTTGTTATAGACACAGTCATAACGTGTTATTTTGTTAAGCTAATTCTTATAGAAAGTGCAAAACACTAGTCTGACTATAGTTTATAATTCTTATGAAACTCTCATGACCGGTCAAACGAGCAAAACTCTCATCGACTCTCATCAAAATTTGAACCAGCTCAAACTTGATTAGAGTTGATGAGAGTGCATGAGAGTTGATGAGAGTGCATGAGAGTTGATGAGAGTTGATGAGAGTGCATGAGAGTTGATGAGAGTTGACGAGAGTGCATGAGAGTTGATGAGAGTTGATGAGAGTTGATGAGAGTTGATGAGAGTGCATGAGAGTGAGAGTGCATGAGAGTTGATGAGAGTGCATGAGAGTTGATGAGAGTTGACGAGAGTGCATGAGAGTTGATGAGAGTTGATGAGAGTGCATGAGAGTTGATGAGAGTTGATGAGAGTGCATGAGAGTTGATGAGAGTGCATGAGAGTTGATGAGAGTTGATGAGAGTGCATGAGAGTTGATGAGTGCATGAGAGTTGATGAGAGTGCATGAGAGTTGATGAGAGTTGGTGGTCAAACGCTCATCCTCATTTGACCGGGACTTTACTCTATTTTCACTAACAGGCTGTATGGAATGTTGGTGCTATTGGTGCGGCTATTGACTCGTCTAATAAAGCAACAGAAGCTTTGAAAAAATCCATGGCAACCGCGTCCACATCTGAAGATAAGAAAAAGGTAATATGTACTTTACAAACTTTTGGAACTTGGTAAACGGTATTGATAATAGAAAAATTATTGAACCGTAAAACATAGAAAACGGCATTTCCTAGTGAATGATGAAATGTCAACTTATTAATAACAAAGAACTTTAATATATGTAACGCTTGTTGTTGTTGTTGTTTTAGAGTGGGAAAACAAGCTCCAGCAAAAAGCCAATTCCAAGGTCAGCCTGAATTCTAGTCTTTTTATCTATATTGGAATTACTTTAGCTTAACAATAAATTGTACTTCATTGTTAACAATCTATTTCTTCACGTTTCTCAGATCTACAATACTGTCCATGAATATCGCGAGCGATGGCACAGGGATCCCAAACCTTGGTAGTGACAGTTCATCAGATAGTGACACATTTAGTGATGATTTGAGCAGCAGTGGTAGCTGAATACTTCACGTAAGCAAAGCACACTGCACTCAACGAATGGTGGGTAAATTAATATCCAAGATTGCAAGGAATCGATGTGGGACGCCGGCACAGATTGAATATACATAATATGGCGGCTAAAGCAGTTAGATCCTATTAACAACCTACAGTCCTTATCCCAATGAGCGCAATTCATTATGTCGACTGCGCATTCAAATGACGCGTCTGCGTCGGGATAAAATTACAGTTGAATCATAACATGTAGCTGAGACTGGAAGAATTAAAATATGCATATCGAAGTATTCAACTGTTCAATTATCATTTGAATATGCAAAAATTGCAATTAGTTTCCGCATGGTTGACTCGCTTATACTCCCTTAAGTGCACCTTTCTTTAAATTGCTTTACACAGAAGACAAAATATGCTGGTACAAAAATTATTTAATGATAGTTCTATTGTGGCTACTATATGTGAACACAAATGAATGATTGAACAGTTGAATACTTCGATATGCATATTCTCATTATTCCAGTCTCAGCTGCATGTTATATTTCATCTGCAATTTTATCTCGACGCAGAACACGTCATTTGTGGATGCGCGGTTGAAACTATGAACTGGCGTATTTGTCATACACCAGAAGGCAGCCATATATGTATATCTAATCTGTGACGTCATGGTCCATGAAATGACGTTAAAGATTCCGAAATTCTTATTGGTTTGAATGAGATTAACAGTTTCATATTGACTGTAATCGTGAACAATTGACTGTAATAGTGAACAATTGACTGTAATTGAAAGACTGTCTAGTCTTGTTCCCGTAGACGTTCGTGAAATAATAATAATAATTTGATCGTTTAAAGCACATGCATACAATATAGTAATTTTTGGGTAATTCGAAAAGTGGTTTTCACCATGAAAAGGAGAGTGAGAGTTGTGATATATGTGGTTTTGTCTTGTCACAGCCGTGGATAAATCAATATTTGTTAAGATTATAGTTATTGTTAAGACTGGCTATATTCATCATAGCCAATCGAGATAAGGTATGGAAACTTGGAAGTTGGAACAAATTCGGAAGTGTCTATATAAGCTCAAGAATAAGCAGAGCCCTCTAAGCATAGCCATAGGTAAATATATTTCAAGTCTTTCTGCGTTGTCTTTGCAACCTCGAGAAGTAAAGTTTTCTTTTTAACTCGATCAAACTTTTTTATTTAATACACAGTGCAGAAATGATATTTTAAATCTATTTTACGACGAAGTGTCTGTTCTGTTATCTGAATGTACCAGTTCTGTGACGATGTTGTTAAAACTTTTGCTAGCTTCCGAATCTAGGAACGACTGTAGGAAATCCTGACCTTCTTCGAGACATCTAGCAAGATTTGGATCCAGAGGAATACAACCTGGTTATGAAGTGGAAAAATTGAAATATGAATGAAGATGTTTGAGTCTAGCAGTAAGTTGACAACAATCGATTGATTGTGGTTGCGGGCAAAAAAATTAGCGACCCAAATGACCCATGCGACCGAAATGACCCCTACCTGCGGAGGAGGCTATAGGACCGATTATAAACGCGGTAAAACAGACGGATCATCTGTCAATACGAACTATTTGCGATGCCAGTGTTTACACTAATAAGACGGACGAGGTCCGTCAGATGGACTATTCTCTCTGATAAATCGGATCATCGTTTACAACGCTTTTAACAGAATGTAGAGCATTGTCGACATTTTAAACAAGGGGAGCTTATTGTGATTTAAAGCTGTCGTGCTTTGTGTGTGAACTAAAACCCATTGAACCTAATTTGATCAAATATTAACCCTAAGTCTAACCATTCCAATATGTAGGTTTACTGTTTAGTTTCTGCAGGTAACTTGCTACAAGATTGTTGACTCAAAATAATTGTTACAAGTGTCCCAACAACTTGTTATCGTCGTGCAATTCAACAACTTGTTAGGTGACAACCTTGTAGCAACTTGATAAGATGACAACATTGTTACGCCTTGTTGATAAGCTTGCTACAAGTCTGTTGCGAACACGTCTTGTTGAGAAGATGTGAGATTTTTACGTGTGTACATTTGTCATTGTACGTAATGGAAGTATTCCAGTATGGACGGTGAAAAATCAGAATACTCTTACCTAAGAATGGAACATCACATTGCTTCGCAAGAGCTGCACCACCACCAGTGGAGAATACATTACTGCATTCCTAAAGGTAAATATTGATTACTAAGGGCTTGGTCAAACGGGAATGAGGGTTAATGAGAGTTGGCAAGCGAGAGTTTGCATGAGAGTTTCATCAACTCTCATGGCCCGGTCAAACGGGAACAAGAGTTGCACGAGAGTTGACTGGATATTACCACGCGCACCGGTCAAACGAGGGAGAACTCTCATCAAAATTTGAACCAGCTCAAAGTTGATGAGAGTTGATGGTCAAACGCGAGCGAGAGTTGCAACTCTCGTTGACTCTCATCAACTCTCATTCTCGTATGACCGGGGCTTAAGTTTACCAATGATTCTCTAGTTTCAATTGTGTAAAAACAGCCAGTCAGCCACACTTACTGAGCAATGTGGACAAATAAACCCGCTCATATTTTCTATGATTCCAAGGACCGGTACGTCTGTTTTACGACAAAATGATAACTCACGTCTTACATCGTTTACGGACACTGCCTGTATTAAAAAGGAAAACACATTATTTTCGCGCGCTACTCTGGTTTTAAGTAAATGAATGCAAAGCCTGGTCGAATTGCATTCACGAGCCAACGTTTCGATACTCCGGTCGATATCTGGTCGTTTCGTCCCCTAACCGTTTCAATGTTCCTTTGGACAATCTAACCAATGTTGTAAACAGAATATCGTTATTAAAAAAAAAACAACAAACATACCTACTGGATAATATATAACGTTAAAGAAATAAAAAAAAGCAAAAAAAAACATGTGAAAATTATTTCCTATATTATCATTTGTGAGCAACACACATTTACATGTGTGTGAAGACGAATGACGCTTTGTTCGCATAATAAAATTATAAAAACAAACAGAAAAAAAATTAAAAAAATATGGACTATTAAGTAATCATGCATCACGAACGGACTAAAACGGTTAGGGGGACGAATGGATGAAAGAAACGGTTAGGGGACGAAACGACCGGTCAGTCTAGTGTCATCAGGGGTGATCTAAAGTTGCACCGTATAGCCCTTTATATACTTGAGGGATGGACATCATCGGCCAACAAGGTGGATATGCTCTTGTGGCAAATCGCTACCGTTATCTCTATTCAAGGCATAATGATTTGAACATGTTTATATGCCACGCTTCTAGGCAATGTCTTTGTCCAGGCATAGCGGTGACTAGTGGTGATCAATTTTGAGTTTTCCCACGCGATCGCATGCTTGGTTTCACACACATGTTCCGCCAGAGCTGATTTCCCCTTGTTTAAAGTTGAAACAGCAAGAGTATCTCCACATTGTTGGCTGATGACATCATCCCTCGAGTATATAGGGAGCTACGGAGCGACCTCAGATCTGAAGACACTAGACTGGAGTGTCGAAACGTTGGGTCGTGAATGCAGTTCGATTTGACTAGGCTTTGCATTCATTTACTTAAAAACCAGCGTAGCGAGCGAAAACAAGTCTGATTCTTAGAAGATTGTTGGTCAATTCTTGCTATCTCAGACTAACTTGTGGTGTTGTAACTAGGATGGCTCCATCTGGATTGAAACTTCGCAAACTTTCCACAACCGTTATATGTTCATCAGATGTGCCTGTAAACAGAAACATACAGTGGTCTCGAATGAAATTATAGCGAATGAAAATCACCAAAGTCAAAGAAATATATTTGGAATCCTAAACAACTAAAGCAATAGTGTTTGATGATCAGGTTTTCTATAGTAATGATGGAGGTAAGTTCGATTTCACTTACCAGGTGGTGTATCAATAATTAAATAATCCAAACTTCCCCAACATACATCTGTTATAAACTGTTTTATCATGGCTGAAAAATAACAAAAGAGATTAAGAATAACAATTACTACTGGTGAAGCGTTCTGGCTATATGAAGCTACCTACAGTACTGAAGTTGCACTAATTTACCAAGGTTGGCTTGCCTAATCTTTTAACTATTACCTGACCAGCTGACTGACTGACCAACTGGCTGACCTGCTGACTGACCGACCAGCCGACTGACTGACCATCTGACCGACCAGCCGACTGACTGGCTGGTAGACCAATGAACAGCAGACTGGCTGACCTACAAACCATCTGGCTGACTGACAGACCATCTGACTGACCTGCTGTCTGACCGACCGACCAGCCGACTGACTGAGCATCTGACCAACCATCAGACTGACTGGCTGACTGAACGACCATCTAACTGACTGGCTGGCCAACCAATGAAGGACCGACTGACTGACCAACTGGCTGACGACAGACTGGCTGACTGACTGACTGGTTGACCAACCGACTGGCTGACTGACTGACTGACTGGTTGACCAACCGACTGGCTGACCTACTAACTGACTGACCAACAGACTGACTAACTGACTGGCAACATGATTGATTGCCTGATAGATTAATGATATATGTTACTGATCCATAGGTTTATTGATTGAATCAACTCACAGTTTTTCTTTGGTCCTCTCCAAACCACAGCATCATCTCGATTTGAAAGCAAGAAACCAATGGACATTACTCCAAGTCTTTGGTCAGAACTGGTATACACTGGCACCCATCTGCAGGGTAAGTTAAGTTTATAGTTGCGAACTTTATAGTTTTAAAACTTAATCTAGGAGGCGAGAGGCTCGATATGAAACATCTTATTGATTGGTCATGGTGGCCAAGATATTTTGTGGGGCCAGGGGCAAATTGTGTGTTCAATTTTTGGAATCTATCTAGTGGGTGCCCCTATCAGGCAGGGCAAGTGGCCCTGCTGTATGGCCCTGTGATACATGAATGGTTACTGTTTATTTACCCGTCTGAGCATTGATGAACGTTTGCACCTTCCAACTTCATCATCCGAGGAATACTTGGACCACAAAGATCAACATCCAACAATCCTACCTAATATACCAAAATAATAGGACACTTAACAACCTTCTCACGTATTCTGTTATAATGCTTTAATGAAATAAAAGAACAAAAGAATACAATACAAATCTCAATATATAAATGTTCTCACACGTTGACTGACCACACAAGTTCTAAAACCGCCAAAAATATGTCACGTAATATGCTGATCTTAACCCTAATCCTAACCTAATACTGAATTAAACTGTACTGCAAAGTTATTGTGACATTCTCTGATAATAATATTAAAATAATATTATGTATATTTTACTTGAATGAGAATATACTATATGCATAATCTAAGCAAAATAACCAACAATATGTGAATGGCTCTACCTTCATTCCCTTCCTGTACAAAGAACAAGCCAATTGGGAAGCCACAGTGCTTTTCCCAACCCCACCTTTTCCAGACAAGACCAAAATAACATGTTTTACTGATGTTAGGGCGCTTTTATCTAGTAAATTGAAAATATAGACAGTAAAATACTAATCTATATCTATTGAATAGATAACATTTTATCTAGTAATAATGAACCTGCGCGTCCCTTCACTATAAAAAAATATAGACATTATGAGTGGAATTTTATAGTATATTTGGTATAAAATTGACCAAAAACCTTTCGTACTGTCCTCCATATTGTACCACTGATGTATTGTGTCCCGCAAAAGTCCCGCAGTATTCTCGCGCGAGTGCGTGTGTGTCTCCACAACCTAGAATAGAACTTCCTTCCTAGCTTGTGACAATGTTCATTTCAACAAGTTACAAGTGGGCATATATAGAAGAAGTGGGTTTAATATATACAAGCATAGAAATAGTAGATCTGTAGATATCTATTATCTCTATGGTTGCAATTGGTTACAAGTCGATAACAGATCAGGTTGTGTTCGCATTGATTCATTGTTCCCAATTTGTTGACAAGTTGTTACAGATGGGAAACATACTGCTAGGTTGATGAACTCAACAAACTTGTAACAAGTTGTTCCTGTTAATTATCTTCTTGCGATTCAACTGTTGAAACTAGTTGCAACTGCTCATCCATGTGGCAACTTACAGCTAAGAATGAACAATCGCAGATGAAACTGCACATAATTGTTTTATTCATGTTCAAAAAACGTTTTCGGTGTTCAGTTTTATTCACCGCTTTAGCCGTTACACTTTTACATTTCGACTTATTCCAAATAATCTCTTCTGTCCAGGGGTTACGTCCAATTTAGCTCTTGGGTGGATATCTCGATTATTATGGCCTTTTTGGCCCAAATTAGTATTTGCAAACACTTGCAGTCCACTTAAAAACTTTGCTCTCCTATTTTTAAAGTTAAATTAATATGCTTTAACTAGAAATCCCAATATGTATCCTTGATATTATCAATCGACGAAATTAAAAATTGTAGTACATGTAAAAATAGACGTCTAAATTTATCTGTTTAACAACTTTCGCATATCTCATTATATAGTACAGTTTAAACAGTCGCTGTCAAATTATTTGTTTCCATATTAATAAACTTAGTAACTTAGCGACCAAATGCAGTATTATAGTATTTTGTCTGACAATATTGTACCCCATTGTGCCATTGCTTAATTTATTCACATGGCTTTTAATAAGCGACGTGAGAGCAAAAAAAAATGTTAAAAGACATTTGCACTATTTGTACTAAGACTGCAAGTACAAGTCGTTTGTGTTTGATATGTGATTATAGTTCTTCGCAATAATGGCTCCCGCATATACACAGAAATGGTACTTGTTCATGCAATGATACAGTTTGTTTTAAAAAATACATATCTTCCTTTCGAAATAAAGACCTGCCAACGGTTATTTTCGCAGATTGGACAGCTTTAATACCGAACTGTGGCGAAATCGGAAAATAACAATGTTAGGCAATAGGTGTCAATTTTCAACGGATTCGAAATTTCATTTATGGCTGAAAATGAATTTATATGCATATAATTTCTTGGATTTAAGTTGAAGGAACTCGAAAAGAAATTATTTTTCATGGCTAACCCGCCGTGGGGAACATATCAAGATGACTTGAACAGACGGAGATATAATCCTTACGGGTAATTATGTTAAAAATATTTTTATAATAGAATTCTCAGGAAAATTTAGTCTTTGGTTTCGTTTGCAATATGACTAGAAATATATTGTAGATTTTGGTATAAATTATATATGAGCACAGCGCCCGTTTCAATTACATATAGGATCAGCTGGAAATATTTTTTGGAATATATATTTTTTTGACAATATTTATCTAGTACAACTGTTGAACTGTACAACGATTTACTTGCTACCTGCCGCAGAAATCATGGCGTAATATATTTTCAGACATTTCTGATCAAATTTAATTGAATTGTAATGAAAATTTACTAATTTTATGCATGTGGAAAATTATTAATAATAGTTTACATACAGTCTACAGCTGAAAAAAGATCAAATAAAATAAGAACATTTTTAAGGCTGACCGGGTCACCCCCAAGTAGGCCTAGTTTAAAAATATTTTTAACTTAACTAACTATATTTTAGTGGTGTAGTACATAACCACTGCGACACCAACACTCATCTGTATTCTGTAAATTATTTTTCACCAAAACCATTTATTCCGACTTGCTAGCGAGCAATTGCCGACTACATTACGAATCAATCCGAGTACCTAATATCGCGCTGAGGGATGTAAATATGTAACTAAGCTGCAGGTAAACAATATGATGAATAGCAGCTGCAAACGGGACACGTAAAAATAAAATTAAAAAGAAACACAATTTAACAAGTTTTGACGCTTTCAAAATGTGGAAACAGTATGAAAAAGATATTAAAGCCCTTCCAGCTGTTGAAAGGTAACTTTTTAAGTAATTTAAGCTAGGTTTTAGTGAGTTTTTAAAGACATTTTGTCTGTGGTTTTTGGTAGCAAATGCGTCTGAAAAATTGTTACACCGTTTTACTAAATGTGTTGTAAAAATATATAAAATGTAATTTCGATTAAAGAAGTTTCGAAAGTGTTATTTTAAATGAAGAAGTTAATAGCATCAGTTTTTTTGGCAAATATTATTTCGCTTTCGTGCAGAATGTGCGGGGTCGTAGGCTGCTTTATTAATGTGTCAAGATGAAATATTTCCTGCAAATACATCTACGTTAAAAGTAAATAAAATATGATTTATACAGGATGTATGTGCATGCATTTTAAGGGATAAGTTGTGCAAAATTAAAGCATATTTATATTAATTTCATTCTTTTAGCCAAAATAAGGCTGCAGCTTATATATATAATTATTTATATACAAGGCTTACAAGCAAAAATAAGCTACAGCTTAACTGCTTAACGCTTAATTTTTTTTCTTTTGTCTATTCTTCCTTTGATCTTGCATTTGTTTTTTTGTTCTTGATGTTCAATATATTGGACACCGTCTGTAAATTAAAGGGTAATACAGTATAAGCAGTGGGTAACTTGTATAAACTGGGAATTTGTTTCTAAACTGCAACAAAAATAAGCCCACGGTTGAAAGCCTAGTCTAAATGCTATGTTACATGAGGCAACTTTTGCTGCAACTTGCAACACAATTTCTGCACAGAGCCATGTTATGTAGAAATGTACGCACAGAAAAACAGTGAACATGGCCCACGTTTCACTCCACCGATATTATCATTCTCACGTGCATTTCTTTGTTGCCGTTTACGCATGTTTACTAAGAAGAATAACGGCAAAGTAGAATTATATTCATGCTCACAATTTCTCTGTGAATATACTCTTTACCTAACATTGCTCTGTGTCCGAAATTGCTTAAAAATAAACTTAAATTTATTGTAAATTATGGCATTATCAAAGATTACTCATAGATATATATTTGGAAGGTACATAAAGAAAGCCCATGACTGGATGCAGTTTGGGGAAAAGACAGGGCCCTTAAAAGGTTGTCATGTTGCTTTTGGAATTTTGCTATTTCAACATTCTTAATTATGTCGCTGTCACAATTTGGTCGAATCTGTGTTGTATGTCACCATGTTATTCTGTATAAGTCACCATTTCAACACAATGTTGCCTATCAGCTTAGGCTTACAGATCAGTCTTGTTTAAGCAGAACTTATTTAAATTTACCCATTAAGCTTGTTGACTTGGTTTTCAAGTAATTTCAAGTAATATTATCATAATGGGTTTTGAACAACGGTTGCAAGTGACCTGCTTACTTGACATGTGACATTACAAAATAGAATTTCCAACATTGCATTTTAGCATTGAAGTATAATTTTAAAATCCATACAAGTTTGCCTAATCCCATTCATATATTAAATGAAAAAATGGTTAAGAGAATGAAGTATTATATTACTTAGAATATACATTGCATGCTTGCATGCAAATTTCAACCTTTTTGAAAAAGCTTAAATTTTTAATAACATGCAATGCAGGGGCGAAAAGTGAGAGGGGCTGGGACACATGTCGACAAAATTAATATTTCTTAACAATTTCTTAAGATAGCACAGTATTGACCACGCCCGACCACATGAAAATCTTGTATGCTAACTCGTAGTTGTACGCATTGTAAAACCTAAACCCTTATGATTCTGCACAATTATATGCTAACTTCTAACAAGTTCTCAATTGAACCCTTAAGCTGCAATACGCCCTAGTATTTTACTCTGTCTAACACCAGACAATTTTACTTATCAAAGGGGAGACTCGCAGGGTGTATTAGCTACAAGTGGGGTTACCCCCCCTCCCCCCCGATTTTGGAAGGGTTGCTTTCTTTTCCTATCCAGAAGTGGTCTGAAGAAAAATATCAATAATTGAAGACTGATCAGGAGTAGTGAATACCCAGGTTTCGAAGTTCTTTTCACCAGTCGTAGGGCTGAGGCCATTTCCTCATTTATACACATGGACGGATCATCCGTCAACTCGTCAAGACAAGTCACGCACGCAATCGATCCAAGCTCATCTGAGCAGATGAACTACGCGAGTAGTTCAGCTTAGCAAATGATCCGTCTGTTTGCAGCATTTCTACACAGATGACGAACTATCATTTCTTTGTCCATTTTCGTCCGTATCATCCGTCTGACCGTCTCTACCATAAATCCAGCCTATGACTAAATTAAGTGTATAAATGTGACGTAATGGCATTTAACGGTCAGGTTTGTTCCCATGCGTTTCAAACGCACACGTTTGGAGTTACTTTTATTCACCTTTGTAGATCCCGCCCATATATTGTTGTATAAACGTAAGAGCGAGGTTTTAGATCAAATATAGCGTGTTTTGTTTATCGATTTTACATTGAATA
Source organism: Trachythela sp. YZ-2020 (assembly GCA_016169945.1). Classification (NCBI taxonomy): domain Eukaryota; kingdom Metazoa; phylum Cnidaria; class Anthozoa; order Malacalcyonacea; family Clavulariidae; genus Trachythela; species Trachythela sp. YZ-2020. The sequence continues at coordinate 2,844,316 of JADLSH010000388.1, forward strand.
TTAAATACAATGCCTGTACAAGTGAAAGTTTTATACGGACATAATTTCGACCGTCAAAACATGGCTAAAACATGTTATATTTGATCTGAAACCTCGCTCTTACGTTTATAAAACATTACCACGCGTACCGGTCAAACGAGGGAGAACTCTCATCAACTCTCATAATAATTTGAACCAACTCAATGTTGATGAGAGTTGATGAGAGTTGGCGGTCAAACGCGAGCGAGAATTGCAAATCCCTCGTTTGACCGGGGCTTTACGGACATCTCTCTAATTCGAACACTTTGCTGTGTTTCTCCAGTGTCCGTATTATAGAGAGCGCCGACTGTAATATGCATTGTAATTTTTAGATTTAACACGGACAAACAGGTGCCTCAATCGCTTCCTGCCATTGCAAACATCGCGTACCGAGGCAGTTCAAATGTCCACGATTTGGAGAGCCGGATCAAAGTGAGCGAACAATCCAACCGACTTCTCCTTGAAGAACTTATGAAACTACAACAAGACTTAAAACTCGCCTTGAGACAGAACGAGGACATGGTACTCAAGGAACGACAAGAGAGGCTTGCAATTAGAGACAAAGTTGAAGCGACCGAGAACATGTATAACAGAGTATCCATGCAATTACTACGAACTGAAGAGAAAGTTAACATGGAACATACGACCCTTGCAACTCTCGTCAACCAATCCAAAGAAGTTGAGCGTGCTCTGGCGGGCGGACAACAGCGATCGATGATGAAGGGGGAACAGATGGAACGATATATAAGCCGGTTTCGAGATGAGCTTTCGGAGTTGAGGCAAATGAATGAACAGATTTCGAGTTCTTTGAGGTTGGTCGGAGAGGAAGTGAAGAATCTTCACCATAGATTTGAAATGCAAAACTCGGAGTTTGACACTGTTAGTCAGGAAATGAAACAGAAAGTAAAGAGAATTGAGAATGAAAGTATGGCTGCCGTAAGTTATGTTTAATGTTACGTAAAAATCTCACATTTTCTCAACAGGATGTGTTTGCAACAAACTTGTAGCAAGCTTGTCAACAAGTTGTAACAATGTTTTCATTTTATCAAGTTGCTACAAGGTTGTCACTCACAACTTGTTTACAAGTTGTTGAATTGTAGGACGATAACAAGTTGTTGGAACAACTTGTAACAAGTCTGTTGAGTCAACAACCTTGTAGCAAGTTGTCAACAAGCCGTTGACAACTTGTCAACAAGCTGGGAACAAGCAGTGTGAACACATCTTGATAACAAGTTGTTGGAACAACATTGATAAAAAGTCTGCTGCAGGTTTGTTACAACTTTATGTGTGTACAAGAAATAGGAATATATTTTTAATGCAATAATGAGTAACTTACAAGTATTTGGATTCAGACACTCAATCACAGTCAGTCAATCAGTCTTTCTGTGTTTAGTGATTGATTTTGTATATAGTATTAAGGAATATGTTTACTAGATGGAGAATATCCAAAGAAGCAAGACAAGTAGAGATGGCTTTGACGGAACTACTTCACAATTGAAACAAAATATTGAGTCAAGGTAAGAGAAATTGATAAATTTATAAAAAAACTATTTGTACACGTACAGCAAATCTTTTACACTGCGAAAAATTATGTGTACATTTTACACAAAAGTTGAGTAACTTTCGCGCCCACAGCAACACATTTAGAAGTGTAATTATAAAATAACATGTATATAACGCGTGCTCTGATCGAGTTAAGAAAAGCTCTATATCGAGAGTTAAAAAAGCTCAAAAAAATCTCGCGCGCTCGAGATTTCGCGCGCTTCGCTTTTAACTCCTCCTCTGGGCGTGTTTGTGTCAAGCCATCCAAACACGGAAACCATAAAGTAATTGTATAATCTTACTCAAAAATAATCGGTAAATTTACACAAATAAAAATTCATCCACAGCAACACAAAATTTTATGTAAAATTTCACTTTACACATCCGTTGTGTAAACGTTACACAAAAATATCGATGGTAAATTTACACAAGTAAAATATTTCATTTACGCGAAAACTTGTGTAAATTTACACATCATTTTTGCAGTGTAGCAAATATCTGTTTGGACATTCTACCTATAATATTTCACCTATAACATTTCAATTATTTTCTTCAGATTATCGGAGATACGGGATGCAGTGAATGAGGTTAGAAGAAAAACTGACGTTGAAGCATCCGAACGAAGAGCTGCTGATCAACAAGCAGAACTGAAGTGAGTTGACATTCAATTTTCAATGACATTCGCACAGTATTGTAGAATAAAGGCCTTAAGTTACGTGGCAATTTTTGCTGCAAATTGAAACGTAATTTCGGACACAGAGCGATGTTAGGTAAAAAGTGTATTCGTAGAGAAATTGTGAGCGTGAATCTCGTTTTACTTTGCCGATATTTTTCTTGCTAAACATGCCCAGAAGGCAACAAAGAAATGAATGAGAATGATAATATCGGTGGAGTGAAACGTGGACCATGTTCACTGTTTTGCTTTGCGTACATTTCTACATAACATGGCTCTGTGCGGAAATTACGGTGCAAGTTGTGACAGCAAAAAATACCAACCCAGCGTAACATGGCCTTAAAGCCTGGATACAATCAGTGAACTCTTGCAAATAATTTCACGTGATGTATGAGTGTCAGTTGCTTGGGTGGATCCATGGTGACGCGAAACGCACAAGTTGTGACAGAGTAATAATAATAATCTTGCAATAAACTTCACAGACTATTAGTCTAGTTAGAATAAACCCTCTTGGTATTTAATTAGTATTTAAAGTATTCTATGAATAGTTTCACGTTATATCTACTAACTGCCAAGTGACTGGAGCTCAGAAGGTCTCTTAGGCGATGGCATAGTAAATTTGCGTGCTTTTCTCCTTAATAAGTTCCAGCTTTCAGGATTTGCCAATTTTCAATTTCTGAACTTCGTAGTTTAGATCAAATTCTTTCTCTTCTATATTTCCATTTCATGATTTTATATTTCGAATTCTGGCAAATCTCAAGTCCCCCGAGTGATGTTTCCTAGGCGTAGAATTTGTCAAAACCCAATCTCGCCTGTAACAAATTCGATATGATCTTTGCACGGGTGGGTACAGGGTAGTACAGCGTAGGGTGAGCTCCAGCCCTGAGTGATATTTCCTGTCTTAACTTTGATAGTGTGGAGAAAGTACAAGTTACCGTGCGCGAGTTAGCGACGAAGTACCAGGAAGTAAGCCACACGGCAAGTTTAAACATGCGAGAGAAAGACAATGTCCATGAGGTGGAGAAAAGTAAACTGACTTATAAAATGGCTGAACTCACAGAGGAAACGAACAAGAAAGCACTGCAGAGAGAAATGCAGCTGAGAGAAGACGCTCAGATGAAGTTTGCTATTCTGGAAAAGGTAGGGTGTATTTTTCACCTTTAAAACTTGTAAACTAAATTAACTCTCACACATGTTTTTGGTGCTCTGGTTTAAGTATATTCGGCTTGTGCACGTGACGTCACAACTCGAAATTGTGTGGCTTCCGGTTTTTTGGGGGCAAATTCCACCATTTTCACTGGATAATTTCAAACTAATTAAAATCAAATTCAACATGGCTGACAATTTTTTACATCCATACGTACGCCAACTTTCCTGAATAACTCGAGTTCTAGACATGCTAAAGCAACAAACTATACACCAAAATCAGGGACGTCGCGAAGGCATGAACATTGGGGGGGTGTTCTAAAATTTTGACCAACTTTTGGGGAAAATTTTGACCAAGTTTTAAGTTTTTACAGAGCTATTAAATATTTTTTTTGGTCGGCGGGGGGTAAAGGTTAAAATTTTCCCGGACAACATCTCTTTTCATTACTACTGTACTCATTTCAACTGTAAATAACACTATATTACTTACTTCCTGTCTAAACCATCACTATTTAAAAACAAAAATTTCGTTTTTTTCCACAATTTCAGTTTCATTTTTTTTCAATATCAGTTTCATTTTCTTTCAGTTTCATAATTTTGACCAAAATTTTTACAGTTTGACTAACTTAAAATTATTGGGGGGGGTGTAACACCCCCCACACCCCCCCAGTAGCGACGTCCCTGACCAAAATACTCATCGTTGTTCAATGATTCTAGAGAGGTATAGACTATCTTATAAATCCAGTAAATCCCATACGTCAAGAGGAGAATTGGAACGTGTGAACTGAGGCCTTAATTTGGCGTAATACTATACTTATCAAAAATGAACATACTATAATATATAACCTTGATTTATATTTAAATTCTAGAGATTCCATGAAGAGCAGACGTCCAGGCTCTCATTTGAGAAGTCTGTCCGACACGAGATGGAGAAGATCCTGGAAGCTTTGAAAATGCATATGTCTGAAGAACTACAGAACATGAGACAAAACGCAAAGGTAAGGATGGTATATTATCCAGTAAGAAGACCATGATATATACACAGAGTAGAGATCATACAGAGGTGGAACGGGCCGTCGTAAACACTTGGGAGACTTACGTTTTCGTGTACCCACCTGATATCAGGCGGCCGGGCAAAAAATGATCAACTGCGCATGCTCCGCAAGTTCCCCCCATTCCAAGTTCCCAACATTACCCAAGTTCCCAACATTTTCGGCTCTTTAAAGTTTCACAATCACAGTTTACAAGTTCTATCATATACATCAAGCCGTTTATTAAAGTGATTTTATGTTTTTAAAGTTTAAATTTTTAAATCTTAAATTTTAATTTTAAAAAGTCAACCGCGTAAATTATTACAGTTAATATTTATAAAAATATGATAATATAGAACTACTAAATAATACTAATATATCCAAACTAATGATAATTTATTCACAGAGTGTTCGTGAGAGTTATGATTACGATTACTTACCAGTCTCCCCACGGCTCTCTCCTCGTGTCTCGTCCAGAGGTCAGTCCCCCCGGGTTAGCTCCCCCCGGACTGGCTCACCTCGTATCTCCCCCCGAGTCATATCTCGGACCTCGTCCCGAGTCATATCTCGGACCTCGCCCCAAGAAGATACAGTCCAACTAATGAACGTTGACCGAGCAGAGGTACTTAAACTCCTTTTAAACTACTAACTATAAGTTAAACAATAACTATAAGTTAAACAATAACTATAAGTTAAACAATAACTATAAGTTAGACAATAACTATGATAATAATAATAATATCAATTTGATAATAGTAATAACACCGCACAAGTAATAACATAACAAACGAATAGTTGAAATTAAACTCATTAAACAATAAAAGAATAAAGTAGCTATATGAAAAAACAAAAACTTAAATCTAAAAGCTCAAATAAAGCCTCCATATTTTAAGTATTTTTCAACTTCACTGGAAAATTTTTTTCAAATCCGTGCTATGGAAATGATATTTCTATGGAAATGATATTTCCATAGTATTTCCATAGTGTACCCATAGTATATCCATAGTGTACCCATATTGTACCCATAGTATATCCATAGTGTACCCATATTGTACCCATATTATACCCATAGTGTACCCATAGTATATCCATCGTGTACCCATAGTAATCCATCGTGTACCCATAGTGTATCCATCGTATATCCATAGTGTACCCATAGTGTACCCGTAGTATATCCATAGTATTTCCGTAGTATGAAAATATCAATTAGTATGGAATTGGTACTATTTCCATACTAAGGATTTGAAAAATACTTTCTAGTGCTTTGAACTGTTCTTTCTGATTCTTTGCACTTATTCAACGCAAACATCAAATGGTAAGACGAATTGATTTGTTTATCTGAACTTTATATCACTCATTCAGTTGACAAAAGTGCACGAAGATCAAAGCCTGACAAAAATGAACGAATGTATATCGTTATTGGAAAGCGAGATCGAGGCAGGAAAGAAAGCGTTTGAAGAAGTTCTACATGCAGAGATTATCGCAAGACAAACACAGAATGAACAGACACTTGATAAATGTAATGAACTCCAGGAGAAGCTCGCCGTTGCCGTGGCAACCTTACAGCAAGCTATCTCTGGCGTGACGTCACATACACAGGAAGCTGTCGAACAGGTAATAAATGGTGTAGATTTGACTACGCGAGTATGTCATGAGGAGTGAGAAGCCTGCATGAGGAGTGAGAAGCCTGCATGAGGAGTGAGAAGCCTGCATGAGGGGTGAGAAGCCTGCATGAGGAGTGAGAAGCCTGCATGAAGAGTGAGAAGCCTGCATGAGGAGTGAGAAGCCTGCATGAGGGGTGAGAAGCCTGCATGAGGAGTGAGAAGCCTGCACGAGGAGTGGCTGGAAGCGAAGACAAACTATCCAGATGAACTAGCTAGACTAGCGCGATTAGTAAATGGTTCTGGGAACAAATCATGTCTAGTAACATGCCTAATACGTCGTCTCATGCCGTATTTATACACATACACGGATAATAAGCCATGAAGATCAACTACGCACGCACGTTCGTCTATTAAGTAGATGGACTACACAGATAGTTTCCTTTGAGGGAGTGATCTGTCACTTTGCCTCATTTTTACAAACGAATTATCGGACGAATTATCCTTTTTTTGCCCAAGTTCGTTCAGTCTGACTATCCGTCTCTGCCATGTCGGACAAAATTGTTGTTTTTAGCAAATGTGTTTATAAAAATTCTTTCTGTCATTTCTTACAGGCGAAGCACGAAATTTTCGCGGTGTTAGATGACTCCACAAACACAGGAGTGCGAGGTCTGGCTGAGATCGATAGCAGATTAACAAACCTTAATAAACACGTGGCTGAACTGGAAGAAGCTATAGAGAATCGACCCCTTTCCCCATCCTCATCGCAGGAGGTGACCCCCAGTAATAGTGAAGACTACGGGAGGTTGAATAAGAGAGTTGATCGTTCTTATAAATGGCAAGAAGGGGCTGAGAAGACGTTGAGGGACCTGAGTACTAAATTACAACCGATACATGGCGAGGTTGGTGTGGAGTTTAGTTTCTTTAGTAAACTATCAGCCACAATAACCTGTATAAAATAACCTGTCATAATCTCTAGCTTTTGAAGACACGTTCATTCATTGGCACTTTTCTGGGCTGAATAAGTCAGCATCAACCAGTACATACTACAATCTTCATGATTTATGAAACTTTCGACAGTAGTCATGGAAGGGTTAACGTTCACTCCCCCTCCCTCCCCCCCCCCCCAACAAAAAACCGCACCTACAATCCTGGACAAAACATCTGCGACACTTCCAATTATTTGAACAACTTTATCACTATCATGGCAAATTTAGACAGCCCGCCCCCGATCCCCCACCATTGTTGATTCAGCCCCTAGAACATAGTTAAACCTCTTGTAGTACTCTCAACATTGTAACGCGGGGGGAGAGGGGGAGTTTGTGAAGAATTATTGCAGTGGTATAGTAATTAACGTCAAATAGGAAGAGTGTCGCCGATGGTTTTGGCCAGGATTGTAGATACAATTGGATCTATTTCTGTGTTTGCTTTGAAAGCAATACGAAGCTAAATTTATGTCTTTAAACGATGTGTAGTCTGTTACAAGTAGTACATTAAGTATCAAATTCGTAAATCTCCACTAAGATTAAATCTCTACTTGTATACAGGCATACAGCATTAAGTATTTGATAGACCAGTCTCTTAGGCATTTTGCTAAAACGTTAAGTGCATTTTCTTTTAGATATCCAAACTAAAGGTTGCAATTGAAGATCTTGAAACTGAAATGGAAGCCAGTAGATTGGCACGGCTTGCAAGGTATGTATTGCAGTCAACAGTTTTATGGGGTTGATGGTGGACAGTGGTTAAGCATGCCCCAAAGGCCCCGTTTGCACGAGACCGGGATGAAAATTGAGTCAGATCGGGATGAAAATTGAAATTGTCAGTAGGTTTACATGAGACCGGTACGAAAACATTACACACTCTATTGCGTATATCAAAAGTGCATTCCACAATTGATGCTGTTAATCTTGTCTACCGTTGTTTATTAACAGCGTTGTACCAAAATTCAGACCGGTCTGAAAATAATTTGTGTTTACATTCATCCCTCTCTGAATTCGTCCCGGTCTGAAGATAGTCGGTTCGGTCCAGCGAGCGGGATGAATTCAGACCTGTCTGAGCAATGTTTCGTCCCGGACTCATGTAAACATCTATTATAAATAATACTATGACGAAACGAAATCATCCCGGTTTGACTTCGTCCCGGTCTCATGTAAACGGGACCTAACATGACCTCTTGAAAACGAATTTAACCAAATGTTATTTCAAGCATATTTACTAAACAAAAGTCTTATTTTCTAGACTGGGTGGCGACGAGACCCCTGTAGATCCTGCAATGCCTGAAACATCCACACCTGTTGAGACTGAGCATGATCCAAACCTTAAGAAAAAAGTCCAGAAAGCTGAAGATGATATTGTAGAGGTGATTATTACTACACTTTGCAATTAAGGGCCTGTTTATATGATCCCGGCTAGGCGGGACGGGACAGTTGCTGAGATCCCGCTCGTAAAATAAACTCTATTGAATGTTTATATGATCCCACTTCTATCCCCGCCTATCTCGATGGGATCCCGGCATCTGTTGCCGGGACGAAAAATTCCCATATGCACACTCTATCTGGGCCAGGCGTGATGAACTTTCCTTCTGAGCACGCATAAATCCCCTTTCTGCAAAAAATATAACGTAAAGCACTTACGCTCCTGCCTAGACGGGCATCCTATAAACAGGCCCTAATTGCTAACAGAGATTGGTACCATAATAGATGGTATTCACTAAGCGCTTTCGTCCAGGAAGTGATGGTCACCCAGCAGTTTGAAGTGAGAAAATAATGTTACTGTACATAGATAGTATGGTCTTGTTTTTGCTCCTACTGAGGTAAACACTGGTGGCACGTGCGAATAGCGTGCTGCCCCTTACCGCTACACGCGTAAAAACGCACAAATTGTAACAAGTCTGCAAACAAGTTGTTACAAATCTGTTCACAAGCTGTCAACAAGTTGTCTTCGCACTGCTTGTTCCCAGTTGTTGTAACGAGTTTGGGACAAGCTGTTAACAACTTGTAACAAGCTTGATGGCATTATCAGACTTGTTACAAGGTTGTTCTAACAGCTCTGTCACAGCCATGATACAACAAGAATGTTACAAGGTTGTAACAATATTGTTATATCAAGCATGTAACGGACTTGTTGGAACAACCTTGTAACAAGTCTGATAATGCCATCAAGCTTGTTACAATTTGTTGACAAGTTGTTCCATACAAGTTGTTGACAACTTGGGACAAGCAGTGCGGTGACAACTTGTTGACGGCTTGTTTGCAGACTTGGTACAAGATGTGAGATTTTTGCGTGTGTAAGTTAAACCTGCTACTACTGACTACCGAGGGTAAGGTGTTGTTACTTGATGGCAATGATGGGTGACTACCCTGCTCTGACTTGACGTGCTTGAAAACTCGTGTAAGTAGAGTTGTGGTTTGGTTCTCTCCTGTGCTTCAAGGGTTTTTCTTCGGGTACTCTGGATTTCGTCCCTCGCCAAAAGCTAAACCTTCCACCTTAACTATGCTCCGTGATCAGACATGGGTTGCATGGTGGCAGCCAGATCCCCCCTCCCTCCGCCCTCACCTGTAATACTTCTGAATTTGTCCACCATCTTTTGTCCTGTAAGAAACGCTGAAACCCACCAATATGCTATACCTAAATACCTCTATGCAATCCCAGTATGAAGTGGCCTGCTGAAACAATAGTTGATCTGACGGCATGTTTACGCCGCCTGTTGCTATCTAATTCACATTGAGATAACTAGCATATCTAATTACCACTGTTCTGATAATCTAAGCATAGAATGGAACAAAGTTTTAACCTAGAATTTAAATTATATATGGAAGTGAATTGGGTGGTAATGGGTATAAACATGCGTTAGCTGGGTAAAAATCTGTAAATATATAATATTTATACATTGTACTAACTATTACGTTATTCTTTCTAGATATCAACTCAAATGGAGAAACTGGAAAGTACTGTAAGCACATTCAGAACGGTGTTGTCACAGAAAATATCTTCGGAAGCCAAAACTGTAAGTACCCGTTGAGTTGTGTGAACAATGTATACACACGTGTTTCTTTAAAACACCTTCTCGCATAGAAATTTTCGCGCATAGAAATTTTGTCCCAGAGAAGATTCTTGAAGTCATAACTTTAAGTATACTTTGTTGGGTTGCGCAGATTTTATCAGGTTTGCAATCCTTACTTGTATTCAATCGCAAACTTTGAAAATAATTGCAATGTCAAGAAGTCTGCAAAAAAAAGACGGGAACGGAAGGCGGTCGGCACCCTTCAGCGGCCTTAATTACACACCTTTTTTGTCCAAAATGTAACACACCTTTAGGTGTGGTTTGTAACACACCTATAGGTGTGTTTAACTTTTTAAGACACCTTACAAAGCATGTGTACAAAGCATGTCTCAAGGTGTGTTAAACACACCTATTGACCTATAGGTGTGTTGTGTTACAAAACACACCTAAAGGTGTGTTAAATTTTGGACAAAAAAGGTGTGTAATTTTAGCACACCTTTTTTTAGAGTGTGCACCCTTGTCCATGCATGCATAACACCGTTTAAAATTCTAGCCATTGGCTAATGCGCTATGTAAATGACTGTAGTAAGGTGAAGAACGTGCACACAAGTTTTGATAGTCATGTTTAACCGTTGTCTTTTTTCTGGTTCAATAATATTGAACGATACGTACATGCAGAGAAGTAGTGATATTTCGGAACTTAAAGAACAGTTGAAAGAAATTCAGAAAACGATTGACGAAGAAGATTCCGAGAACAATAATAATGCCACTGATAATGACGACGAAGACAAGAATTCTAAGAAAGATGATCAAGAAGATCAGGATAAGGATAATTCTGAGAAAAATTCTGGGAATAAGGATTCCAATGAAGATGCTGGAGGAGTGTCGTAAAATGAATCAGGATTTTTCGAGGTGATCGTTTTAGTTTTCTTTGAAATAAACCGCGATGTGCTGTTAAATATGATAAATTGCCAGCTTAAAGATCGATAATTCATCATAAGGATAAATCTACAATTGCACGAATTTAAATTTACAATGACGTATAAATCTAACTACTGTTAATGAATCAAATTTCGTTTAACGTTCTGAAAGAGTTACCACAATATATACAATGACTTAAATTTTGTAAAATTACCAAATATGTGATAAGTAACGCTAAGTTTTGCCAGTAAAATTTACATGATATATAATTGCATGAATGTCATACATGACGTACAATATAAAAATCTGATTGTTTTAGTTAATTGCATTTGATGGTGGTGTTAGCAAATAACTTATAATCTTTGAAATTACCAAAATATAATAGGTTAAAATATTTTTTGTAATAACTATGTAAAATGTGTGCTGCCATTGGTAATATAATTTTGTGAAGAAAAATCCATTATAAAACAATGCAATGCTGACAAAAAATAGTAAAAGGTTAGCAAGTTTTTGCCTAAACATGTTTAGGTTGTACTGTAATTAACGTTATTTAAATTAGAGTTTCTTCAAATGTAAATTATTAACATTAAAACAACGGCATTAAAGTATTTTTAAAGAAAAAGATTTGTAACATTGAAAAATATAATATTATAAAATGACGTATTATTTTTACCGTTAAATATGGTATATAAATGCGGTTACTCTTGTGTTATATAAAGCATTTGTTCTTTACATTTGTTCAACTAAATCAACTCTATTTATACTGGGTGACTCTATCAGTTCTAAACTGTTCTCCCTAGAGATCCAGTAAGAGCCCCTATTGGTCCAGTGTTACTACAGGAGGAAACATAAACTAAACTAATTTTATTCATACTTGATAGCTCTATCACTTCTAAGCTGTTCTTCTTAGAGGTCCAGTTAGAACAATTCCTTAGTTGTCCAGTGTTACTAAGCTGCGGTGTTTATTAGAGTCAAACTCGGAACACCTTTCTTACGTGGACTAAGATGAAATTATAATCAGACAACTTCATTATACAGGTTGACCATCTAACCACTGCGTCATCAATCTCCCAGTTAGACTTAGTTATTGAGGGAAATCCTAATATAACTGTATAAAAATAATCGATGATAAATTTATAAGGTATACTAAACTGGCACATCATTTCATTACAGGTGGAACAACTGCGAGAAATATTCACTGGGGACATTGAGAAAATTGTTAACTATTTTATGAGAGAACAAAGGCATGTGTTTGTTAAACATCGCACAACTGATGCTAAAGTCTACCGGCCTGATCTAACCAAGGATGGTGAACAACAAGCCCACTCAATGCATCTTGCTTTACTGAGTGTCAACAGATGGGGTATATATGAAGCGTACAAAATGCTGAAATTTAAGGAAGCTTGGTTTAAGGTGGTTGAAAACAAGAACAATAGGCCAGCCGATGATGAGAACAATTCTGAGGATGAGGGTGATGACAAAGTGGAAGATAAGGAAAGTGGAAATGAGGATGATGATGAGGAAAAGAGTGAAAATGAAAACAGTGAAGAGGAAAAAGAAAGCGACGAAGAGGAGGAAAGCGAAGTGGAAGAGAGTGAAGAGGAAGATGAGGAAACGGAAGATGAAAGTGAAGATGAGGATGATGATGATGATGATGAGGATGAGGATGAAAAAGAAAGTGGAAGTGGCGAAGATACAGACGGGGAGAGTAAAAAGGGAAAAGATTCAGCAAATAATAAACCTCAAGCCAAGCCACAGGCAAAGCCTGGTGAAGCAAGCAATTCTGGTCCTAGTGATAGAAAGAACTAGAAATATAGACAACACTAAGACTGTTGTGTCTTCAGAAAGTGTACTATTGAGTGGCAAATATAGCTAGCAGATGTAAGCTGTAGTACGCAAGTTCCAGTTCATAAGACGGTTAAATTGCACCAACATCGGCTATTTGCACTCTGTAGGCGGCAAAATAAGCTAACCCTTGCTTATACCCAATTCACAACTTTCATGCTTATAGGTTATAACGCCATGTTACGAGTCACGAATATTTCTCTTTGATCTTGACCCTAATCCCGACCCAATCCCTAACCCTATTGTGTGCGTAACATGGACTTAGAACCTGCTTATAGTTACTATTTTGAAAGCTTACGAAAGCATAGACTAGAATAAAGGTAACCAAGACATTAGAATTATCTGCATATTAAGTGAATAACTCGTATTGATAATTCTAATGCTTAGTTAGTTACCTTTGCTTATATTCTATGCTTCCATTAACTAGAACAATATAGTAAAGCCCCGTAAAGAACAATAGACAAGAGTTGATGAGAGTCAATGATAGTTGTAACCCTCGCTCGCGTTTGACCGCCAACTCTCCTCGACTCTCATCAACTCTCATCAACTTTGAGCCGGTTCAAATTTTGGTGAGAGTTGATGAAAGGTTTTGCTCGTTTGACTGGTGCGCGTGGTAATATCCACTCAACTCTCATGCAACTCTTGTTCACGTTTGACCTGGGTATCAGAGTTGGGAAAACTCTCATACAAACTCTCGCTTGCCAACTCTCATCAACTCCTCGTTTGACCCGGGGTTCGCGACGCCATCTTACCAAGTGGGGCAAACACAATAGAGCAACAATAGCATGACTCTAGGGACAAGTATTCCCACTGGGACGAGGTAATGTTATTATACCATTGTATATGCCCCACTTAGCAAGATGGCGTCGCGAACCCCGAAAAGGCGTATATGCATGCGAGTTATCCAAAGTTGTGAATTTGGCAGCGATGATGATGCACCGAAGATACTATTTCACATCCTTAATAGAACTTACTCTTGGTCTCTACCCCTTTCAGTCTGTTTTGCACTTTAACCGTTTCGTATACCAGAGCGTATTCGTTGTTTCCTGAGCACTAGGGCACAACTTACGACATTGACACAAAAAGGCTACGGTATATAGGTTACGATACGCTTGCAGTTGAAAATTGGCTTAAAGATGGAGGTTTTAGGCAAAGGAGTGAACGAGTAAACAAACTGCAGTTTAGACCACCTTCATATAACAAAACAACACATGAAAATTACAGAACAAAATATCAATGTATTACATATTGTTTTAAAAATATAGTATAGCTAATCAGTTATTCCACCACAATGTTAATAGTGTGTCCAATGTTACCTCTGGGTATACTAAAATATATATAGTGTACATATAAATGTCGTACTGCAGTGTACAGTAAAACTGTAAAAATATTTCTAAAATTCATTAATTATTCATAGGCAAAATACAAAGGAAACTCATGACCCGTAGCGGATCTATATATTTGATATAGACTTGCTCAAATTTTCTCCTTCAATTTTTACAGCGTAGATAACATCAATCTTCAAAATTCCAACGCCAGTGAGCGTACAAAACGAGTCATTTTAGAAGTCATATACAAACCTTACAGTTCGGCCTTTATCAGATCTAAAACACTCGGCTGCGCCTCGATGTTTTAAATCTGATAAAGACCTCCTGTGCGGTTTGTATATATTACTTACAATAATTACAATGTAATTTACACACTAAGGTATTTAAAATGTAATATATGTATATACAGGAAATTATAGTAAACAGTTTGAATGCTTGCGTTTCAATGGCATACGTATTTTGTCGCTTACAACTTCTGAACACTTAGTTGTTGAATTGCACCAAGTACGGTAACAAGTTGTACAGGCCTTAAAATATCGGTCGGTCACGGACATTGTCCGACCCATTCGTGAAATTGTCCGACCAAGAAAGAAACGCACCGGACATTCTGTCCGACCGAAGGAAAATTGAGGTTTACCGTTTGTCCGACCCAACTGTATTGATGTCCGACCAAACTTTAACTTTGTCCGACGTAAATTTAGCCCGTAAATGTTTATCAGAGCTGTTATGTGGTCCGCTAAGCGTGACAGAGGAGCCGGGTATTCGTTTGACTAGTCGCATCGTAAGTCAACGCACGTTTACTTGCGATGACTTGCGTTATCGGACGTTTGATCGGGCCTTAAAGTATCAATGCATAACTGCCCAACATTTAGCGTCAGTATACGATTTTAAAAGAATACATTTTCGCGCCAAACTAAACATAAGGCCATCGGACATAATTATAAAAATAGGTCCGCAAAGCGTACATGTATCTGCTCATGCGTATTTGCATAATTGTATAATGATGTCAAAGCATGAGGTCAATGTCACTCAATGAGTGTACCGTTAAAAAACTGTGCACAAAGGGGATGAGGGCCTTAGTCGTCTTACACAGGGTTTTATGAAGCGTGGGGGAGCGTGCTGTACACATGGGGAAAATAGGGGATTTGGAAATGCGACCGCGCAGGGAAAGATCTAAAAACGTTGTGTGAGACTAGAAAAAATGCTCAAGAACGCACGCACCCCGCACGCTCCACGAAACTAAGTGTAAGACGACAATATATGTTTTAAAACTCGCAACCCTCTGCGGGGGAGAGTGGGAGCAATGTTTAGAACAATTGTCGAAACCTTCAGATTTTAGTCTTTTATACTTGAGAATAAAGGTTGTATATAACACCACTATTTACACACCACATATAAATATTACATACCATCAACTCATTTAGTCCCCGTAGTCACAGTTTGCGATTGGAACGAAATGCCAAGCTGTGCTTATATCTTTATGCCAATCAATATCAAAAGTATAAGGTGATGTTGACTATCGAAATGACAATGACGAATTTGGCCCAAATAGTGTTGAGAATAAATATTACATTATTTTAATACTTTTATGAGTGAACTTTGTCGAAATATAAGCTCGAATAATGCAGGATATTCGTACAATATTTAAAAAGGCTTACCTTGTTTCCTGATTCAAATGACATTGATATATAGCAGGTCAAGTCGAGTAAATACTTTGTGTAAATTGGCGATCATTTCCACAGCGTAAAATGCTATCAACCACTTCCAATACTCCCTAAAAATACTCCTTCGACTCTTGCCATGTTCAAAACAGTACAGAAAATTAAAATTATCGTTGGTTTGTTGGATAATTTGCACCGTCAAATTTAAAATTTTACTCATGTTTACAATTCTCGCCCTTCAGTAGTCCGCCATCTTGAAATAATCAACATCAATCCAGTTATACATCGAGATCAAAGAGTAACAATATAATTACGTCATTTTAAGCTAGCGGTCACTGATTCGTCAAACGAGGTGTAAGCTAATCGGTGATTGGCTGATATAAGCTCGTCGCTGAATGGCTACAAGTTTAACACGATGGCAATATATCTGCATTCGCAGATACAAAAATGTCCGACCCATTCTGAAAGACACCGGACATTTTGACCGACGGCACTGCTGACCGATATTTTAAGGCCAGGGGCCGGTTGTATAGAAACGTAGTTAAAGTTAACTATAGTTAGTGCGTAACTAAACCAATCAGAATCACGAATTTTAAAGTTAACTACTATTTAACTACAAAATGAGCAGTTAAAATGTAGTTAAGACTTTTATACAACCAGCCCCTGGTTGTAACAAGGCTGTTGCGTCAATCAACCTTGTAGCAAGTTGTCAATAAAAATTCCATATGGTCGTAACCGTGACCGTGATAGTCTGCAAGCCTATCTCCACGACAGTTACGACACGTTTACGACACGGTTACGGCCATATGGAAACCAGGCTTAAGCCGTCTTAAAGCATATCTTCTGAAAACTTTTTTTGACTTTTAAACTTTTAGGTAAGTTTTAATTTAATAAGAACTATAAGACAGCTCACTTCTGTAAGCTGACCACCATCTTCTGCCTTGTAACGCTTACCGAACCACGCACATGCTTTAGTCCTCGTCTGAATCTGAATCCTCGCAAAAAAGTGCAAATTTATTCCCTTTCAGGCAGTCTTTACTTTTAGCCTTTGTCTGTTTTCCCTCTATCGCTGGCGTCGGTCTCTGGCTTCTTCGTGATTGGTTGAACTGGCAGTCACGTGGTAGGTCTTCGGTAATGACGTCATAAAGTTGGCGATATAAGTCGGTGTTGGTCACAATGGACTCGGCTAACTTGATACCTAAAAATTGTCATGGGGTATAATTTACGAATACTGTGTGATGTCTGTAAGAAAAATACCATTTGGCAAGCATTAACCATATCTACACTGGAGAGCTCCATCAGTTCTAAACTGTTCTTCCTAGAGGTGCAGTGAGGGTCATGACTTATTGGTCCAATGTTACTACAGGAAGAAATTGGAAGTGAACGTCTTACTGTACTAAATAGCTCTATCAGTTCTAGACTGCATGTTCTTCCTAGAGATCCTGTCAGGACCATCCGCTCCATCCCTTGATCCAGTGTTACTGCAGGGAGAGACATGAACTCTAAAGACTTTTGTATTTGATAGTACTATTAGTTCTATCGAAATTTTCTTCCTAGAGATCCAGCAAGGATCACCCTTTAATAATGCTTCAGTGTTACTGCTGGAGAGAACCAGAGTACCATAAAAAACCTGCAGTGTTTGGTAGAGTCAAATTGGAAGCACTCTTCTTACACGCGACTGAATCCCTTAATTGTATAAGCAATGTCATACGCTATTCAAATTTACCCCACTCCCCATAAATTGGCCAAAATGATAATGACAGTACAGTACAGTACAGTACGTCTGGAACTTCCAGACGAAGGGCCTTCGCTCGAAACGTCGAAGTTCTCATTGTATTTTTCAGGTAGTTTTACACAACAGTCAACCGCCGTATTTGCTATACTCTACCCACACTGGCACCGCACGTTCGAGTACTGATAATAGTACAGTAATACATACCTACGACTCGAAGTCTGTCATATACCAAGCACACTTGAACACCATTAAACAACTTTGCCAATTCCAGTTGCGGAAACGTGGTATAAAACAACGAGTTAAATCTTTCCACCCAATACAGAACATTTTGCCACTGTGAAAAACCATGAACTGCCTCTATTGAAATTTTGATAGGTTTGCTTTTTGAAGTCCGCTTTTCACCAACATAGTGCACCAATAATGCAGCCAGTTGCATTTGCTTGACATTGGAATGGCTTACCCAGTATCTCAAGGCTGACACCACTAACTGGTGAATGATTGGAAGATCACGAATATATGGCAGATCAGAATCAAGTAAGCTTAAAAGGTGACTCTTTTTGGCTATATCTGACATTTCTGGTATATCATGAATTTGAATTTTGGTCTCGAGGACTTTGATTGTTAGGTTCACCTTCTTGTGAGCAAGCGTTGATCCTTCCCTGTCAAGTTCGGTGACAATTATCTCTTCAGTTGTGCGTTTATTGTCTGTCACCATATTACTGGTATGAGTAGCTTGGGTTGTACTATCATGTCTGGCAACGTTTATATCTTTGATGGTGGGATCACAATATGATGGTAATATAATTTTCCCACTGTGCATTGCATTCTCACTGATTTGAATTGCTTTTATCTTTTCAGAAAGGTTAGTTTTGTCTCCCACTTCGTTTGTGCTACAGAGGCCTGATGATGATGTATCGCAACAGTTAGTTTTGCTGTGTGCCTGTGAATCTGGGGTGAGCCCTCTTCTAAGGGCATGGTCAAAATCTGTCCCCAGTTCAATTTGACCATGAGTTACCATGCTTGGTATGTTAGCTTTGCTTTGTGGCTGTAACTCTGTCACTGGTACTCCGATACCAGTATCCTCACAGTGCAAAACCAATGCATAATAGTACCATCTAAGGTCCTGAACGCATGTCTGTGCCGAGGGCAATGATGTGTCTTCACATTGTGTTTGGAGGAACATCTTTCTATTACACAAACACGATAAACCTTCAGACGCAATCGAACCTTCTCTATATAGCTTAACAACCCATTGCGGTATAGAGTGACCATAATATGTAACTATATTGCAACTGAGATCACCAGAATGAAAATAGCCTATCAAATTGCTTCGTTTTGCTTGGTATTCTTCAATAGAAAGATGCAATGCTTTCTCAAATGCTGGTATATCATCTTTTGGAAACAAGCTTATTACAGCATTAAATGCTTCCAAAACTGATGTATACTCTGATAAGAACTTTGCAATAGTTGGAACCTTTTTTCTACCAGCATCAAGCTTTTGAATGTGAGCTGTGAATGGCCTAAGCATTATGTCAGAGATATAATCGTTTCCGACCAATGAGGCGAGTAGAGGTGACATGCCGGAGGCAATACCAAGATGTTTGGAAAATCCATTGAAACTAAATTTTGTCACTGTGATGTTTGTGCCAGAGAAGTAGTAGTGTTGAAATGGAATGTAGCCACGTTTGATGTTGAAAATATAGAAGTCACTGTCACTGGCCATAACAGGAGCATTCAATTCATTTGCCAATGATGCAATTTCACAGTCTGCTTCACTGAAATGAAATAATATACATTACAGTAAAATGACAGAAAAAGTGTTCATATTAGAGAGGTGTCCATTTTAGATGGCCCTTACTGGACCTCTAGGGGGATATCAGTACAAATAAAGTCAGTTTTGTTTAGGTAGTAATATTGGCTCTTTCTGGCCATCTAGGGATAACAGTTTTATTAAGACAGAACCAGTGGAGCTATTCCCTTAGGGAAGCACGGGTGGCAGATGCGATTAGCTCGCTGCCCCAAAGCTCTGAGTAATTAAGCCGGCTATACAGCAGGTTGAGGGCAGGGATTTGCTCAGGGTTTTTCTCCGGGTACTCCAGTTTTCCTCTTTCACTAAAAACTAACCCTTTGTCAATTGGGTTGCAAAAACCTGTTAAGCCTTTCCGTCCACTTCAGAGTGGTAAACACAATAAACTAAACTAAGTTAGCTAGCTTTATGTATGCTTACAAATCTGCCACAGCATATGGCACTTTGATTTCTTGCAAAACTTGCACAAACACCAATTTTGCAAGACGTGGAATCACCATCTCATAGCTAGGACTTCTTGAGGTCCACAAGTTTTTCATGCGCGTAATACGTTCTTTCTTTCTCTTCACACTTGTGTCAAATTTTTTCTCATCTCTAGCCATAATACCATCAATCACCACATATGGTACAACATTGTTCAATCGTAGCTTTGAAAAAAATTCTTTTACTCTATTTTGTAACTGGTCATATTGCCCACCGTATTTAATGTTAAGTTGATTGGAAGCATATATGTAGTAATATAAACCACAGCCATCAATGACGAGGTTTGTGTCACACAAGTTATAAGGCTCCCAAACTTTCTCTTCACCAAATGGCAAAGTATCCACATATGTCGTTAGACCGCGAATACCCATTTATGTGTGGTTCAATTACCTAAAATCAGATCAAGTAGATTGCTGTCAAGGGGAAAGTGTTGGCAGGGGGGGTTAAATGGGTTAACTAGACCATCAACTAACCATTAAACCCCAAATTGTGCCCTAGCTTTATTATGCACCCTATTAGAAGCAAAAGGATATAGCGAGGCCAGGTATACTCAGGGAAAGCAACCAAGCTGAATGGGCTGACGTGTGGAGAAACCAGCTCTTAAAGGCATGACGTCCATGACCCCAATGCATAATGGGTAACCACTGGCCTGCTACATCTGCAGTTAACTTTGCTTAAATATCACTTTAACCACATATTATTTTACTCATCACGGGACATGTGTTGGACGTAAATGGATTAACATGGGGAATGGATGTGGGAAGCATATGAAAATATTGTATTGTGCAACTGGAAGTAAACAACTGGAAGTAAACTTCAATAAACCCATTATTATTATTACTATATTGGGCAGAAATATACAGAAACTCCAAGGACAAAGAAACTGTGTGTCTGTGTCAAGTGCATTTAATGTTTATAAGGTGGCTATACTTCCGCCTTCTTCAGAGGCTTTATAAAACTGTATAAATAATCATATTTGATATAGATAAGTACAATATAATCACTATATATAATATTAATATACACTTACTAGTTGCAAGCAGGGCGAGTTGACGTTATATTTCTTGTATTTAAGTCACAGTTTATCGCCATTTTACTGTAATTGGCAGAGATGCCAAAGTAAAATTGTTGCAATTGCACCATCCTTAATAAGGGTACAAAACCCCGTGGGTAGTTTTACCGTATTTTCAAACATTCAAGTATTCAACATGGCTGTAAAAAGATGCAGCTCATCTGTCGAGGTTCTGTCAGTTCTCCGTGACTTTCGCCGTACGAAAAAGTTCTGTGATATTACTCTAAAATGTGGTGAGCGGAATTTTTATGCTCATTGTTGTGTTTTGGCTGCGGTCAGCCCTTATTTTCTGGGCATGTTTCGTAGCAATATGTCTGAAGTCTATACCCAAGTTAAAAGCGTGGACGTAGCCTTTTTGTCTGTTAGCGCGTCTGCGGTTAACATTGTCCTTGACTATATTTATGGCGAAGTTATCGAAATACAATTGGAAAACGCTTTTGAGTTACTTGCTATTGCCGATTATATGTTACTCAATCAGTTAAAAACTGATCTCAGCAAATACCTCGCTGACAGCTTAACTTTGGAAAGGCCTGATATGTGTTTTGAGACCAGACGCGCTGCAGAAACGTATGGGTGTAAGGAGCTTTATGAGAATACAAACTCTTTTATCAATGTGATGTTTTATCGACTTTCGCAGACATCAGCATTTTTGGAACTGAGTTTGGGAGAATTAGAATCGTTCCTAGAATCCGATGACCTTTCAGCCAATGAGGATGAGAGATTCGAAAGTATTTTGAAATGGGTTGCCTACTCACGAGAACCCAGAGAAGAACACCTCGGACGGTTACTTAATGACTATGTCCGACCCAACACCCTTTGGCCAGAGTACTGTAGCAACATGTTGGCGCGTTATGAATTCACATCGTTACATCTATTGGATATTTTTGAGGAGAGATTTTTCAAAACAACTTTCCGACCCAACGAAATCCATCCCCCAGATCGACAAGGTCAAGAAGTGATTTTAGTGTTCGACAACAACAAGCCTCAAGCATATACCCCTGGTCTTATTCCCTGGCACCCGATTGCACCCATGCGGGAAATGAGAGAACAATTTAAAGTAGTGACATTGAATGGTTTTGTATACATTATTGGAGGCACGACTGACAATAAGATAAGTTCTACGGTTTGGCGATACAACCCTGACAGTAACCGCTGGAAAACAGTTGCACCAATGCTAAAAACTGCAGCAAGTTTTGGCGTAGGTGCGTTAGCCGGTTTTCTCTATGTTACAGGAGGTCCGAATCCCAAATACAGCATGCAAATATATGACCCTCTCGAAGACGTATGGTCGTTTGGTACACCAATGCAGGTCAAACGAGTATACCATTGTATGGTATCATTTCAGAATAAATACTTGGTCGTGATTGGTGGAAACACGCCTACAACAGAATCGCTATATTCTGTGGAGAAATACGATATCCAGACAAGAACATGGACCTATATGCCTCAGGTGAATATTGGTCGAATCGAGGCAAGCGCCATTGCACACAACGACAAGATATACGTTGTCGGTGGTTACAGCGGTTCGTCACCTCCCGAGCTAAACAGTTGCGAAGTTTACGACAATTCTACTCACGAATGGTCGTTAATAGACTACACCATCACGCCAAGACGAGATGCCGCAATCACAATCTACCATGGTAAAGTGTATATTCTAGGAGGCAATTCTAAGAAGGGGTTGCCTAATTTTGAGTACTACTGTGAGGAGACAAAATCTTGGAAAAGTGAAGAGTCAGGGAGCTTTAGTTCAGGTTGTCAGTGCTGTACTGTTACATTAAGTGGCAAAAACATTTGTGATTTGTATGAGCGTAAAGGCTGATTTCCACTCAGTGCAAAATGTTGTGCGATCGACTTTTTGCAATCGTTTTCTTTTGAATTATGAGCATTCGACTGGAACGGATCCGGTTGAGGGCTCATATTTCAAAAGAAAACGATCGTAAAAGGTCGATCGTGCGACATTTTGCACTGAATGGAAATCAGCCTTTAGGCTTAATTGTTGACTCCAAATGTACTTTTCCTTGATACCAGTTTGAGTTGAAGATTTGCATGCATGAAATCAAGAATACAAATTATGATATATACATTTAATAAAATGTTTATAAAATTGTTAACTATTATAGTAAATTATTTTAAAATTTCATTCCTAAATAATGTATATCAATTAACGGTTTGTGTTATGTACTGCATCATATGACAAACAAAATCACAGAATGTTTAAGATGCATATTATATAATTCCCCAAATTGGCCTATAAAACATTAGATGTAGTGTGAAATCACAAAATAGCAACAACTGACAAAAAAAGCCACAAGTTGCAAAACTGTGTGGATGATCATAGAGCATTTAAAAAATTTTCATCGATGATCATAAGAGCATTTTTGGCAGTATCAATAAATAATTGGTTTTGTGTTTGTCCAGATTATATTTGAAATTATTGTTATTTCATCTTAATGTTTCAGTTTCCTATATGAAAGCCACTTCTCAGAATATCAATGAAATGAGACAGGTGTAAAAATGCACCATATTCTATAGAATGATTTACATTTACTAGGCACTTACAGTAGACAAAAAGTATACCAAATTGTCATAACAGAGTTGTTCTGGGGTGGGAGACAACTTGCCCTTTTTCCCTGTCAGTTATGTCTTTATACGTCTAATACTCATTTTTATGAGACACATTTCTCTCATCCCAATCTAAGCTCACGAGGAACTATAAAAAAATGATATTCTAAAATAATTCTATTCTAAATTCTAGCTTTTTCAAACATTTGTGTCAGTAACGTAGACATAGTAACTTCGCCCTCCAGCTGTACTCGGACAAAGTAATGATAGCCCTTGTTGCAAACTTGACGAAGGACGGGTAAACGAAGCAATATCTTTGCAAAGCGTCCTGGCTGTTTGTGTTCTGTGTATTCTTTGAGTGTCTCCATGATGATCTGACGTTGTTTCTCAACAATTTCTCGATGTGCCAGACCTTCACTGTCTGTAAAATTAGTAATTTAATTAGTAATTAATGACCCTTGATTAGTAAAATTGTCTGATGTTAGACAAAGTAAAGTAACAAATTATGCTATATGCAGATTAATGGGTTAATATAATTAACAAATTGTCTGGTTAGCCATTCAAATCTCCCAAACCATGATAAAGTATATCAATTTAAACCTACCACAGTTGAACAACAAAATGGCATTCAAACAAGCAAATTCACTTTCGTCAATCATAAGAGCTCGCAATCGTTGAACTACCTCCAGCATTCCATCGACCAACTCTTCGCTTAGGAAGATATAACACTCCGCTTTCGTCAACACTGTCGGTTGATTCATATGCAAACTCTCATCATATGGCATTGATCTGTACAAAACTCGGAAGACCTGAAGCTCCATGGCTGCAGATGATAGCAATTTAATTTTATCCTCTTTGACCAACTCGGAAAACCCTGGAACAGCCTTCGCCCAATCAACGATCAGCTTCAGTTCGATGGACAGCCCATTTGATAAACGAGTGAGTGGGATATTGATTTCGGGATCCTCTAACGGCTGCCTGAGTAGGTACTCACCCGGGGGTATTATGGCAGGTGATGCGTCTAACAACTGTTGTAAGATTGTTGAGGTTTCCTTCGGAGTGCTTGGTTCGCTTTTAGGACTCATTGCCTCGTCTTTCACGGAGTCTGTTGATGACTGGGGGGAATCTTCCTCAGCTCTTTTAAGGGGATAAAATGATCTTCCCCCTCTCTGACGATCACCTCGTACACCTTAGAAGAATTGAAATTGTTAAAGGTGATGTAAAGTCCCGTCCCGATGTAAACAAACCGGCAACGTCCGTTTGTTTACATTTTAAACGCGCTATATTTAACAAATTATGATGTGTTCTGGTTCGCTACGCGTTAAATAAATACAGATTCGAGTTTCTGATTTAGAAGATGTCGAATTTTAGTCGAAACAACGCGAAATTTGGGCATTGTTTACATCGTGGGACCCCTCATAGCATGTGCGCAGAATGGACTTTACATGTTCTGTAAGCATTGGTAAATGGCTAATGTGTAGTGTAAATCCTCTATGAAGGCCCCACCCAAATAAGCCCCCTCTCTCTGGTAATTATAAGCCCCCTCTCTCTGGTAATCATAAGCCCCCCCACTTCTCCTTCACAACAAAGAAACACATGTATATTGATAAGATCTAGTAACCGGTCTGACAATTCATGTAGTTTACTGCATATTTAACTTCCTGTGTTTTGGCTAAATCAATAAGCCCCTGCCCCTGTGCCATGTCCTAGTTAGTTTAGGCACCCATCTCTAGCCCCTCGCTCTCCAGTGTCAACCATTAATGAAAACATAAATTGTACAGCAATGGCCCCTTGTATAAAGCTTGGCATAACAATAAGGGTGCTTTCCATTAACACGGTCAGATCGATCAAATTGTTAGATGGAACACAAAACGTTTGGGCTTAGGACCGGTCTAACCGGAAAATTTGGATCAAAGCAAAAGGAGGTCCATTTTAGCCAGATTTTCAAAAAATCTGGACCAGATATTTCCATTAAATGGACAGCGCCCTAAGTGCCATCCATTCACAATTCAGCGATTGGAATATTCCATTGTCTTTTCATTGCTTTGGAAATTTCACTGTCTTCCATGCCATCCAGTCGCTCATATTTTGACTTATTTTTAACTTTATACAAAGACCTATACCAGTGATGATTTTACCATGTGGAGAGCACGTGTTTGACCTTGGCAGAGCAAATGAAAATGAAAGCGGAACCTACATACAATCCACGTTTCCTGTTACCTACGAAGCACTTGGATACAAACATCCTAAAATATTTACAAAATACTACAAAACACTCGACCTTCTCTAATTATTCTCAATATCACTACTTACGATGCCTCTAAATACCGTTGCTAGCTAAAACCGAATTTTCTAAACCATTATTTTACCACGCAAAATACGTAATTATTCGATTTCGTTCGATTACACAATTTGGTAAAAACAAAGGTTACAGTCATAATCGCGCATAAGCAAGTAACAAATTTATTTATAAAACTAAACGAAAAATTAAGTTTGCGCAAATATAAACTTCCCGTGACAAATTGACATGTTGATACAAATATGAACTATAAACAACACTATTGCGATTCGTTCTAAATTCTATTAGTCGAGTTACATGATCAGACATGCATGAAGCCTTAGGGTCGTGTATATAGTAATAATATCAAAACATAGACTTACAAAGGTTTTAAATTGTATTTGTTTTGATAATAGAGACCTTACAACTCACCTCCAAAAACCATTCCAACATTCAGGCACTTTTTCAGCCGACAAGCCTGACATTTAGCACGCGATTCGAGGGTAATTTCGCAGCTATCGTCACCATTTTGACATTGGTATTTTTCCATGAGATGTTTTTGTACCGTTCTTTTGAAAAAGCTTTTGCATCCTTCGCAAGCGTAGCACCCGTAATGATAGCCTGTCGAGTAAGCCCCGCAAACGGCACACAAGTCTTCATTTTCTGCTGTGGACATGTTAGTATATTTTGGAATATATGACACGAAATTTGTCACAGCAGTGAATTAATTGTACACTTTCTTTGTTACTGCAGTATTTCAATAACCAAACACTGGCTACATTCACAGCAGATATATCACAGAAATTGCATTTGACTTTGTCCACTGAGAAAAGCTTGAAAACCACGTTACTCTGCCGTGCTTATAAAGAAACTTTCTTCACCTTGAATGACATAGAATTGTCAAATTAAAGATTTGTAAACTGTTGCAGTGCTCCTACGCATTTCCTAAACAGACTGATCGCCGGGAATTAGATTGTCTTCCCATGCATATGATGACGTCATACAAAATGGTCTTGCAGGTTTAGCTATGGGTTTAGCATTGTAATGCCGGACGTGAACAATTGTACTTTTCTTTGATAGTGGAATTTGTTACTAACTTTAGGAATTTCACAGGGCTAAATGCCATGTAATTACAATGTGTGCGGTGTATGCATTGATCTGATACATTGACGGGTGTATGCCTGCGGTGTCAAGGTCTCTAATATAAACACAAACCCACGTACGGCAGCTATCTTGCACCAAGGGTCTGAGTTGGGTTTAACTCACTATGACATCTATGCCTATGGCCGTATTTACGATGAGACAGCAATGCGGAACTGGCGTCTTAAAAAATCTACAGCTGACAGCTATACACTGACAACTGCCAGTTGCCCCTATTTTGAACTGACAATATTGGCAGAGGATCCTGTCTATCCTAAGGCTTAGTGATAGCTGACAAACGATGAAACAGCAATTTTGAATCTGACATCCAACAAAAATTATGGCTTACTCAAAATTAGTTTGAATTTTGGCTGAAAAGTTATATCCAAAGACACCCCCATTATATAATATTAAGGCCATCCACCAATTTTGAAAAATATAGTCCTGTACACTACTGTATGGTACAAAATGTGTAAGCCTTGGAGAATATATACAAAACATAACTAGTTTTAGTGCCTGAGTACCTCAAAGTCTTCGCTACCGTCAATTTCACCCGAAGTGGGGTCATTACATGATTGGAGATCTCATCAAGTGTGAAACCATTGGTAGCGACGATTTTGAGGTGAGCCAACCACTGAGGAGCCAACCTATACTTTGCTGAGCCGCCACTTTGCTCTATATCTTTATGAAAATCCCACTACTGTTCTCCCTGCCATCCAGTCATTCATTGTTTTGCTATAGTCGCGATGTTGAATGAATTTAACAGAATATTTTAACCATCGAGTTTTCCAAATCAAATTTCATTGAACAACTTGCCCTGTGACTGTGACTGGCTGACATCAGACCACTTATATGTAATATTCTAGTTGAGACTTACTCTGGTTTTCTTGCTTGCTTCCCTAAAATGCAAAAACTGAAGCTTTTTAGCACAAAGTAGGCTCGAAGTAGGAGTGAATTTATAATTACCCAAACCTTAACTCGTATGCATGTTTTTGTGTTCTTTCCACCTTAGGTTTATCAGTGACTTTCTATCCAAAGTCAAAAGATGACTTAATGACCGATCGACCGGCCGACCAACCGACTAATTGACTAACTGACTTTAAACTAAGTCAGTTCTAACATGATCGGAGAACAAAATTAACTTCTCAAACCAGGCTCTTCAACTCCGTCCAGGTTTGCGAGGTTAATTAGCCGATTGGAGAACAAATTGCAACTAGGCCCTTCCCGATTGTGCTAGCATAATTTTCAGCATAATCTGGCTTCACGAGCCGGCATAATTTTTGCATTTTTTCAAGAAAAGAATTGCTAGCATAATTTAGTAATTTTTCACTAATTCATCTGAATTTTGGGTGTTAAAAAGCAAAATTTTTAATATTTTTGGTGTTCATGCAGTTTTAGTGAGTTTAGGAAAACTAAAACATCTTTCATTTCCCCATAAAGTCAAAATAAAGTACGTTTTACTAATTTTATTATCTGATAATCCGATACGGTCATACGGAAATACAAATCTGAAAGTGGAAGCACTGGCTAATTGAAAAAACAAGATGGCGTCACAAAATAACTTACAGGCCACACAAGGAAGCACTAACGAGGCAGGGAATAGGCCAACTCCTGCACAAATTGCCCGAAAGCGATCGTTAGAATCCACTGGTGCCAAGCATTTTTTCAACCAAATGAGCATAATTTTGAAAAATGAGCATAAATTTGAGCATAATTTTGGGGGAAAACAAGCATTGCTATGTGCATAATATGCCGGTTTTACTAGCACAATCGGGAAGGCCCTAATTGCAACACTGCATGAAAATTAAGGTGAAATTTTTTCGTGAAAAGCATGTTCGCAGTTTGTGAATGGGCCAACCTCCTTATCACGTATAGTGTGTTTTGGTTCACGAGATGTCGGAGAGCTCTCAAAAGACAATGGACGATCATTCGATCCTTACTGGATTGCACCATTGTTATGCTACGAGTTATGCCTTTGGATAAATTCCAAGATTATATTTTTGTAACTATAATTATGTTCAAAACGAAAAAATGACGCAAGCTCAAATTTTCTTTGACAAGCTGATTGCAATATTTTAATCTCGTAAATTAACGGTACATTTTCTTCCCATTCCCATAGGATGTGACGATTTTCCCTGCATTGTCTTTGTAATACGACGTGGAATGTATGCAATTTACGACAAATTTAAGTGACAAATTTTTGCCATGGTGATATAGCTGATAGCTCCACATGCAATTTGATTATAAACACTGTTTCACAAAAAAATTACCGTAATTCGTGAGGAAACACAGAGTTACAACTTTGCACATTACTGTTTGGGACCCCTCCTCCCTGCGTTACGGCAAATTCACATACTCCTTTGATAAATTCTCTCTTTCATCATGTTGTGCTTTTTAAACCTCTCCCGGTCCCAACTCAATGTTGAGTTTGTGTAGTGACAAATTGCCACAAAACGTTTGAAGGTTGTTCGCAACATTTAAGTGGGGGAGAGGGGGTCGTGAAGTTTGACAGTACCCATGCATGTACATTAAAGTTGCAATTAACTGACAAACGATGAGACAGCAAGGTTGAGACGACTAGTGGTGAGACGGCTAGTGGTACTACAGCTGACAACTAACTGGTTTCCCTTATTTTTGACTCACAATATTGGCAGAGTATCCTAAGAGGCCTCCTAAGGCTAAGACTGAGCTGACAAACGATGAGACAGTTATTTTCCGTTTGGATTTGACAACTCACTGAAAAATTGGCTTGCATTTTAGCTGAAAACTGACTGACATCCAAAAATCTTCATTATAATACAGCCCTCCACCAATTGTATGGTATACACCCTGTATGGTACTGTATACTAGGTTGAGACAAATGTATAAGCCTTGGAAATTATATATAAAACATAACTAGTATAGGAAGTCAATAATTTAACCTAAGTCGGAAAGTTGCCTCAAGAACAGAAAGAATTGCATACGATTAAGGATTGGATAAATATGATCCTACTTTGTGCTATAATTGTTGGACAAAAAGCATTAGTTCTTGTTTCTTGAGTTCAATTTTAAAGTTTACACACCCTCTTGCTAACTAGCTTGTCCAAGGGCGTTGCATTATAAGTCGACGAAAAGTCGACTTATCAGTGGCTGTCTCAAGGTCAATAGCAATGGGTCTATAATTATATGGTCGCATTGGGATTTCCGAAACAATGATAAGACAGTTCCTGATTACTGGGTTCTGACTGGATCGCACCGTCGTTATGCTACGCCGTTATGCCTTTGCATCGATTCCAAAATTAAAATTTTCTAACTATCTCGAAATCGTAAAACTGATAGCAAGTTCAAATTTTCCTTGGCAAGCTGACAACAATATTTTAATCTCGTCAATTAACGGTACGTTCTCTTCCCACAGGATGTGGCGATTTTCCCTGAATTATCTTTGTAATACGACGTGGAATGTATGCAATTTACGACAAATTGAGTGGTCTATTTTTTGCCATGGTGATATTGCTACACATGCAATACGATTACACAAAAAACTCACCGTAATTCGTGAGGAAACACAAGAGTTACAATCTTGGACATTACTGCTTGAGACATTACCAGCCTTCCCTGTTTTAAGAAAAAATCACATACCCCTTTGATAAACTCCTTGCTCTTTTTAACCCCCCACTCCCCCCCAACTTAATGTTAAGTTTGTGTCATGGTAAATCACCAAAAGTTGTTTGAAAGTTGCTCGCAACATTGAACTGGGGGTGAGGGGGTCATAAGTTAGACTCGTCCATGTACATTAACGTTGCAACATTTCATGCAATGGTTTTAACCGTTATATCCAAGATTGTAGGAAATCAACACCGTACGGCAGACCTCGAATTTGAGAAATGAAAAAGCAGGACCATACTTTGGCCTTGAATGTACTATGTCCGGCTAGGGAGGCCAGTATGCAAGGCATAAAGACCAACTTTTATTCACTTGTTATTTGAAGTGTGTGTTATTGGAAGGAATAAAAGCCGAGTGCACGTGTAATATACCGTCTTAGTTTCCAGGAAACTAGAAAGTGGTAGATGTGAAATATCTTGCTTTTAATGTAATTGTCATTTTACTAAGTACTGAGAATGAGGGCAGTCCAATACTGGCACGTGAATTTCAGTAAATCACGAGCCAATGGCCACCGGTGCCGCGTCTAAATTTAAGCCTGGCTTTATATACGATGAAATTGTATATCGATATATTTAACATGAGCTCACTCATGGGAAATATTTGTCGACTCCGGACTCCAGTCCTTAAACTTGCAATTCAGCTGTGAATAAAGCACCCTCTGACGTAATTTTTCTTTGTACCCATGGTAATAACAAAATTATCAAATTCATTACTCAACCGTGATGAGGTCAACCAAAGTTACTACAGTACATAATATTTAAAATACAACGTTGATTGTGAAAGATATTCTACTGATGCTTTCATAAGTTATTATGACAACAATATTGACGGGCGTTTTCTCTAAGTGCCAAACTAAGCACCCCATGCATTCTATAGACGTAGTGACTTGATATGTCATGGTAAAAGGGTCATCTCATATTCTCATTCTGAGCGATAGTAGTTTGCTGAACAGGTTTTCGGCTATTCAGCAAACATAGTGGTAGTGTTACTGACTTGTATAATTATAATTTTCGACAGACAGTGTATAACATATAACGTGTTGAAGAAATACTTGTCTACCTGTTGAAATGCTGTATAGGCTGACCTTATATTGTGCCAAAAATAACTGACAGACTTAAATTTTTTACTGGACAGTCTTATCAGAACTAAATTGTTCTTTGTAGAGATCAAAACCTAAACTAAACCACTGGATTGATCTTCGTCAGTGCTAAGCTGTTCACCCTGTAGTGGTCCAGTAAGGGCCATCAACCTTAGTGTTCCATCAATGATCAATCGTTACTACAAGAGGCAACTGACCTGAGAAAAACCTATAAAGATAGACAAATCATATAAGTATAGCAGATATATTTCAGTACCTGTCGAAATGCTATATACTAATATATAGACCGATAACTTCTGTGTGGCAATGTGGCTGAGCTGACTCAGCCTAGCTGTGGCTGAATTGGTAATACCGTAATAGTGATAGAAGAAGTCTTAATAAAGTTTTTCTTTATCTGATATCAAAGATCTATCACACGGGTATGTTTTTCCAAGAGTTAATTCAACATACTATGAAGATAAAGTGTTAATTGTCTTAATTATCCTTGGGGCAATACGTGGTTCCGAACATTTTTTCGAGTTTAAAGGACTTAAATGAATAAAGCGCTTCTTGGCCGGAAAAATAGTTTCACTGCTTTTCACACTGGATAAAATTCTTTTCAATCAGCCATCCTTTCTAACATGATTAAGAAGTTGGTTGAGAAATAAACTACAAAAACAAAAGCCGGTTATTTGAGGTTCGCGGTCTTCAGTAAGACTGAAATGCAGACAGTTATACTTACTATATTGCTGCTTAAGTTTTAATTATGTTACCTGATTGTTTTATCAGTTCTACATTTGTGAACTTGTAGACGGATATATATTGTGGTTGGATTAGCATCATACTCATAGACATATCACGTGTATTTTTTCTTTGATATTCATTAGTATATATAGACTATACTGAAATAATACTGTTGACGGTATTGATGCATGAATACTCGACGAGTTGATGGCTGAATAAAGATGATTTTCAGACATCTTGTGGTTGGAAAAAATTCCAATGTTACACTATTTTAGGTTTCTCTTCGATATTAACAACCGCACGTATTAAACCTTTATATAGGAGGTTGTCTGAAAAAGTATAATTCAGATTAATTAATATAAACGAATCAGCCCGTATCGTAGTTTTGATTCTACACTTTGTGTCAGTGATGACAAACGCCTAAAAACACAGATTTTTGGGTTGAATTTCAGATCATTAACCGGCGTTTTGGCCTTAAAATGACAAATACCTTTAGTATACCACAATGTATTGCGATTCATAATGGCACCCTCATCGGACGAAATGGTCCATCTAGAAACTTCGTGAAACCACACGAATAGCGCGTGTACTCCACGCATTGTTCATTCATTCGAAGTCTATCACTCAACTTACACAACCAACTTTATAATTTATAGCCGAAATTATGGAAGTCTGTGAGATCGCACGAGCTTTATACGCTTTCGATAGTAATACTGGAATGAAGTTTGATGCTGGGCAACTTCTGAACGTTGTTGAAAAAGGCGAGGACGGTTGGTGGTGGGGTGAAGTTCAGAACTCCGAAATTGAGGGATGGTTCCCAGCTACATTTGTGTCGAAATTGGAGCAGGTATATGGGCTCGGTAAACTGCGTATTTAGGGTGTACATTAGCACAATATTCTCTTTGCGTATTTCCTTATTAAAACCTATAGGCTTTGCTAAATAAGGATACAATTTGGATTATATTTCGGTTGAAATTGACACCGAATATCTCGAGGGGAAACTAGTCGAATGTTCTGAACCCACAAATTTGCATAAAACTCTGAAATCTTTTGATTAAACAATCACGGTTTATTCTAATGAGCCATTTTGAGCTTTGGGCTAATTTCAAATGCAAAAAAGGTCAGGGAAACGTGTTCTAAAATAAACTGTAGCCGGTCTATAAAATACAACAGAGGCAATTGTAAACACGCCAAAATATCGCGTGCATAAGTGGATACAAATTCGTAGTAACACTATCCAATATTCGATGCGGAACTTCCTGCAAAGTTTAGCATAATAAAAGAAACTCTTTGTAACTGTTTTTATTGCATTTTTTTATTTATATAAATACAACTGCCCACCGTAAATATAGTTGTTACTATGCATTTCGCAAGCATTAAATAAGTCACGAGTAAATCACTGATTTTCATTAGGAATTTGAAAGAAGACTGATAATTAATTATCGGAATGTGCTCTTGTCGCCTCTTGGATTGCCGTCAAAATAAAATCCAAATTGTCTGCCCCTTAAATAGACATTTTAACATCTTAAATATATATTTTAATGTGATTTTGCTTCAATAAAATTAAACATCTTGTTTGCAAAACGTTTAGAACTTTGGATACCTAACATAATTTCGTAGATTTATATTCGTCTGGAAGCAATTTCGGAGTAATTTTGATAAGAAATGTGTAATATAATATGTTGTTTGCTGCTGGTTTATTTGGCTAAAATTTATGATATTCAAGATTAATTGATCAGCATGATATCAGAAAATACCTACCTACTTTGTGAATAGTTGTTTGTCTGTGTGCTTTTTGTAAAGCATATTAATATTTCAAACTTTTAAAACGACATATTTTATGTAAGGTTGTATGAAAGTAGGGGTTTTGTGTACAGTAATTATTAGCTTGTAGGTGCTTATTCCATCCAATCTATTTAATGTAAATAATTTTTCACTGTCAAAACAAAATAAAATAGATGAATTCTAGATCAAAAGGTCACTTGATTGGCACATGGGTTTATGAGAGGAGGCCTCTATGAAAGATAATTGTAAGTTTGTAACAGATTGGTGGCAAAGTACATGATGATCAACTTCAGAAATGTTGACACTTATAAGAGTATGAAAATTATACTACTACATTCCATTATACTACATAATTATACTTCAATACCGATCATCGTCACAATGGGTTGATCCCCACACTCCACAGAGGAAATGGAAAGTAACTCCCCCCCCACCCTCAGACTGCTTGGAGGTCCTAGTACCAACTCTTTTTTCACTCTGTAGAAAGTTGTTCATGGCATTGACCTGCCTCCCAACTGGTCAGCATTTCAAACGGAACAAGGAAAGACATATTATGTTAATTCAGTCACACAAGGTACAGTACTGTAGCTTTATTGAGCGATAGCAGAGAATCCGGCTAAAAGTTGAACTTTAATAAGTTGAGGGAAACTGTTATTTTATTAAACAAACCAAAATTGTAGAGTAATTTCAATTTTTGTGCTGTGTTTTTGAGATATGTTTATTTGTGTGTGTTTGTCTGTGAGCATAACTAAAAAAATATCTGCTGACTAAAATTGTAGTGTATGAGATTCTCAGAGTAAAATCATCTGGCATTTGACTAGTAAAATAACGCACACGCCCAGTGCTGTAGAACTAAATTTATAACTAGGGCTCTCTAGACGCCCATGTTACCAAGGGTGAAAACATTCGGGGATGGATGACATCATAAGTAACCCTGGCCCCCAAATGCCATGATCGCATCTTTATATGAAACTCATGCCTGAAATAGTCATAAGTGATGCCTGGAGAATGAAAATATATTTTCAAGTATTCTTGCAAAAAGAAGGGGGCTCAGCACCCCCCATAGCTCTGCCCCCAAGCGCCCCCTCTCAACACCATTGCGTATGCCGATTTTGCCCACACTTTGGGCATTTTTACTACGCTTTGGGCATTTTGCCCACACTTTGGGCATTCTGACTGAATGAGTTAATTTCATACTATACTTTTGTGGGTTTCACTAAACACTATCGTGCAGAAGATGATGGTCAAGACAACCTACAGTTACCAAAGTGACAAAATAATGTAAATTCTTTGATAAAGCCATTTACTGATTTACTGATTTAGGTCATGTTTATATTTCATCAATATTAATATAGTTTTCATGTTTTATCGTAGAAAGAACGTGGACTTTACCTACTGCGAATAATAATGTTTCTTCAGCTCAGCCAGGTAAAGCCAGGTATACTGTTACAGTGATATAGTGTGATACTCTGGTACTACTTGTTAATTAAATTTGGATTAGAGTCAGTCAAATTCATCCCACTTGCGTTTCAGTTGAACACGCTCTGCACATGTTTGAAACGTAATTGGAACGCATACATAAAAGTGAAGTAATACCACCACCAAATTTTCTGTAACTTGCAACAAAGAAGCTGATTCCAATGCATATTAGTAAAAATATTCACGCACGAAGTTACAAAACGTACATTGCAACATTGGTAAACATTTCTAACTAACATGCACTGAAAACACTTTTGTTGCAAATTGCAGCCTATTACTCCACCTTAATGTACTGTACAAAAGTAAATTGGATATCCTGTGTTAGGTGTGTACATATGTCACAATCAAGCGTCTCAATAGCTCAGTGATCAGGGTATAAGTTCATTTAGATATATATGAGGTTAGAGATATATATTTCTTTTTGTATAGCTCAAACTGCTAAGACAAAAGCTCTTGAAAGAGAGGAGAAAAAGAGTCTTAGAAAGGTGATGAATGATTTTTTCAACTTTCTGATCAGATTTCTATTTAATTCATGAGCAAAACACATATGAAATCAGTTCCCGATACCACGGTAATAAATATCCATATCAACTTTAACGGCGTTGAATTTTTCTTTTAAAGGCTCGTTCATACCATTCCAACATCGTCCAACATTGTTAGTCCAACAATGTTCCAGACGATGTTGGGTGAAAATTTTTTCAATAAAGACAAACCTGATCTAACATCTTTCAACATCAACCAGCATTATCAATTTCAAACAGACCCAGCAATGTTGGGCCAACAAAGTTCCAGACAATGTTGGATGATAATTTTTGATAAAGTTAAACCTGATCCAATATTTTCCAACATCAGTCAACATTATCAATTTCAAACAGTCCCAATAATGTTGGAACAACAAAGTTCCAGACAATGTTGGATGATAATTTTTGATAAAGTTAAACCTGATCCAACATCTTCCAACATCAGCCAATATAGTGTTCAAACAGACCCAACGATTTCGCATCCAACAATGTTACCCTTTTTTATTTTTATCCATTACAGAAACCAAGTTTTTCAAAAAGATCTACCACTGTTGTTGTAAGTAAAAATGAAGATTTATAAAAAATTATCTTCGTTCTGTACCCTTAAGTGGCGTATACAAACTCAATTCCCCACCCCCTTATAAATAAATTTAGTTTAGTTTACGCTGTAAAGCCTCATTTTGAGAGATATTTTGTGAATATTTTTAGAGGAACTTCATGACATTTCCACATGCTGATTCTAGACACGGACAGACGTTATTTAATCCTGGACAGTACAGTTACTGCGATCATTTTTGGGTGAGTACTTTACAGTATGACGTCACAGACTTTGATGAAACACAGTGCTGGAGGCACACTGGTTTGTAACTTTGTACATGCATGTGATGTTCGCCTCTTGTCACCCAGCGGGGTTCATGCAATTCCTGCAATAGGCAGCTGTCTGATTATAATTTCGCCTAAGTCATAATACATACTGTAATACATACATTATTCAGCTCGCTCCCCGTCCGAGCTTTTCAGTGACTGGATATTGTAGTGATCTCGCCACCGGAAATAAGGTATAACATATTAATTAACTAACTGTTTACCATATATGGGCATCGGACAGTGTGACTGAGAAAAAAAACAATAGCTACAAGGACAGAAGGGCGTGAGACATAGGGAATACAAAGAAGCATGTAAAGCGTTGAGTTAAAATACAAATATATTGAAATTAAATGCGTGTAAGTGAATATATAACAGATATCATACATCAACTTGTTCGCTTGCCTATATTATACGTACTTAGCCTACACTATATATTTTTACAACAATTGTGATATTACTTTCCTAGTGTATATATCCTAACCCACCCAGTCAACTATCCCTCTGAGAGGAAACCGGAGTGCCCAGAGAAAACCACTTTCGGCAGAGCGTTGACTTACTATTTTCACACGAGTAGAGTCCGCAGGGAATCGAACCCACGACTCAGAGGTGTAAGGCGCTTGCTCTGACGACTGCTTCGCACGTGAAAATAGTGCCGCGAAACTTGTCTCTGTTTGACTCTGTCAAACACCTCAAGTTGTCTTTGGGTACACACACTTCCTCCTGACACTGGATCAATAGGGGATGCTCCTTACTGGACCTCAAGGGAGAACAGTTTTGAAATGGTAAAGGGTATCCTGAATAAATACAGTTATAGTTTCGTTGATAGTTTAGTTCAGTAAAACTGTATAATAATTTATTGCTAGTTTTTTTTATGACATTTCTTCTCTATCAGGACGATAAGGAAGACCTGTCTGGGTTAGATATTCTCATTGGTAGATATACATATGGTAGAACTGTCTCCAAAGAAATGGCGGAGTTTATTAGAGAAAGGTAAATGTACGTCATCTGTTATATTGTCTTTCTGACCATCTTACTTTTTCAAAAAAAAATTTCACAAGATCATGACAGGCTTATAATCTAAGATCCCCCATCCCTACCTGCAAGCTTAGACCATGCCCCGGGGACATTTCCCATGAACACTGCCATAGCTACCTCAATGATGTTGTACCTTGCCTCAGTCGTGCTACGCTCCCCATGACCACCACCCGTTTACCCCCCCCCTCCCCTCTTCCCCCCGCTGGATCCAATCATGTTCTCCATAGTCGTTGGTCAAACACTCAAACACACACGTAAAAATCTCACATCCTGTTGACAAGTTGTTGATGCAGACTTGCTACAAGTCTGCTGCAAGTTTGTTTATACAAGTTGTGCGTTTCTACGTGTGTGGCTTGAAAATTTCTCAGTTCGTACCAGTGTAGACTTATATTGATCTTCTCTTTTCAAGAGCTATTATAGAAGACGTTTATGCCAAAAGTTTAGCGAAACTGGCTGCTTCTATATACGGAGATCAAGAAGAAGGGTAAGAATTTACATGCATTCATAAGCTCAGGGTCGCCGTGACGGAGAGTTATAGCAATAGATGGCAACTTCCTTTGGGGCCCCAAGCTGCTGGTGATCCTGCCAAAACTGGATCATGGTATATTTGTTGTTTATTTTTAGGACTCTTGGTAAAGCGTGGAAGCATCTTAAAACGAAACTACAAGATGAAGCAAGTGCCCACCAAACATTTTCAGTTAAGGTAACATTTTAAGGGAAAACTTTTTAATCAACATAAGAATACCTTCTGGTTAACTTCATTCCATTCCATGCTTACATTATCAGAACAGTGGAAACTAGGCACGTGAGCTATCCGAAAACGTAAATTGGGTGGCAATGCCGGGTATAAACATGTGTTACCTAGTAAGGTTTATTGGAGTCTTTTAATATTTATATATCAAATCCGACAATGAGGACTTACCGGATACCCAGTCCGAGGTACTAGGGACTTTAAGATTGGACGGCTACAGACTGGGACTACGGTTGGACGAGCGACCACGATATTGGTGGGCACTGGAACGAGTACCGTTGTTTATGGCGCGAAAGATGAATTTAAGATTTTAAATACGGAGTACGGAAAACAAAGACAAGATGTCTTTTCAAGATGTTAGAAATAATTTGGTTTTTGGTTTGGTGGATGGATATTTACCTGAAGAAGAATTTTTAATTTTGTATGAGTATTTCAAGTCTTCAAATCCAATTTATCCTTACTGGGAATATGACCCATTACAATGATTTCCTAGGTCCTTGTCCTTGAACGTTGCCTTGCTCGCCTGATGCGGCTATTTCACTGTGTATTAAAACAAAAAAATGACACGGACGAATCCTACATTTAGAGTATACGACCATTATTATGAAATGTTAACTGTTAAGTTTCAAAACGTACCTGTTCAGCGAAGACGACGAGGAAGACAACATATTTTGGTTTACGTAGTCGCGGCAACGAGAAACTCATCGACTACCCACCGTCGTGAGGCAACTACGGCTGGATCGCGGCAATTCTACTACCTCGCCCTAGTTTACTTCCGGTGCACGGCCGTAGTCGTAGTCCGTAGCCGTCCAATCTTAAAGTCCCTATTAGTTCAGTCCGAAGCGAGTGCTAATTAAGATCATATATCCAGTTACCGCCACAGTGCCGAGTTCCTTTGTTTACGGCTCATTAATTATTCATGATTTAAGATTTATATATTGTTATTACAATTCAGTATAGTATCCAGCATTTTACCTCTTTAGTTGGTCAATAAAGTGCAGAGACCAATCCAAACGAGGGTCGCCGAGGAACAAAAAGCAGATAAAAAGAAGGTAAGATGAGAATGATCTATTTAGTTCCACATATAATTGATCATTTCCTTGCCAAAACCAAAATCTGTGCCCCCTTATCCAGTCAATCTATCCCTGATAGTACTTTGGGTACAAGGCTAATCTAAGGACCACGTAAAAAGTATTAAAGTATTATCAGATGGTTTTTGTCTTTGGTTATAAAGCATGATCAATTTAAAGATTTACTTCACGAAGACAGAAAAGTTATCTCCTCATCGTTTAGTATGGTTGAAAAGGTTTGATATCTGCATATACAGTGTATTGTTATACAGTAACAGTATAAAACAATAGGGAATTTTCACCAAGCAGTATCGTACAGCAGATTGTGGTCAACCTGCAGTTATCAGAGCGAGAAAATAATGTTAATTCTTATCATGATTTGCAGTCTGTAGTAGTCTTGTATTTCGTGGCAAAAGATGGAATTATGAGTTCAATTATCTTGCTCCTATATAAGTCTCAACAGTTCTGAAGTTGGCCACTGTCTGTTGCCGTGTAACGCACGTTTATAGAAACCCACAAATACTGCAGAACTTTAATATTCTATCTATTTTTAAACCCAGGCTCGGGAAAGTGTAGCGGAGAAACAAAAGGCTGTTGGTGAGAAAGAAATGACAGCGCAACAATCTTCGAAGGTATAATGGCCGGTCCTTTCCATAACAATGTTCCATTGTCTTTTCATTATTTTGAAAATCCCACTGTCTCCATCCCATCCAGTTGGATTATGGTTTAAACTAATTCGGGTTGACCCCGGGTGAGGAATATTTATACATGCTAACGTGATCTTGGTTAAAGACTTAACGTAAACACGGAACGAACCCGTTTCGTATAGTGTAAATCGGTTGAGTTGCAAAAACGAAGCATTTGTTATATAATATATGGACTAGTCACATATAAATCTGCCTTAATAAAGGTTTTTCATTGTTAATTTAAGGCTTTAGACAAATACGAAAAGGCAGTGAAGAAAACAGTTCAAGCAGGTTTGCAAGTTTTCAAATTTTTTCTTCACATTATAAAGTCAATTTTGTATTCTTATCTTTGATCTTTTATTGTTTTCGCTGTAAAGGTCACGGACATCGGAAAGCTGTTGAAACATACAACGCAAGTCAACGAAAGTGGGTGGACGATATGGTTTCTGCTTGTTCGGTAGGTCTTTCCATTCTACTGCAGAGAAACTATAAAACCTAAACTAATTTTATTTATGCTGTGCCAGTGCTAAACTGTTCTACCAATAAATGCTGTACCGGGAGAAAACCCAAGTACCGGGAGAAAACCCAAGTACCTGGAGAAAACCCAAGTACCGGGAGAAAACCCAAGTACCGGGAGAAAACCCAAGTACCTGGAGAAAACCCAAGTACCTGGAGAAAACCCAAGTACCGGGAGAAAACCTGCAGTGTAGGGCTGTTCGGTATACCGATATACCGAAAATATCGGTATGGAATCTAATATCGGTATATCGATATATGAGGTTTTCAGTCATGCCGATATACCGAATTTCCAATATACTGAAATTTTTTATATACCGAAATTTTTTATATACCAACATTTTTGATATACTGAAATCACGATTTTGTTGTAGTACAATGCAAAGAAGTAGTGTCTGTCTACACTCGCGTGGTACTATCAAATAGCAAATGCCAAATTGATGTGTGGCTGAAATTCCTTCGAAATTGTTTCCACTTTTCATAATCTAAATCTCCTTGAAATTTCTATTAAGAAATTTCCTCTCTGATTAAACTCAAAGACCGGTATACAGATAATATCGGTGTAATTTTCCCCGTATACCGATACC
This sequence comes from Trachythela sp. YZ-2020, assembly GCA_016169945.1. Lineage (NCBI taxonomy): Eukaryota > Metazoa > Cnidaria > Anthozoa > Malacalcyonacea > Clavulariidae > Trachythela > Trachythela sp. YZ-2020. The sequence continues at coordinate 2,885,923 of JADLSH010000388.1, forward strand.
GAAAATTTCTCATACCGAACATCCCTATTCCCTACTGCAGTGTTTGGTAGAGTCAAACTGGAAGCACTCTTCTCACACGTGACTGAGGTGAAATTATAATCAGACAACTGCATATCGAATTCCGTTCGCAGACGTGAAAGGTTTATATACTAAGCCGTGTCACAGTATAAAGACGACCAGTAGGGTCACTCGGCGATGCAACATGTAGCCAGCGTCGTCTCTATACTGTGACCGTGTACCACCAACATTAGTATACATTATTTTGAGAATGTTTTAACCGATATTCTCTTATTTTGCAGACGTTAGAAAAGCAAGAAGTGGACAGAGTAGATTTTATCAAGAAGCAAATTATGCTCTATGTATTTTTGAGGAAAGAAGTGAATGAAATATGTGAAAAGGTGACAACTTTGAAATACATTGTACTCTTTTATAAATATGCAGATGGGGCAGCGATGTGCCGTTTGCGTAACACTTACCATAACAAAACTACAAAAGCGCCATCCGGTCACGATCCAATGATCCGAATGTTGCATTGTCTGTTATTTAATATGTCATGACAAAATATTCGTTTCTAATCGAGTTAAACGTTTTAGGCCATGGAAGAGATCGTCAGTAGAGTGGATGAAGTTGATGCTCTTAAAGATAGAACATTTTTCATTGATAAATATGGCACAGGTTCAATACGACCGGTTGATATGCCGTGATATTCAGTTTTTCATCTGACGCGGAAGAGGGCTGGGACTAGTTGTCAAATAGAAATCCGTTAACCATTTTCAGATTTGCGTAAGACGGGCTCTGGGTACGAGAATTACTGAATATCTCGTGAAATGTATCTATTTTGTTCCCAAAGTGCCAAGAACTTGCACTTCCCGTAACTAAACATAGTTGCAACGTATCAAATAGTTTCATAAAGAAAACAGGAAGGAAAAAGTAATTAAATGCAGCAAGAATGGATTTCTATTCTTTTGTAAGTCCCAAGCCCTTTCCTCCCAGTCAGATCAGCTAAGTTGGAATAAAAATTCTGTAAATGAGCGAGAACAAACGCCAAATGTATGCAATTGCCGCGTCTTTTTATAGTCGTAAGACTTGATCAAAACTTTCGCCTAGGTCACGATAAAGCGAATCAAAGAAAAGTGCTTGATTGGAATATTTCTCATATATTTGGAACACTCGACCGTATACTAGAAATTGAAAAGTTTCTTTAGAAAGACTTTGCATATCTGAGATTACTCTGTCTTGCAGGGTCCATGTTATAGTGAGCCCCATGAATGATACTTAGCATAACAATGGTGCCATCCGGTCACGATCCAGTGATCGGAATGTTCCATTGTCTTTTCATTGTGTTAAAATTCCCACTGTTCTCATCTCATTAGGTCACTCATTGTTTTTGTTACACAAACTTTTTATCCCGGCAATTTACATCCCATATCAATTTCAATGCCTTACTGGAAAAGGTGGAATGTGTAAAATAATTATATTTAATTCGCATTAGAAATTAGTATATGCAAATATCGAATCCTACACAAAAATAATAATTATATAGTCGTACTTTGTACAAATAATTTCATAGATAACATTTGGGTATATATAATTTGATAGAAACAAAGTATTTTTATGATATTATTGAAATAAATTTTACCTACCTTTTAATTTGCCTTTTGGTGTATGTTATATACTTTCTCTAAATAGACCATAGTGCATTGCGATTTCAAGATGGCGTCGGTTTTGATGAAACAGTCCATTCTAATGGACGGATCTTATATTTTTGTGACATGAAGTATCAAGCACACTTGCGGCAAAATTTCAATGTTCTCTCTGGGCGTTTGGAAAATTTCAAATAAATATTTCTCCAAATTTCAAACAAAACGCCACATTTTTTACTCTTTCCGAGCGTTCGTACATTCCCAAGTCGGTATTAAAGCGACAAGAAGTGAATTTGGGACGCCATTTTGTCGAGTTTTGTACTTGAAAGCAATAACACATCAAAATATGGCTACTAGTTCAGAAGGAGGGGAGAAGAAAGGCAACCGTTTGTTAAAAGAAAGATCACCATATCTTTTACAGCATGCTTATAATCCTGTAGACTGGTGAGTTGACTTAGTATAGTTGTGTGTAGTTGTACTCTTAGCTTTAAAATTGACACTATAAAACACATGAAGGTTGAAGACATGACATTTGTGGGAGTTGACATGCAGGGGGAGGGTGTAGACTTGCTCCAAGTCACTCTTTTATTGTCTTTCTGTGTTGATTCACTATAGCGTAACTCCTGTTATTTACACTGTAGTAGATTTATACAAAATGACAAGAAAGAGAGAATCGGAGCAATTCTACTCACTCCTGAATCGAGATTTTCTGAAGTTGGTAAGTCTCTTTCTTGCTCTGCCCCCCCTCGATTTACACTATTGTGGATTGATAAAAAAAAAGACAATGAAAGCGAGACTTGGAGCAAGTCTAAGCGAGGAGGGAGCGGGCAGTATATTTTTCCAAGCCTCTTTCTACTGGACCACTTTTTAACCCATTATCGCCCAATACTTTCCCCTTGACAAGTGAAATCATCTGTTGTTAGACAGAAAAATGACAAAATGGTTGATTAGGATGCATTGCGGCTTAATAGGTTAACCCATTAGCTTACAATGCACCCATATGTGGCCTACTAGTATTTTACTCTGTCTAACACCAGATGATTTTACTCGTCAGTGGCAGGGTACTGCTAGTTAATGGGTTAACAAAACTATCTGCCAGTGTATCTTGTTAACCCATTAGCTGGCAATGTGCCTAGATGCACCCTACTTTAGTATTTTATTCTGTCTAACGCCAGATGATTTTACTCATTAGTCATTAATAGTGCTAGGGTATTGCCAGTTAATGGGTTAAAGGACTGATATGTTTATCAAGGTATCCTTGGGGGGAAGAAGCATTTGAAAAATCAAGAAAAGAACAGAAGCCTATCTTTTTATCAGGTAAGACAGTAGTTACAAATATAGGAATGTTGAGTGGAGCCCTTGCATATTATATTTTGCATGAGATTAAAAGTCAAACAATGGCATGGAGAACTATGGGATTTTCAAAACAATGAAAATACAATGGAACATTCTGATGACTGAATCATGAAAGGATATTGGCATTATTGTTTTAAGAGGAAAGAGCCCATTGTACAAATCATAGTCCCTATAACAGTATCTGGAGACGCATCTAAAGCTTTTGTTCTATGTTTTTGTTCATGTTTGTGCACCTTCACGCTCAGTAAACACATTGTTCTCTTAGCATAATGAAGGAAGCAGGCAATAAACTCCGTGCAGCTGAATATTAACATTTGTAAAACAAAGAAAACGTGCACTCTCAGTACACCCTCAACATCAACCCACGGACATGGCTATAAACTTTCAAGTTTGCAGCGTTTCCAGACACTGTATTATAGGGACTATGTACAAATGTTGTTGTTGCTATGTTGATGAATTGTTAAACTGTTCTCAGAAACATTTCAGAAATTATTTGTATCATCGTTTACACTTAGTGTATTACTCTATATTATTTACAATATCAATGTTAAATAATGAGTGTTTTCTCCATAACAAAATCTACTTATTGTTAACTTCTATTTGCTATTGTTCTAGTGGCAGTTTCATATGTCTATATTAAACTTAGATAAACTACTAAAACATACGGTAAAATTGTAAGTAATTTATGTGTTCATCTCATGCCAAAGTATGCAGTCTATACAAGATTTATTTTTACATCAATGGACAAGCAGGGTGTATTAGAACTTTCCAGGTCTAGAACTGGTTTGCTTGCTTTCAATGTGTTTGTACTGGATGCAGCTAAACTGAATCCAATCGTTGTTGGTACTGCACTAGAGCCAAAAGTGAGTCCGCCACTTGGTTTGGGAGGAGATACAGGCTTGGAAGAGGCAAAAGTGAATCCAGGAGATACAGGCTTAGAAGAGCCCAAAGTTAATCCAGAAGATACAGGCTTAGAACCGCCCAAAGTTAATCCAGAAGATACAGGCTTAGAACCGCCCAAAGTTAATCCAGAAGATACAGGCTTAGAACCGCCCAAAGTTAATCCAGAAGATACAGGCTCAGAACCGCCCAAAGTGAATCCAGAAGATACAGGCTTAGAACCGCCCAAAGTGAATCCAGGAGATACAGGCTTAGAACCGCCCAAAGTTAATCCAGAAGATACAGGCTTAGAACCGCCCAAAGTTAATCCAGAAGATACAGGCTTAGAACCGCCCAAAGTTAATCCAGAAGATACAGGCTTAGAACCGCCCAAAGTGAATCCAGGAGATACAGGCTTAGAACCGCCCAAAGTTAATCCAGAAGATACAGGCTTAGAACCGCCCAAAGTTAATCCAGAAGATACAGGCTTAGAACCGCCCAAAGTTAATCCAGAAGATACAGGCTTAGAACCGCCCAAAGTGAATCCAGAAGAAACAGGCTTAGAACCGTCCACAGTGAATCCAGAAGAAACAGGCTTAGAACCGTCCACAGTGAATCCAGAAGAAACAGGCTTAGAACCGCCCAAAGTGAATCCAGAAGAAACAGGCTTAGAACCGCCCAAAGTGAATCCAGAAGAAACAGGCTTAGAACCGTCCACAGTGAATCCAGAAGAAACAGGCTTAGAACCGCCCAAAGTGAATCCAGGAGATACAGGCTTAGAACCGTCCACAGTGAATCCAGAAGAAACAGGCTTAGAACCGCCCAAAGTGAATCCAGAAGAAACAGGCTTAGAACCGTCCACAGTGAATCCAGAAGAAACAGGCTTAGAACCGCCCAAAGTGAATCCAGGAGATACAGGCTTAGAACCGCCCACAGTGAATCCAGAAGAAACAGGCTTAGAACCGCCCAAAGTGAATCCAGAAGAAACAGGCTTAGAACCGCCCAAAGTGAATCCAGAAGAAACAGGCTTAGAACCGTCCACAGTGAATCCAGAAGAAACAGGCTTAGAACCGCCCAAAGTGAATCCAGAAGAAACAGGCTTAGAACCTTCCACAGTGAATCCAGAAGATACAGGCTTAGAACCGTCCACAGTGAATCCAGAAGAAACAGGCTTAGAACCGCCCAAAGTGAATCCAGGAGATACAGGCTTAGAACCGCCCAAAGTGAATCCAGGAGATACAGGCTTAGAACCGCCCAAAGTTAATCCAGAAGAAACAGGCTTACAACCGCCCAAAGTGAATCCAGGAGATACAGGCTTAGAACCGCCCAAAGTGAATCCAGGAGATACAGGCTTAGAACCGCCCAAAGTGAATCCAGAAGAAACAGGCTTAGAACCGCCCAAAGTGAATCCAGGAGATACAGGTGATTTTTCTTTCCGAACTTCCATTATATATCTTATATCAACAGATGACATGCATTCTTTTTTGTCAAATGCAGTTATTTGTTCATCAGGAGTTGATGAAAAAGACTGACTTGCTGGCTGCCACTGAATTATAACTTCACTTTGTTGATTAAGGTTAAGAATTGTTAAGGAAAGTGTGGCCTTGAACATTGCTTTGTTTCCCCGCAAATCTTTAATCTTGACAACACAAGAAATTACCAGCACCATTTTATAACCACAGTACCAGAATACATCTGATATGAGCCTTTTGTCAGTTTCGATTCCGACCAACGTATCCAACTCTTCTCTTGGTATCACCCATGTGTATGGAATCAAGAACTCTGTGCTAGCTTTCCTCTTCACAGGTTGATGAGGCAGCCGTTGCTTCATGGTATCCGATAGTGCATGATAACTGATCCCTCTCAGGTAATGATCATTAAAATCTACTAACTTTTTTGCGACAGAATTGTTTTGTACAGTATTGTACAAATAATTAATAGGAATCAGTTCAAATCTCACAACGGACAACAGTGATGGGAGCTCTTGACTTTCCGAGAGATTATCAATTCCAGTTTGCTCAATCCAATACACTAATGCATGAAAAATAGTGTTCTCACTGGCTGCGACCAGTTCGTCACTACTTAGAAGGTACTTCAATGAAGGCTCACACAGCTCTTTAAAACTTGTTGTCTGCCATGTTTTATCTAAAGGGCTGAATTCATTGGCAAGGAAGGACTGTAGTGTGCTGACAAGATCTTCGACACCTGTGATCACTATGGTATTATCAACTTTAATAAACTGCATAATCTGCTCACAAATATCAAGAGAAACCACAGCAGCCTGTAAGCAATACTTGCATTTCTTGAAGACAAATATCACATCGTATTTATGAGCAAGTATCAAAACTTCGAGAAGTTCATTGACACTGGCATTATCTAAAATATCGATCTTATACATTGCTTCCAATAACATCAAATGAGCTTGCTCCTCGCTTGCCAAGATCTGAACATGAATTTCCTTGACATTTGATTCCTTCATTCCACAGAAAAACAAGGAACGAAAGTAGGAACTCTGTACAGCTAGCCATGAGCTATGAATGTAGAATTTGTGTTGTCGAATGAATTTGTTGCTGGTAGGATTGCTGGCTTCATCCCCCTCACTGCTATTTCCACTTTGATCTTTATCATTTAAGGTGGGTTTTTCTGATTCATAATTCTCACTGCTCGAGGGCTCACTGCTATTTTCATTTTGCTTTTCACTATTCAGACTGCAACTTGCATAATTGTCATCTTCTGTGAGTTTGGATTCATCCTGGCTTCTCGTATCGATTTCATTGCTTGTATTCTGACATATGTCTATGTTTTTGTTCAGTGTAGTTTCATTCTTGTCAGTGACTGTTGCATCTTCTATCTTGTTTTCGTGAATTTCATTGCTCTCTTCATTCTCAATTGGGGCTGTTTCATTCTCGTTTGTCTTTATCCTGCTATCATCATCTTCGGTTTGATTGCTTTCTTTGTCCTCAATTTGTTGGTTACCTGTGCAAGCAATTAGTACTCAGTGAATTTAGTTTAAATAGTTTTTACTGTGGATTCCCTTTAAGCCCTGCCTCTTCTCTATTAAGCACCCAACACCTTCTGTATTTAGCCCCAATCCCCTCTCTATTAAGTCCCCCACCTCCCTTTATTAAGCCCTTACCCCTCTCTTTATTAAGCTTTTGCACCCCCTCCAATTTTACAACAAAGAAACTCTTCTGCGTTTTGGCCATATGGCTTCAGCTAAATCAATAACCCTCCCCCCCAATAACCCTCCCCCCCAATAACCCTCTCTGAAACGTGCCTGAAAAATCAATACTCCCACTGGAATACAGCCTTTTGTTTGTGTATACACCGATACACGGCCCTAGAGACGAGCACGATATGTACACTGAGTTCCATGTATAAATAGATATGTTTATAACACTAACCATTTACATATTTTGAAGTGATTTCGCAATCAGGGCTTTCGGTTTCATTTTCGTCACCTGTATCCATACTCTTCCCCTCTTTCGCAATTTCGACCATCTCACCTTCGCTTCCACCTTCCGTTTGATCGCTCGCTTCGTTATCGTTTCTTTCATTTTCGTCAACATTTGGTATGCTAACTCTGTGTGGCCACGAAGCGACAACATCGAACACTAAAACTCTGTCATGCAAATCGGGCTGATTAAACTCTGCTTCGTACAGCTTCGATAGTTCTAGTACATCGTTCTGTTTTAGTGCTCGCGACATTTTCAGATAGAATATACTTATCTTATAACAGAATAGTTATAATTTCTGAGTTAGAACTAAATACTTAGAACGAAAATTTCGCCTGAATTTAAGGAGGTATTCCCGTTCTTTGTTCATTAGATTGGCTACTGAGGTATGTTTGGTTTGGCTTTAGCTTATTGGATGGTTACATCAAAGTCAGCCAATCAGAGAGTCAAAACGGGCGAATATTGTTACACCCTGCAGTGCATACAGATTTCAACATTCCGGGAATTGTTTTTCTTTGAATTAACCGATAGAAGTGTATTGTTTTTATAATAGGTCAAATTTCAGATTTCACAAATTGTGCAATACAAAAAGGGCCAGAACGATTCCACAGAATAAGGTCATCTTGAAATCCAACATATGAACTAAACAAGACGAGTGTTTGAGATTGTAAATTTCCGACTTTATTCCAAAGTCATCATTCTGTCTGGCTTTGGTCTGGGCAAAAAATGTTTCTGTTATTTCATCTACTAGGTATTAAGTTCAAGAACAATGTGGGTAGTAGACCTGCCATTGACATTCGTTTTAGTACGTGCTCGAAAAAAGCACCTTGAGTCACTGAGGAGCGTTATTTTTCAAGCGCCTTTTTGTCAGGGCATGAAATTGATAGTTGAACAAGCCAGTTCTATTAAATCAATCAATTACAAAACTATAATATATATCAGCTGGAGCCATGATAATAATATGTCCTTTAATGCCTCCAAATGTAAAGTTCTTTCAGTGACCAGAAAGCATAATCCAGTCAACTTTCAATACCACCTCGGAGATAAAACATTGGCCAGTGTCCAGAAAGAGAAAGATCTTGGCGTTCTAACAACAAGTCACCTTACTTGGAACCAACAAGTTCTAGCCGTTGTGTGTAAAGCCAACAAAATGCTTGGTCTCCTACGCAGGACATGTCCATTGATTAAGGACAAGAAGGTAAGACGATCACTCTATCTTTCGTTGGTAAAGTGCCATCTTAATTATGCTACTGAAGTCTGGTCTCCGGCACATATTTCTCTTAAACTCAAGATCGAATCCGTGCAAAGAAGAGCGACAAGATGGATCCTGCAGCAAAGAAAAGGAGAGCAATCATACAAGGATCGGCTTGTAACCTTAACTCTTCTGCCACTGTGCTATGATAGGGAAATAAAGGATTTGGTATTGTTTTACAAGGCTTTGTACGGACACATTAATTTAGATATATCCAACTTTGTTTCTTCGGTCACGAATGGTCGCACCAGGTCAAGTAATGCGAGAACGTTGAAAACACCATATACTGTCGAACCAGTACGTTCCAGTCGTCGTATTTTAACCGCATCGTCAAACTCTGGAACAAAATTATTCTGGCTGCTCCTCCGAATAGCTTTTCTAATCTATCGCTGTTCAAAAAGTTCATAACGGACAGATATAAATTGGAGATGAACAGAACATTTGATTTGACGATGCCTTGCACATGGTCTCTTGTGCGTGACTGCTCTTGCCATAGGCAATTGAGTAAAGTTTGAAGTAGAGCGTGAAATAAAGGCGAGTGATGATGTTTCGCAAAAGCATTGTTATTGTCTCTATTTGCTTGTGAACCTGTGTTTTAATTCTATTATTCATCATTCGCTTTTATTTGACTTTTCTGCTTTTTATTTACTATAAGTACAATTATAACATAATATGTTATATATAGTTTGTTTATATATTTTTATATATATAAACCATAGTTAGACATAGCATTATTAATAGTAAGGAAGATGCCTTGCATGGGACGAACTATCGTCTCGTTCGCATCTTTCCTTTTGGGCCACCTACTTTCACTATTATTGTAAATATTTCAGTTGTTATGGTTCCAATAAAGTTGTTAAAATAAAAATAAAATAAAATAATTGTACAAGTTTTGATGTTGTTATTAGTGATTGACTGGTCATGCCACAATTGGACATTACCGATTGTTTGAAGTCGGAATCGGCCGGGCTCCGATTGCTATAACCACTCGAATGACGTCATTCATTTTGCACGTAAATTGGCATACTGAAATGACTTTAAATGCTTCTTTGGCAAAAACGAACTTGTAAAATTGGACGAACTTCTGTTTGAAATTGGCAGCCTCTAAAGAGGTGTTTTATTTTCATGTAATCGGTCAATTGCTATTTTATAGGTGGTGGACACTTTGCATAATATTGGGGGTGCGACTTTAGTTTGCCAATATATTCCAAGCCTTTTTTGCTCAAATTTAATGCCAATTTAGACTAAAATGATATCAGGCTTTCACGGTTGAAAAAATCTCGTTACAACTTAGTGACATAAGTGAACCTCGGGTCGTTAGGATCAAACCACCTGAAAAATTCAACTAGAACTTCGAAGTTCTTGTTGATTTTTTCAGGCAATTTAATCTTAAAGACCCGAAGCTTATTGTATAGACGCTGCCAACACTGGCACCACACCGTTGCTATGGTAACAATGACGTTTCAATATGGCCGACATTTTAGCTTTTAACACACTTTACTCGAAAAAACGCCTGGTTACCCCCATTTTTTATTTCATAAAACATTTTCGTCTAGTACAATAGATTATCTGAACAATTTTGAAAAAATTATGTTAGAGTAAAATGCATTAAAAGCCAAAATGTCGGCCATATTGAAACGTCATTGTTACCATAGCAGCGGTAATGACGTCCATTTTGTGAACAATTTTCAGCTCTTAGAATGTTGCTCAACATAAGTCATACAATTTTTGTTTTGTAACAAGTAAAAATTATTAAAAAACTTTGATCTAAATCGTAAATTTTCCACATTTCAAAAAATTGTAGGGAGCCACCTTAAGTGAACCATCTATATTTTATTTAACTTCCAGCGGCCGTGTTCTTGAATGTTCACTATTATGTTTATATTAACTTGGAAAAGCTACACAAACAACATAACTTGCAGTCTATACCAGATTCATATTTACATCAATGGACAAGTATGGTGTGTTAGCACTTAGGAGTTTTGGAACTGAAGATGGCTTGCTTGCTTTCAATGTGTTTATACTGGGTGTGGGAAGTGGTTGTGGTGGGGAAACAGGAACAGAAAATGCATTACTTATCGCTGCTTCAATGCTAGTTGATTTTTCTGGCTTGACTTCTATTTCATATTTTACCCAGACAGATGATGTACACGCATTTGTTTTAAATATGTGTTTGTTTTCAACAGAAGTTGATATAAAAGACGGACTTGATGCCTGCCACTGAATTATAACTTCACTTTGTTGTGTTAAGTTACGAATTGATAGGGAAAGTATTGCCTTGAACTTTGCTTTGTTTTCTCCCAAACCTGTCATCTTAGTAACATGGTAAATTGCCAAAACTATTCTATAACCACAGTACCAGAATTGACGTGATCGGAGTAGTTTGTCTTTGGCCCCGATCAGCTTATCCAACTCATCTCCTGGTATAACCCATGTGTACGGAACAAATAACTCTGTACTGGCTTTTCTCTTCACTGGTTGACGGGGCAGCCGTTGCTTCATGGTATCAGACAGTGCATGATAACTGATCCCTCTCAGGTAATGGTTATTAAAATCCACTAACTTCTTTGCAACAGAATTGTTCTGTACAATATTGTACAAATAGTCAATAGAAATCAGTTCAAGTCTCACAACGGACAACAGTGATGGGAGCTCTTGACTGTGTGAGACATTCTCAATTCCACGATGCTCGATCCAATACACTAATGCATGGAAAATGGTGTTCTCGCTAGCTGTGATCAGTTCGTCACTACTTAGAAGATACTTCAACGAAGGCTCGCACAGCTCTTTAAAACTTGTTGTCTGCCATGTTTTATCTAGAGGGTTGAATTCTTTTGCAAGGAAGGACTGTAGTGTGTTGATAAGATCTTCCACATCTGTAATGTTATTATCAACTCTGATAAAGTGCATAATCTCCTCACAAATGTCTAAGGAGACCACTGTAGCCTGTAAGCAATACTTGCATTTCTTGAAGACAAATCTCACATCGTATTTATGAGAGAGTCTCAAAACTTCGAGAAGTTCATCGACACTAGCATTATCTAAAATATCGATCTTATACATTGCTTCCAATAACATTAAATGAGCTTGCTCCTCACTTGCCGAGATCTGGACATGAACTTCCTTGGCATTCAATTCCTTCATTCCACTGAAAAACAAGGAACGGAAGTAGGAACTCTGTACGGCTAACCATGAGCTATGAATGTAGAATTTATGTTGTCGAATGAATTTGTCGCTGGTAGGAAAGCTGGCTTCATCACCTTCACTGCTATTTCCACTTTGATCTTTATCATTTAAGGTGGGTTTTTCTGATTCGTACAGATGACTGGTTTCATAATTCTCACTGCTCGAGGGCTCACTGCTATTTTCATTTTGCTTTTCACTCCTCAGACTGCAACTTGCATAATTGTCATCTTCTGTGAGTTTGGATTCATCCTGGCTTCTCATATCGATTTCATTGCTTGTATTCTGACATATGTCTATGTTTTCGTTCAGTGTAGTTTCATTCTTGTCAGTGACTGTTGCATCTTCTATCTTGTTTTCGTGAATTTCATTGCTCGCTTCATTCTCAACTGGGGCTGTTTTATTCTCATTTGTCTTTGTCCTGCTATCATCATCTTCACTTTGATTGCTTTCTTTGTTCTCAATTTGTTGGTTACCTGTGCAAGCAATTAGTACTCAGTGAATTTAATTTAAATAGTTTTTACTGTGGATTCCCTTTAAGCCCCTGCCCCTTCTCTATTGAGCACCCACTGCCTTATATTAAGCCCCCCTGCCTTTTCTCTATTAAGCACCCAACCCCCTCTGTATTTAGCCCCAATCCCCTCTTTATTAAGCCCCCACCTCCCTTTATTAAGCCCTTACCCCTCTCTTTATTAAGCCTTTGCACCCCCTCCAATTTCACAACAAAGAAACTCTTCTGCGTTTTGGCCATATGGCTTCAGCTAAATCAATAACCCTCCCCCCCCACCAATAACCCTCCCCCCCCAATAACCCTCCCCCCCCAATAACCCTCCCCTCCAATAACCCTCCCCTCCAATAACCTCCCCCCTCCAATAACCTCCTCCAATAACCCCCTCCAATAACCCCCTCCAATAACCCCCTCCAATAACCCCCTCCAATAACCCCCTCCCTCCAATAACCCTCTCTGAAACGTGCCTGGAAATCAATACTCCCACTGGAATACAGCCTTTTGTTTGTGTATACACGGCCCTAGAGGCGAGCACGATATGTACACTGGGTACCATATAAAAATAGATATGTTTATATTAAACACTAACCATTTACATATTTTGAAGTGATTTCGCAATCAAGGCTTTCGGTTTCATTTTCGTCACCTGTATTCATACTCATCCCCTCTTTCTCAATTTCGGCTTTCTCACTTTCGCTTCCATCTTCCGTTTGATCGCTCGCTTCGCTTTCATTTTTCTCAACATTTGGTATGCTAACTCTGTGTGGCCACGAAGCGACAACATCGAACACTAAAACTCTGTCATGCAAATCGGGCTGATTAAACTCTGCTTCGTACAGCTTCGATAGTTCTAGTACATCGTTCTGTTTCAGTGCTCGCGACATTTTCAGACAGAATATACTTATCTTATAACAGAATAGTTATAACTTAATACTTAGAACGAAAATTTCGCCTGATCAGGGTTGCCAACCACTCTCCTCCGCAGAGGCTGTGAGCTATTAAAATAATTAGTCGTTTTTAATAGTGAGTTCTCGAGCATTTTCATTAGCCTTACACGAAGTTTTCAAGGAAATGTGATCAAAACTTCGTGTAAGACTAATGAAAATGCTCGAGAACTCACTATTAAAAACGACTAATTATTTTTAATAGCTCACAGCCTCTGCGGAGGAGAGTGGTTGCCAACTGTAAATGTGTGAAATTCCCAACTAAGCTTCCCAAATATCCCGAGATTCCCCCCAAAATCCCAATGTTCCCACTTTCGTTCCCAGTCCCCAAAGACCCCAACGTGCGAACGGCATACTCTGAAAAAGAGATTTAGAGATCGCGCCGGTTTCTCGAAATATGCGTAATACTTCATGTTGTATAAATGAAACATACTTCACTTGGATAAACTGATCTAGTATAACATTTGTAACATAAAGTTCAATAGGATGGCAGCAGACGAACGCTGGATTTTTTGAAAATTGTTATTATATTATTGTTTATTTTAATTTAAAAATAATTTTACAAAAAAATCAATTTTTAATTCTCGAACTTTCTGTTCTCAAAAATCCCCAAAAAATCCCGAGCATGAATTTTTAAAACGAAAATCCCAAAAAGTTCCCAACTGCTTTTTAAAATCCCGAGATCTCGGGATAAAATCCCGAACTTGGCAACCCTGCGCCTGAATTTAAGGAGGTATTCGCGTCCTTTGTTCATTAAGTTGGCTACTGAGGTATGTTTGGTTTGGCTTTAGCTTATTGGATGGTTACATCAAAGTCAGCCAATCACAGAGTCAAAACGGGCGAATATTGTTACATCCTGCAGTGCATACAGATTTAAATATTCCGGGTATTGCTTTTCTTGGAATTAACCGATAGAAGTGTATTGTTTTTATAATAGGTCAAATTTCAGATTTCACAAATTGTGCAATACGATAAGGATTAAGGGACAGATCGATTCCAAAGAATAAGGTCATCTTGAAATCCAATATATGACTAAACAAGACGAGTGTTTGAGATTGTAAATTTTCGACTTTATTTCTATTAAAGTCAGCATTCTGTCTGGTTTTGGTCTGGGCAAAAGATTTTACTTTTATTTCATCTAGGCATTCGCAATGCTGTAGCAGATCTATCACTGACTCGTTTTAATAGCCAGTACGTGCGCGATAAAAGCACCTTGAGTCGCTTGGAGCGCTATTTGTTAAGCGCCTTTTTGTTTGTCAGGGCATGAAATTGATAATATAATAAGCTTCGGGTCTTTAGGATCAATCTACCTGAAAAATTCAACAAGAACTTCGACGTTTCGAGCGAAGGCCCTTCGTCTGGAAATTAGGGAAGGGACTTCGCTCGAGACGTCGAAGTTCTTGTTGAATTTTTCAGGTAGATCGATCCTAAAGACCCGAAGCTTATTGCATATATATTATTTCATATCATTTCAAGATGCAAACGCTTTTTGTCGAGCGCTTTTCGTGTACAATCAATTAGACATTTTAACCTACTTTTCATCCACGGTCGATCAATAGTGTGAAGCCTAATAGACTGTTCTGGCATAATTAAAGACAAATGCATAGTGCAAGAACTAGCACATGCATTTACTATATCGCTAACATCCTCCTCATCCTGTAATATTTTCTTACAGTTGGTTATTCAACATGTCACTGGTGCCACGTTATGGAACGAGAGTCGTTTGAAAATGTTCAGATTGCTGAAATTCTGAATGAACATTTTGTCCCAATTAAAGTTGATCGCGAAGAGAGGCCTGACGTTGATAGAGTCTACATGAATTTTGTACAGGTGATAAACATGACTTTAACACGTCAACTAATTATGTCCCCCTTGATATTTTTGTCAAGGAAAAAAGTTGGTTATATGTTCTGCAATGAAGAACCGGTACCTCATCTTAGATCACATCATCCTGAGCATACGATCACAGTTCCGGAGATGTCTCTCTTAAGGCTGGTTTTGTATCGGATTGGACGGGAAACCTTAACAGGTTTTTGCAACCCAATTGACAAAGGTTCCGAGGGTTAGTGAAGGTTAGCGAGGGAGGAAAACCGGAGTACCCGGAGAAAAACCCTCGAAGCACAGGAGAGAATCAACCAATCTTAACTTACATGAGTTTATCAAGGACACTGGCGTTACCCAACCTGAGTAAATTCGTGCCCTCGACCTGCCGTATAGCTGGCTTAAATCAGAGGTAAGGGGCAGCGCGCTAACCGCATCTGCCACCCGTGCGTCCCCCCATATATTTAAATAATTAAATGTGAACTTGAAATAATCCGATTCTTTCTTCTTCACCGTGCTCTAGGCAACAACAGGTCACGGAGGTTGGCCAATGAACGTGTGGTTAATGCCAGATCTTCAACCATTCGTTGGTGGAACATATTTCCCACCTGACGAAAGCACAGGAAGACATGGATTCAAGACAATTTTACTGTTCCTTGTCAAACAGGTATGAATTCACTGTCTTCTTAACATCTTTAAATTGGAAACGATTTTGTATCAGGGCCAAAAATTTAGACAGAATAAATGCGCGTTTTTTAACTACTAACTCCCATCATGGAGTGTTGATGACACAGTGGTTAATGCTTGTCCCTTTCACCTCTGTAACCGCGGGGTTCGATTCCCTTCCCAGTCGCATGTGAGAAGAGTGCTTCCAAACACCGCAGATATTCTCATCGTATTCAGTTTTTCCTAGCATATAGTAACACTAGCTTAATAGCGGACGGCCTTAACACTAGACCTGTGATGATATTTTTGCCTCAGTCACATGTGAGATAAGTACTTCTAGTTTGACTCAACCAAACACCACAGGTTTTCTCCGAGTACTCTGGTTTCCTCCTGTAGTAACACTGGGCCAATAAAGCCAGATGTTCCTCATGCACTGGACCTCTAGGGAGAACAGTTTAGAACTGATGGAGCTATGCATGCTGTATGAATAAAGTTAGTTTAGTTTAGGTTTCCTCCTGTAGTAACACTGGATCAATAAGAGATGGCCTTACTGGATCTCTGGGGAGAACAGTTTAGAACTGATAGAGCTATCCAGTATAAATAAAGTTAGTTTTGTTTAGGTTTCCTCCTGTAGTAACACTGGATCAATAAGAGATGGCCTTACTGGATCTCTGGGGAGAACAGTTTGAACTGATATATAGAGCTATAATGTATAACGAAAGTTACTTTAGTTTAGTAACCGAATTATGTTAACTTTCAGTGGAAAGAGAATCAGAGCCGACTTGGTATGCAAGGAAGTTTAGTAATGACAGCAATCAAACAACAACTGGATGTGATTATGAGTGCTCAACAGAAGGCTCCTGAATTGAAATGTATTGAAAGTTTATTTACCAAACTGAGTGATTCTTTTGATGAAACCCATGGCGGCTTTGGTGGGGCTCCAAGATTTCCACAACCAAGTATGTAGTCCAGGGGATGATATTTAAAAATTGTGTTCGCACTGTTTGCTCCATTGTATTAAAACGCTATACGTCCTCTTTCAATTCCGATTTACTCGAAGCTATAAAATGAGTAGAGCGTTGCTCTAGAAACCCGAAGATACGATCGTACGAGTTCAAATTCCGCTTAGGTAGTTTCGGTGGCGGAATCGTTAAAACAACCGCCTTTCATCTCTGAGATCGATTCTTTCTGCGGACTCTAGATATTCATGTGAAAAGATCATGGGTTTCTCCGGGTACACACGTAAAAACGCACAAGTTGTAACACTAAACCTGCAGCAGACTTGTACCAATGTTGTTTCAATAACTTGTTATCAGGATGTATTCGCACTGCTTGTTCCCAGCTTGTCGATAAGTTGTCGTTGGCTTGTTGACAACTTGCTACAAGGTTGTTGACTCAACAGACTTATTACAAGTTGCTTCAACAACTTGTTGTCGTCCAGCAATTCAACAACTTGTTAACAAGGTTGTTGACTCAACAGACCTATTACAAGTTGTTTCAACAACTTGTTGTCATCCTGCATTTCAACAACTTGTTAACGAGTTATGAGTGACAACCTTGTAGCAATTTGATAAAATGACAACATTGTTACAACTTGTTGACAAGCTTGCTACAAGTCTGTTGCGAACACGAACAGATCTTGCAAGATGTGAGATTTTTACGTGTGTACTCCGGTTTTCTCTCACAGGGAATGTTGACAGGGTGGTTTGGGGGTACCGGGTACATAAGGTATATTCACATCAACATTAGCTGCGGTTACATATCGCGATTAAATATATGCGATTAATGAAAGAATGAACGAATGGGCTAGCTCGAGTCATCAAAGTATTCGGGCCGATTTCAGATGCACGTTAATGATATTTAAAAAATACGTGACAAACGTCATCTGGTGACATCATCAACTCAAAACATTCGTCATTTAACATTCAGCAAAACCTAAAATCGGCCCGACAAATCGCAGCGTGTGAACGTACCTTAACACAGTTACTATACAGCTCACTTTGATTCAGGTAATTTTAGTTTCCTGATGAACTATTACTTCTGGCGTCCTGAGACAGACAACGGCAAGAAAGCACTTAAGATAACTTTACGAATTCTGGATGCAATGGACAATGGAGGAATACACGACCATGTTGGCCAGGTAGAGTATAGAATAATTGTTGATTAAATTGTCTAATCGATGAGTCAATTTGTGTGATCCATATAGAATACCCAAAGAAGATCTGTTACAATATAAATACAAATTTAACTTGTGTACCAAAATTGTGTACGTATGCAAAAATATCACATCTTCTGGCACATTCGTTGGTTAGTGCATTATCTCTTTCACCTCTAACAGTAACTGGGGTTCGATATCTGCTCTGCAATATGCAGTTGTCTGATGTAATTTCACTGCAGTCGCATTCGAGAGGAGTACTTCCAGTTGCGAGAAGAGTGCTTCCATAGACCACTTTCATAATAGTGACTACTTTGAATATTCTTTTATGTTCATTTTAATAAGCCTTTCTGGCCTCGTTTGTGTGTCTGTAATTCAAAAGAATCTTGGCTTTATAACGAGGCCAGAAAGGCTCATTTAGATGCACACAAAAGAATATTTAAAACGGTGGCCATTATGAAAGTGGTCTATATAAAGCAAATGATGTATATACATTTGAACAGATCATAATCTTGTTTTCTTCAGGGATTTCATCGTTACTCAACAGATGCAGAATGGCATGTTCCTCATTTTGAAAAGATGTTGTATGATCAGAGTCAATTGGCTGACACGTATCTCAATGCTTATCAAGTAAAATATTCAGAACTTTTAGTAGCTTATATAAGTGTTATCCTAACCTATGAAACGTTCCTATGAAGACTGTTCAACTTTGTCTTTACTTCGATCTTTGCAAGATTTGTGATATTACTTTCCTAAACCTAATGATTCCTGATTCTTCTTTTATTTAGATTACTCATGATGAAAAATATGCCACCACAGCCAAGGATATTTTGTTGTATGTTATGAGAGATCTAAGTGACAAGGTATGAGCATGCCTGTAGATTATATTTTTGTGGAGGTAGCCAATATTCCAATGGAGCTAAGCTATGCCCGCGCAATCGTATCCAAGGGGACCAAAATTTCCTTTCACAGTCAAATCTCTTCATGATCGATGATGAGTTTCGGAGTTAGCCAGTAACTCCAGAATTCTTAATTCAACTAAGTTTTGAAGCCAGTATATGGTATATGGGTAAATACGAACGAGATGCCGAGAAAAATCTTAGTGATTTACTCATATACCATATACTGGCATCCCTCCCATATATATATACACGAACTTGCGGTTAATGCTCAGCAACTGGACTCTGTAGCTCAGTTGGTTAGAGCGCTGCACCGGAATCGCAGGGCCGCAGGTTCGATTCCTGCCAGAGGGCCTAAGGTTGTATTTTTCGCAACTGCTCCTGGCTAGGTCTAAAAATGTATATAAATTTTCGTTCGAATATTCCATCCACAAACGCCATCAACTAAGTTTTGAAGCGCATATTTTGAATTGGCTCCTTAGACTATGGAGGTAGCGTCGCTTCATCGCTCCCTAACTTCAGCAGCCATGGCCCATGGGTATATACACCTTACTTGTGTTTAAATTCGCGCGCTATTAGAATTCCCGCAGACCATAGGTGCACGAAAATATAACAGAATGGAATGTAATCCTCGCAAAAAAAATTGCCACAACAAATACTCCGTATGTAGACATTTGGCACCGTGACACAAAATGCTGACTGTTGCAGTAAAAATCGCTTCGGGGTAACATGGCTTAAAGTAATATTTGCATTTGTTACCATTATTATATATGGCTCATTGCTACACCGGTTGTAGAATGGTGGTTTTTATGCAGCTGAAGATGCCGACTCCCTGCCTACATCTGAATCAGAAAGCAAGAAAGAGGGGGCGTTCTGTGTTTGGGAGGAGAGCGAAATCAAAACGTTATTATCTGAAACCGTCACCAGTGAAGTGAAAACCACTCTAGCAGATCTATGTATCAAACATTATGGAGTCAAGGAGAACGGAAATGTGAAATCATCACAGGTTAATATTGAAATGCAATTTATTGAATTAATTCCGTGTAATGAACCGTTCCGTCTGGTAAAATGCATGAATTTTATTCACTGATTTTTGACTTCGGCTTGTTACTTAGTCTGTGCACAGACCTTATATTACGGTAAGGTCTGTGCACACTGCACAGGCTACTTGTTACTGGGCTAACTTGGAGCATCCATAATTTTTTATCCATAGGACCCTCATGGAGAACTAAAGAAAAAGAATGTGCTCATAGTTCGTGGCAAAGTTGAAGAAACAGCGAAACATTTTAAACTGGATGTTAACACAGCTAAAGACGCCTTGAGTAAAGCATGTGAGATTTTGTTTGAAGAGAGATTGAAACGACCGAAACCTCATCTTGATACGAAGATGGTTACATCTTGGAATGGTATGTTGTACAGCTTTCTTACATGTTATACTAAAAAATTATAATGAAAAAATACAACCCTGAGAACTTGAAATGCAATGGTTTTTGTTTTCTAGGTCTAATGATTGGTGCGTTTGCAAAAGCTGGCTGTATATTGAAGGACGATGTTTACTTAAAAAGAGCCATCAAAGCCGCTTCGTTCATGAAGAAATATTTATGGAATGAAGAAACAGGAAAGTTGACAAGGAGTTGTTATAAAGGAGATGATGGAGAAATAGTTCAACTGTAAGATTTGTCGTATCTTTGGTATTATTAATTTTAAATCATATTTACATCCGCCATGAGGTTATGCGAACGATAGTTCTCAAACTCATTAATAATTCATGAACCAAAAACAAAGAGAATCATAAGCGTGGAAGATGGTTTGAAATCAGAGGAAGGAATTACATAAATTAAGTGAACTTTCACGTCGGTTTTCTCGCAAAATACACGTTCGTTTGAGAAGTAAGTTCAAACACTCGTAAGGAGGACTTCCTCCGATTTCTAAACACCTCGAAATTCGTTAAAACATACTCGGCTTCGCCTCGTATATTCAACTCTTCTCGATGTTTAGAAATCGGAGGAAGTCCTCCTACTCGTGTTTGCACTATTACCTCAAAAAAGATGAAACATTTCGTTACGAAAACTTGTGATGCTAATGAGCATAGGCAAAGGACCAATCAATGAAATTTTCGTTCAATTTAGATGTATATTGGATGAGAAATTGAACGGAACTGAATGCGTATTTAGTGCATGTATAATTTATGCATGAATACTTGACTCAGTGTGAGCGCTCTTACCAACGGTAAACGTACGTGTTGTACTTTGCGGAACATCGTATGCAAGCCATTAAAGGTACGTTCACACACAGCGATTTGTCGGGCCGATTTCAGATGCACGTTAATGATGTTTGAAAAATACGTGGCAAACGTCATCTGGCGACATCATCAACTGAAAATATTCGTCATTAACATTCAGCAAAACCTAAAATCGGCCCGACAAATCGCTGTGTGTGAACATACCTTAAGTAATGCATGTGTCATCCTGTTTACATTTAGTGACAATCCTGTGGAAGGTTTTTCAGATGATTATTCATTCCTGATTCATGGCTTGCTGGAGCTCTATCAAGCATCATTTGATGAACAGTGGTTGGAATGGGCAGCCCAGTTACAGGGGAAACAAGATGAGTTGCTATGGGATGACCAAGCTGGTGGATACTTCGAAGGGGGGGAACAGTCCAAACTATTACTACGACTTAAGCAAGGTAAACAGAATCCAAAAAATCACGGAGTGTCTATCTCACATATACCATATTGCCTCCACTGGTCCACTGGTCTGGACCGACAAGGGAACGGCCCTTAATGTATCTTTGCAGAGAACAGTTTGCACAGAACTGATAGAGCTATGTAGCATAAATAAAGTCAGTTTAGTTTAGGTTCTCTCCTGTCTAGTACAGGAACTACTGTACACTTGCCCAATAAGGAACGGCCCCCCTTACTGTACATCAAGGCAGAACAGTTTAGAACTGACAGAGCCAACCAGTATAAGTAATTAGTAAAGTTATTTTTGTTTAGGTTATAGGTAACTCACGCTTTGTCTTCTAACTTTCCCAACCAAGAAATTTCTCACTTACAAGTTAAATTTTCTAGCGTTAAGAAAAAAATCGAGAAAGAGTAAAAAGATAGTGTAAAAATTATAGTTCCAAGTAGATTGTAAAGTCTGATATTGCTAAGCCTGCGAGTACAACGGCTACGTATTTTTTGCACATAGCTTCTGTATTTTCAGACTATATATTCCTGGGGGAAAATTGTCAAGTCCAAGTTATATATTTCAATTTCAATTTCAGATCAAGATGGTGCTGAACCAAGTGGCAATTCTATCGCTGCCACCAATTTGATCAGGTTGTCGTCCTTTCTTGATAAGAAAGAATATCGTGAGAAAGCTGCTAAGATTTATGCTCTGTTTGAACCAAGATTGGGTAAAATGCCACATGCTTTGCCTCAGCTGTTGGCATCTTTTATCCTCTACACTGAAACACAGAAACAGGTAAGTTAGTTTATAGTGAGTGTTATTTTGCTTGACCTGCGAGTTAATGTGTCGACCTCAGCTTAAAGGATTACCGAATGGTTTTCCGTGCAGGATTGCGTGATCCTAACAGGCGGGATGTTGCGAGACTTTCTGAAAGCGTAAAAAAATACGAGCCGATAGGCGAGTATTTTTTAGCTTTCAGGATGTCGAGCAACATAGGTAATTATTTTATAAAATAACGACAAAGAAACAACGGACATTTTAAGAACCCCGCGAAGTGCCTAAAATTTTCCGTGCATGATTGTCTCATCCTGCACGGGTATTGACCAATCACAGGTCGCGTAGTAAACACGTTATTTTATAAAGTTGTTTGAATAATGTGATCTGTGATTTGTATTCCTTTGTGGTGGTATGGTATGGTATGGTATGGTATGGTATGGTATGGTATGGTGTGATTTGTATTCCTTTGTTGTGGTATGGTATGGTATGGTATGGTATGGTATGGTATGGTATGGTAGTTTGGTAATGAATGTGGTGTATATGGTATTGCCTATGGTGTGCTATGGTACAATATGAAAATGTATCATTTCATGATTTGCTGTTTTCAAATGGTCACAGAAGTCTAACATGACAGAGTTTACGGTATTAAGAAGAGTTGCATTGAAATTCCTTCTCTTTACCTTCTTTCTCCAGATCACCAATATTTATATTACAACCATTCTGATATTTTTACAGATAATCATCGCTGGTGATAAAGATTCCGAAGACACGAAGAAATTGCTGGAAACTGTCCACTTATTTTTCAATCCAAATAAAATCCTCATTTTATGCGGTGAAAAAGAAGACCGTTTCCTTTCGTCGAAGCTCAGTGTTTTAAAGACTTTGAAAAAAGTGGACGATAAAGCGACTGCATATGTATGTGAAAACTTTGCCTGCCAGCTTCCTCTAAACTCCGGTGAAGAATTAGCGAAACTCCTAAAAGGAAAACTGGAGTAATGGATAGTTGTCCGCCAGTTTGGCTGGAAAATTCACTGATCTGAAAACAAGGACTGGATGGTGCATCTTCTCTGCAGAAATGAAGCCAATGGCGGCCATATTGGTGTGACCACCACAAATCTACTGTGGCTATTCTAAATGTGTAAAGAGATTCTAACAGTTTCTAGTTATTGGTGGGAAAGATACGTATTGTCTAGATAAGAATTGACCGTCAGGGGCATCTCTTTCTTCCTAAATTTGCCGGTGAATAACTATTAAGGTCACACCAATATGGTCGCCATAAGCCCCGTTATGTGGTGTTTAAAACGTTATAAAACTCATTAGAAGAGATGTGGGAAGCTATATTTTTCAAGTTACATAGGAAAAGATATTTGCTTAATAGTAAAACTAATTGAAACAGCTAACGAACAGCTAATCTCATCTCATAAATATTCTGGCTTCAAAATTGGCTCGTTGAATTCAAAAGGATGCTCTATCCAGTTGTAGTTTTCAGATCAGTGGGCAAATTCCACTGACAACTGACCGTGTACGCCAACTTTCCTTAATTATTCGAGTTCTAGACATGTACAAATACTCCTCGTTCTTCAAGGATATATAGCTCGCTTTATAACTCTCAGTATTTCGCAAGACATAAGCGAAAACGGCACTTCGATGAAGTCCACGATAATGCCACCCAAAACAGCACAATATTTAACATGACGTAATGATCTCGCGTGACTACACGAGTCGAATAGCTGGATACATGGTTTATACCATACACGAGAAGGAGTATAATTATTATAGGGATTCAGAACTCTGAAAATTGCTAGTTCAATATATAGAGAAAATTTCCAACATGATTTCTTACACTGCCGAAGTCAATTGACAAAAGTTGATTTGAACTTGCACCGTCGGCATTCCGGTCCCCGCTCAACCTATTGAGCTGTCGAGCCAACCACAACCGAGATTGGAGGCGAATTTTATCCAATTTAAGTGCACGAAATATTTTCGCGAAAGTGCAAGTTCAAATCCCGCTCGAATCAACTAAAGGACGAGAATTCTGACGAAAAATTTAAGGGATGGTTCTGCAATAGCTCAATATTGTTTAAGGTGTTTTAAAATCACTATTATAAACGTGTGTATGATATAACATCTTAAACGAACCAGCATTTAACAAGGAATTCAACGCGAAAGTTGAGTTCATTTATTGTACTTGCTATTGGGTTAGTTAATTTATCCATAAAAAGCGCATATTCTAATCAGAAAATTGTGTCAATTGTACAAACTCGCCTAGGCCCTAAGATATTATTACCCATAGATTATAATAATTTTTAGTATGTAGCGCATATTGATTCTATAGTGAATGTATGAGATTTGAATAATGACTCATTAAAGTCCCTAATTTTTTAAGTCCTTTTCGCCGTCAAAAATGGTTTAAAATGACCAAAAAGTAAAGGTTGGCGTTATATAAGACAATTACTAAACCATCCATTTGGATGGTTTATCATTAGATAAGGCAATTACTAAACCATAGATTTGGATGGTTTAACATAATATAAGACAATTACTAAACCATCCATTTGGATGGTTTAATTAGCGTTATATAAGACAATTACTAAACCATCCATTTGGATGGTTTAGCATTCTATAAGACAATTACTAAACCATCAATTTGGATGGTTGAGCGTTATATAAGAACAAAAATTTGCAAAGTTCATCGACTTCAACAATCAGTCACGTGACAGAAGATTTCGCTTTTGACAAAACTACAGGGTGCCACCTTAAGAGCCAAGCAAATGCCGCCATTGCTATCCCACAATGCGTGACGCGCGCTGAATTTGTGAGTTAAAAATCGCAAATGAAAGAAACATGGATTTTGGACGAATATATTGTAGCATTGTTGTATTTTCACGTCGTTTTATTTGAAGCATAGTAAAGTGGAAATATTCAAATGTACCTTGAGGTCTCACGCTAGCGAAATAATGAAAAGAAAAGGAGCAAAAACCAGGTGATGGCCGACAAACGAAAATTGCAAGGTAAACATGGCGGCCGTGTACTAGCAGCAGTTCATTCCTCGTGTGTCAAATTGTTATACCGAGTGCCATGGCATTCATCCTTGACCTTTCCTCTGTTGTAGCTGAGATCGACAGATGTCTCAAAAAGATTACAGAAGGCGTGGAAACGTTTGAGGATATTTGGCAAAAGGTAGTAAGTACTTAATAAAATGTTCAACACGAATTTGAGGACATTGGGTTGTATACTTGCCATAATTATATACAAAAGTTGATTGTACTTGTGCTTCAATTATATTAGCATGCAAGCGTATGGAGTTGTGCCAATAGTAATCTATGCTTTCTGTACAAGGTTCACAATGCAGCCAATGCCAACCAGAAGGAAAAATATGAAGCAGATCTTAAAAAAGAAATTAAGAAGTTACAGGTGACTCAATCAACATTTCCCCCCCATGTTCCAGGTCAATAAAATCTGCTGACAGACTGATTATATCTAACCGTTTGTTGTTTATAGCGACTTCGTGACCAGATTAAGACATGGATAGCGTCCAATGACATTAAGGACAAGCAAGTTCTCGTAGACAAGAGAAAACTTATCGAAACGGTCAGTTTTGAAAGTTTGTTATGTCTGATTTAGATTAGGGGATCTGCAAAAAAAAACTTTACACGCTTTAATCCCTGGGCAAAGTAGGAAACATTATTGCAAGAACATTTAAAAATTTCAATGTTTCCTTGAATTTTTCCCTGTTTTCCCACCTTCCGGGAATTATGCAAGGAAACAATGTTTCTGCAGCAATATTCCCTAGTTTGTCCCGGGCATTAATACAGTGTTAATGTGTATTTATCCTTTGGGCAAACTAGGAAATATTAAATAGTTATATGAAAACTTCCTTGAGTGTTTCCTTAAATTGTTGTAGAAATATCTAGCTAATTCCCCTTATTACATTTTGCTCAGTACAACTACTATTGGGGCACAGGTGCAAATTCAGAGATCTTCGGCATGGATTACGATAGGGCTATATTTGCTAATTTGAGAATTGCAAGTCATTTTTTATGTTTGCAAATTGAAAGTGTAATATTTTTGAAATTCAAATATTTTCTATTACACATTGATAAGATATAAAGTTTTTCAAATTAGTTTTGTACTAAATCAATGTGAGAGAAGTAGAATATGACTGAAATTCCTTTGAAATAGTTTGCAAAATTTGCAATGAAACAGCCACCATTTTGTTCTTGCCAGTGAACTATATATACATGGAAGGCCGACTCCAGCTCAAAAAGTGAAGTCAAACATGGCGGAAATTGAAGGCATTCTGGTGCGTCATTTTCAGTCCCCTACGCGCGCGGTCAAAGCAGTCGTATATGACAAAAAAACACAAATAAACAATATAATAAAGTGAATGAATTCAGAAATGAGCAAAAACAACAAGAATGTTATTCATAATGAAAAATACATATTTACTGAAAAACAAAAACAAAAGTTTGAAATTTGTTGTGATGAAAAATACAGATTTACTCGCACAATGCAGTTGGAAAAACAGCGGAAAACAAACCAGGTCCACATTAAATATATAAAGTTTAGGCTTTTTTCTTTCTTGTCCTTTATAAAATGAACAGAAACAGGATCTGAAAATCGCAAAAAAAACATCACTCCCGCCATCAAAAATTATTGACTGCGCACATAGGGGACTGAAAATGACGCACCAGAATGCCTTCAATTTCCGCCATGTTTGACTTCACTTTTTGATTATGTAACAGTTAGAAGTCGGCCTTCCATCTATATATAGTTCACTGGTTCTTGCAGGCAGTGTTTCCACTTTCCCAAATTCAAATTTCCATGAAGGAAATCTGTGAATTGATGTTCCATCTCTAATTCGAACCTTGTTTCCAGGCATCATTAAAATGTGTGAGCCAGGGGCCTTTTAAATTTGTGCAGACACATTTGAAAATCCTGACATTTTAACAATATTTAGCTCTCAAAACCTAAAATATGATGTATTTTTGCAGGCACATTTTGAAGTTATGAATTTGGTTTGCAAGACTAAAAATATTAACGAACCCTGCTCATCTTCACATGGAATGCACCCTGTATTGTTTTGATTATTACATTTTCTCGATATTGTTCTGCTTGTGTTGACGAGTTTTATGTTTCGGTATAGCAAATGGAAAGATTTAAAGTGGTAGAAAGGGAGACGAAAACCAAGGCTTATTCGAAAGAAGGTCTTGGATTGGCAACTAAGATTGATCCAGCAACCAGAGAGAAAGAAGAGTTCAGAAACTGGCTAACTGTAAGTATAAATATTGAAATATTTCTGACTATTGTTGCTGCTTTTCTCACATGTTCGTTACAATGCTCTTGTCTATATTTTTTCTAAAGGAATGTATAGATCGTCTAAATGTTCAGGTATTTATAACATTTTATTTCATGGTTTTCTTTGTTAACATAGTAGTTTAAAAATACAGTAAAGTGGCACGAATGTATTGAATAGTTGAAATACTGGTAGAAACAGCAATAACAGCAATTTATGAGGTTACATATATTATAGTGATTTCAATTTTATACGTGTGATGTCTGTATTGCCGCAGACTAGAACTGTTCAGTATACCAATATACCATAAATACCAGTATTGAATCCAATATCAGTATATGTTTTTAAGTCGTACCAATATACCGAAATTTCCGATATGCCGAAATATGCTGAAATTTCATGTTAAAAACAATGTCTGTCTTACGCTCACCTGGACCTTCCTTCGCAGACGGTGTTTCTTCTCTAATAACAAGGCCCAAAAACTACCTATCACAGACCTGATAACTTCTTCTTATTAACACACATACATATAACATGAAATAATTATTATTTTCAGCCTATTCTGTTGCAGTATAATCACAGCTTCTTGTCTTATTGTAGGTGGACCAGATTGAATCTGAAGTAGAAGGTTTAAATTCTGCACCAAAGAAACGAAAAGCAGACAAAGAGGTACATTACAATCATGCCAGGGCTTCCAAGAGAGGAGTCCCCTCTCAAGTTAAACCACTCCCTTCAACATGGAGCCCCCCTTCTAATATTGAACCCCTCCCCCTTTGAGTTTGGACCCCCTCTAAAGTTACCCCCAACCCCTCTTAGGCTGGGAGCCCTGCTAAAGTTGTACCCCCTCTCAATTTGGGACATCTCCCCTCCGCTCAAGTTGGGACCTCTGAAGATGGGACCACCCTGAAGTTGAATGTTATCTCAAGTTGGATCTCCTCTCAAGTAGGAACCCCCTCTCAAGTCTGAATCCCCTCTCAAGTCTGAATCCCCTCTCAAGTACAAGCCCCTCCCTCAAGTTGAAGCCCCTCTCAAGTAGGAGCCCCCTCTCAAGTAGGAGCCACCCCAGTCTGAATCCCTTCTCAAGTAGGAGCCCCCCCTCAAGTCTGAATCCCCCCTCAAGTCTGAATCCCCTCTCAAGTCTGAATCCCCTCTCAAGTAGAAGCCCCTTTCTGAATTTGGACCCCCTCTTGAGTCTTACGGTCAATTTTGTTTCTTCTGTAGCGACTGGAAAGAATAGAAGAATTAAATGGATATATGGCCCAACATAACTACCATGTTAAACAACTAGAAGTAAGAAATGTTACCTTAATAAGCTTAATCTCTATGATACTATTATTGTCATCTTTATCATAATTTATAAACATTGCCACCATCGTAACATCACCATCATTACCATCATCACTATTTACAGTGTCATTGATCACAATTGTCAAACCACACAGATACCACCATTTTATGATTGCCGCAATATGGAAAAGTATGATAAGCTGCGGGTCTTTAGGATCAAACTACGTGAATATTTCAGGTAGTTTGATCCTAAAGACCGCAGCATATCGTGTATAGATGCTACCTACACTATGCTACCATCATGCATTCACAACATTAAAAAGTACCATACCATCATCTTCACTGTACCATCACCAAGAATACCACCATCTTCTGCCATCATATTATCATCATCAATCTATCATTACCATCATCACAGACATCGTGATCATCACAATTGTACAACATCAAGACAATAATCTCAAATCATGATTACGAAAATCACCATCAATACTACCATCAATACTACCATCATAACCATCACAGCCAATCAAGGGTGCTATTACCAACTGCACCACCATCAGTCCATCACATATTATATGGCATTGCTTATAAACCATTTCCATTTGGTGCACTTAGTCAGAACAGCTAACCCATTAACTGGCAGTACCCTACCACTGACGAGTAAAATTGTTTGGCATTAGACAGAGTAAAATACTAAAGTAGGGTGCATTGCCAGCTAATGGGTTGACAAGAGACACTTGCAGATAGTTTTGTTAACCCATTAACTGGCAGTACCCTACCACTGACCTGCGTAGCTTCATAGGTATGTTATGTAAGTATATACCATTTGTTACATTATCTTTTACAGAGGATTCTCCGAATGTTGGATAATTCAACCATATCACCAGCTGATGTAAGTTTTCAACCAGAACAGTTTTGTCACTTTTTTCTGTGTAGTCATTTTGTTTGTTGTTCACATATCCTTGATTTGCTTGCTTGTGATTGCTATCAATGTCAGTATCTCTATTATTTCAGATGAAAAATTTACAAGAAGATATGGAATACTATATTGACAATAGCATGGTAAGCCTTATATAAAATATATAAAATGAGTACTGGAGGTTGTTTAAAGCGTTGTATAGATTGAACACAAAGATAAATTGTTAATCCAACTGGGCTACCACTATACCAAGATTCCCAAGTTTTAGTATCCCCCCTGAGAATCCAGTATCCCACCTCTGGGTAATGGTTACCATAAGTTTTGGATATGAGTGTATTTTCTGCATCTGATTTTACACTCTACTAGCTATGATTATCATCCTGCTATCCTGCTAGTAGAGAAATGGCTGGCAGATTTTGATACTTTTGACAATTAAAATGAAGAGAAAAATTCAAGTTTTACAAAATAAAAAAGGCTTGTGTAGAGAGTCTAAAATAGTTAATAAACAGTTAACACCGATAGCCGACGTCTATGATCGAGCGCCTCGCTCCACAGACCGGCGCCATCGCGCCTCGTCTCATATCAGCCTCGATCATTATCCCTGAAGCATCAAGTCCTGAATGTGGAAAGGCTTGTTATTTTCAGAGTGGCAGACTTGTGTTGGTTTACAGTGTCAAAGTACTAAACGACGTTTTGACTACATTTTCATTTTAGAATCCTGACTTTGAAGAAAACGAATACATGTACAATGATGTATTATTAAACGAAGCAGATCTTGACCCAGGTATACATGCATCACTCCAGGAATAACCAAAATAAACGTCTGCACTATCCCACGGTTCACGTGCAAAAGTACAAATCCTTCTGGATCGATGTCATGTGATCGACATTTTGAAGGTCATGCAATAGTGCAAGATGCGGCGTATCATAAAACTTTGTTCAAAGATCATGATTTTTTGCGTGTGATCTGTCACAAAACGCTACGAGCCCACATACAAAAACACTGATATGATAGATATGACATTTTAATTAACAAACGTTTACGATGGACTCGATTTTATTCTGAAACTGTCAGACACGTAGCCTCTTTCGTGCGTTGTGTACCAAATGCAGATCCAACGTATTTTCTCGTAAGTTAAGTCCTGGTCAAGCGAGAATTTGCATAAGAGTTTTCTCAACTTTCATGCCCCGGTCAAACGCGAACAAGAGTTGCGCGAGAGTTGACTGGATATTCAGTTACAACTCTCATCGACTCGTATCCTCGTTTGACCGGGAATTTACCCACGGTGATGCTCCATTAATAAGTTACCCTAGGGCCTAGGACTTATTTAACTAACGCATTCTTTTATGTTATTTCCAGTCAATAATTTGGAGACGTCGCCTACGGACAACGACGAAGAGTTCACGTATCCGAAAGAAAACATGGTCAACTCTATCCCACCTAGCTCTCCAACAACATTGACCAATAACTACAACAATAAAAATTCCACTGTAAGTGTAGTACGGTTACAAGTAAACTACGTCAAGAGTTCCTTTTTTCAGTTCCTAATTCATTTGCAATTTTCCTAATTACCTTTGCAATTTGCAAAAAAATCGTCCTAAACCGATTCAAAGTTCCTCACTTCCTGTTTAAATCCCCTCACTTCCTGTTAACAATTCGAGCGAAAAAACTCGCTGGTTTTGTTGAATTCGAAGTTGAGAGACGTTGTATTCTTATATTTAATTCCTTTCAAACAAAATTTACACTCATAAATTGAAATAAAGAGCAAGAAGTCATAATAATAAAGACTTTCGATTTTGAATTATTTAATTGAATTAGGGGGTCAAAGGTTCCTCTTGAAAAATTTTGACTTCATGTTATTTTTTTCACTTCCTGTTACTGTAAAAGTCTTTATTTTTGTTTCTTCTAGCTCTTTATTTCAATTTATGAGTGTAAATATTATTTCAAAGGAATTATATATAAGAATACAAAGTCTCTCAACTTCGAATTCAACAAAACCAGCGAGTTTTTGGGCGCGAATATATTCTTAACAGGAAGTTAGGAACCTCTAACAGGAACTGAGGAACTTCCAATTGGCTTAGGAACATTGCAAATTTCCTCAAGGGATTTGCAACAAACTTTTTGAAAATTGCGAAGGTAATTAGGAAAATTGCAAATGAATTAGGAACTGAAAAGAGGAACGCTTGACGTAGTTTACCTGTAATGCCTGTTCAGTAGAAGGTGTTGGTAGATTTGTATACATTTTTTTAGTCCTAGCCAGGAGCAGTTGCGAAAAATGCAACTTAGGCCCTCTGGCAGGAAGGACTGTTCTCACGACCTGATTTTGTCGGATTCTATTCTCCTCTTGACGTATGCGATTTACTGGAATTGCTGACAAGAGTAAGGCCATTGGTTCATACCTGGCGAAAAGTGTAGTTGTTGCTGTATTGTTTGAAATCACATACGTCAGGAGGAGAATCGTATCAGACAAATACAGTAGGATCGTGTGATTGCCTTTGAAGTGAAGCCAATTGATATTTTTGATTGCGCATGCCAAATATTGCATTCTGAAGCGAGATAGAATTTCTGTTCAGTCCTAACCATAACACCAGAAAGCACTCAGAGACTCGAGTATAAATTGACCTTGATACATGTTAGAGCCTGAAGTAATGTTCAAAAGTTGTCCAGAAAAACCGTCCGACCTACATTGAATTTGATCTGAAATTCTCAAATTTGGTCAGACGTTCAAAATGGGTTGGGTAAATCCTAATCATGTCAATAGACAAGGGATTATTCTAAGGAAATTTTATCACTGCACAAAAGCGCGAAAAATGATAAAATTTATATAAATTTAGTGACATTTTAGAAAACGTTCTGACTGCCCTGCACGAGTGTATGTACTCTGATTCTGCAACTTAAAGTTTACCCCATGCATGTCACTAATTATATGCAGGCAAATGAGCCAAAATCACCGCTAATGAGCCCAAATCTGCATTCTGCATATTCTATTTTCATGCACAAATCGCATTTTATCACTGCACATAATCTCATTTATCACTGCACAAATTGGTTATCACTGCACCTTAGAATAATCCCTGCAATAGATCTTACTTTATGCCAAACACTATACAGTAAAGTAAAAGTGCATTAAAAGTTGACAATAGTTGTATTCTTTGTGGGATGGCGCAGTCTTTGGGTAACCCTGAGTGTTGAAAACAATATCATGATTAGAGCAGATTTGCCCGGACAAAACCGATGTTTGACCGTTATTTCAAGCTCTGCAGGTAGTGGTAAACGTGAGGGACGCACACTTCACTTTTATCAATTCTCATTCTCGCTTGACCAGAGCTTTGTCGTCCTTATTTTTAGCCAAACTCTCCGAGGAAAAACTCGAAGGGCAGTTCATCAGCACCTATTGTGAATAACATTGGTAATGGATCACCTGTTGCTAAGGTTCCTCCTACAACACCCAAGATAAATACTTCTAATACTGGGAATGGTAATAATAGAGGTACTTTCTATAGTCAGTATAGTGAATTTTTATCGCTGGTCTACTTTTTGTATATATTATTATCAAGTTGTCCGTTACCACAGTAATGCTTTTTGTGGATGAAAAATTCTACCACAGAACTTTATACAAATTTCCGACCAAACTGGGAAAATGCAACCCCACAGGCACGATCTGAAATGATGGCCACAAATTGACACCTAAGATGAGGCAACCATTGGTCAACTCACCTTAACTGAACATTGAAGTAAAGAAAAGGCTAAAGACCTAAAATCAAGATTACGAAACTCGAGCATAATTCAAAACACTTTAAACTCGCAATTTAAACTTTAATTGTTATAAATACGTCAAAGTAAAGCAAACTAAAAAGCCCGCGAAAATTCTTCACTGAGCCCACGATGCCATATTATGAAAGCTCAGCGTTAATATGGTCATTTTCTGTGCAATTTCCGATCGTGCCACCCCCTGTGCGATCGTGCACTTGAATTGCAAGGCCGCAGGTTCAATAGATAAATTTGGCTAACACTATTTACATCGTCGCTACCCAATTCACGCCTTTGGAATAGCTCACTTGCCTAGTTCTATATTGTTCTAGTTTGCGAAAACACAGAATAAAACAAAGGTAACTAATTAGTTAACTTTGTTCTATTTTACGTCTTTGCGAACAATAGTAACTTAAGCTACGTTCACACGTTGCGATTTGTCGGGCCGATTTCAGATGCACGTTAATGATATTTGAAAAATACGTGGCAAACGTCATCTGGTGACATCATCAACTGAAAATATTCGTCATTAACATTCAGCAAAACCTAAAATCGGTCCGACAAATCGCTGTGTGTGAACGTACCTTAAGCTCTCTATTTTCTGCTGTAACGACTTGCAACGCAATTTCGGACACAGAGCCATGTTGGGTAAAACTGAAGTATATTCACAGAGAAATTCGCAGCATGATTCTCGTTTTACTTTGCCGATATTTTTCTTGCTAAACATGGCCAGAAAGCAACAAAGAAATGAATAAGAATGATAATATCGGTGGAGTGAGACGCGGGCCATATTCACTGTTTTTCTATGCGTACATTTCTACATAACATGGCTCTGGGCAGAAATTGCGTTGCAAGTCGCAGCAAGATTGTCCTGTGTAATATGGTCTTAACATTGTGTTCTATTCTTTGTTAGCTCCACCATCGTTACCTTCTAAAACTGTAAAGTATGTTATTATTATTATTATATATTATGCAGCTCACTCGCCGTTGGGGCTTTTCAGTGACCGATTACATCAAGTATCTTGCTTACCTATATTATGTACTTAGCCTACATTATTTATTTTTACAACAATTGTGATATTACTTTCCTAATCTGTATATCCTAACCCACCCAGTCAACTTTCCCTGTGAGAGGAAACCGGAGTGCCCGGAGAAAACCCACGACTTTCGGCAGAGCGTCGACTTACTCTTTTCACATGAGTGTGATGAGTAAAGTCCTCACCGAGAATCGAACTCAAGACTCAGAGGTTAAAGGCGCTTGCTCTGTTTTCCATCGATTTAAAGAGATTTTTATCACAAATACTTACAGTGTTTATAATCTTAAAATTGTGGTCATTTATCTTTTCTTTAGTAGTATGCCCATTGTAAATTGTGATCATCCGACGAACGATGTCAAGCCCCCAGTCACACCTCCTCCCATCTCTGGGTATGCGGGGGTTGTGGGTGGGAATAACCACAATCCAACTACCCCCACCTCCCTAACACCGAATGATGTCACTGCTAAAAATACGACTCCGAACAAGAGACCCCCGCCTATAGTTATACCGCATAATTATAACTCGGAACATACGGAATCAGGTTGGTTTATAGTATTACATTACGTCTTACGGAGGAGCAAATGGTTGTCTAGTTCAGAAATGTTGATACTTATAGCAAGCACCAAATGAAACTACATACGTGAAAACGTAAAACTTGTAAAAAAAAACTTGCAGCAGACTTGTACTAATACTGTTTCCACGACTTTTCATTAGGCTGTGTTCGCACTGCTTCTTCCCAGCTTGTTGACAAGTTGTCAACGGCTTGTTGACAACTTGCTACAAGGTTGAAATGACTCGACAGACTTGTTACAAGTTGTTCCAACAACTTATTATCGTCCTGCAATTCAACAACTTGTTACCAAGTTGTGAGCGACAACCAACCTTAGCAAATTTAAAAAAATGACAACATTGTTACAACTTGTTGACAAGCTCACTACAAGTCTGTTGCGAACACATCTTGTTGACTAGATTGCGAGATTTTTACGTGTGTAATTCACTCAAATATATCATCTAATACTTCGTTATCGTTGTTCCATTGTATGCTTGGAGACTATGTTTGCCAGTTATCCGAAAATGTTAATTGGGTGGCAAAAAGCATATACGTTCGTTAGTTGTTTTAGATCTATTCAGATGAGCTGACGTCTTCGTTTGACCATCTTTATGGCTTTTCTAAGTAGTTAGTGCATGCGCTGTGCAATTGTATGATTATATTATCGCTCTGCCAAACACTGCAAGTTTTCCCCGGGTGCTCTGGTTTTCTCCTGTAGTAACACAATCTTAAACTGATAGAGCTGTCCAATATAAACAAAGTTAGTTCAGTTCATTCGACTCAAAGGGAATTGGCGGCGAGTCAGAATTATACCTGAAAAAATGTAAATCTGAAAATATTTTATACCATCATCTAAAATACGTGTTTTCAATTTACCAGGGAGCCCCTCTCAAAACGATGTTGATAACCTTATTACATCATTATCCGCATTATCTATGCCATCTATGCCATCTGTGACGTTATCCACGACCACAATGGTCAACTCACTTCCTCAACCCAGTCCTCCGGCGGTCTCGTCCCAATCCCCTCTCGACGCCACGAACTCTGACGTGCCACCAATCTTGTCACCAATCTTGTCCCCAATCTCGTCCCCAATCTCGTCCCCAATATCGTCCCCAATATCGTCCCCAAGCCACCACACGAGTACCTCGGCGATAATCACGAACGCGTTTGCCGCGGCGGCTTTATCGCTGTCAACCAGCAGTACGGTCAGTTTGTCATCTGTGCCTTCCTCGACGTTGTTAGGTAATGTTAGTAATAGCCTAGTGGATACCTCGGCGTCTCATGGACCGCTTATCATGTCTGCGCAGACACAAAATGAGGTAGGCTTGTTTATGGTTGTTTTTATATTTATCTCAGGGCTGTTTTCATAAGACCTGAACGGGACGATCTCGTTTCGGTCATAGTGTTGTCCCTAGTCACTGTTTACACGAGACCAAGACGTAGTGAGAGCGGAACGATCTCGTGTCGGTTATAGTGTTGCCCCCTAGTCGCTGTTTACACGAGACGAAGTCGGAGCAGAAATATCTAGTTTCGGTTATAGTGTTGTCCCCCTAGTCGCTGTTTACACAAGACGAAGTCGGAGCAGAAATATCTCGTTTCGGTTATAGTGTTGTCCCCCTAGTCGCTGTTTACACGAGACCAAGACGAAATCAGAGCAGAAAGATCTCGTTCCCTAGTCGCTGTTTACATGAGACCGGGACGAAGTCAGTGCGGGATGATTTCGTGTCGGTTATAGTGTTGTGTCTAGCTAGTCGCTGTTAACACGAGACCGGGTTGTAAAATTTATTCTGGTTTGAAATCGTCCTGTTAGCTAGACCAAACCGATTATCTCCTGGCTGACAACAGCCTCTGTTCTTATGATTCTATTTACTCGCCTATTGACTTTCGGAGTTTGATTTACTCTACTTATAGAAGAATATTGAGTTTAGACAGTTTATCCAAATACATGATAATAGTTACAAGGTTGGACTAGCAAAACTTCCCTTCAATTAAAACTTTTAAAACGTTTTTAGAGAGCCAGGTTTTCTCTTGCGACGCAATGTAAACGAAAAAGAAAACACACTTTTCCCAAGAGGTCTACAAAAACAAAGGCAAAGCAAAATGAATTTTCTTTGAATGTTTTTTTTTGTCCAGCCTTTGTTTTCAGTCTTACGAGCGCTTAAGTTGCATGCTTCAATGCATGTCTTTTGTTTTGTCTTTTGTTCTTGTGCGTGCGTCTGCATCCTTCGTGAAAACCAGAGTTTAAAGTGTTAAAACTTGTCAACATTCCAAGTATTCGACCATTGCATATTTGCCCGTACTGTACGTACAGTAGAGTTGCTTGTTTAACAAATAGTCGTACAAATTGGTTCCTATGCACTTAAGGTTACATCGCATAAGTAAAGTAAAAAAAAACGTGTGCGGAAACTTTCTCTTAATGGTTCATTTTTTATAGTGATCTTAATTGATCTTGTCATGATAGTTGACGAAGCCGTAGAACAACACGGCATATCAAAATAATCATTAAAGATGAGAAAATTTCCGCACACGTTATTTTTACTTTACTAATGAAGATTCTAATCGCGATATCTAGACAAACTTTGTGGTAAACTGTACACTTATTTCTTTGTTTTTATGGAGTACATATGTTTTTGTTTAGTCAGACAAAACTTGAAAGGTTTTACCTAAACACCCATCAAACGACGTTTTTCGAAATCAGCATTTTCGTGGCTTTTTTTCACTGAACATTTGGTTAAACTATACCTAAAATTCGTCGCGCAATGTCCAATCTACCATAACGCACGTATATCATGTGATGTAATCTTAAGGGAATATTTACGTGCTTGAAAACATGTAAACAGTAGACACAATTCAATAATGTAGAAGAACTAGGATTTCACCTAACTCGTCTCTCATATAAACACACAATCTAAGGCCTGCCACCCACGAGAGCTCTTGGCTGAGGCAACGGTTTTCAAAGACGTGACACTGAATTTTGTTCCAGTAAAACAGTGTGTACGAGCTGTTAAGATTAGCTGCAGACATTTTACGGCAAAGTAAAAATCTGACATAAAATCACACGATTTTTCAGTCAATCTCAAGGCCTATTCACACACGATCTGATTTGTCGGATCCAACGGCAATTCTCCTCTTGACGTATGTGATTTACTGGATTTGCTGACAAGAGTAAGGTCATTGGCTCATACCTGGCGAAAAGTGTAGTTGTTGCTGTATTGTGTGAAATCACATACGTCAGGAGAATTGGGTCAGACAAATCGGATCGTGTGTGACCAGGCCTTCACGACTTTTCAAAACGCAACTCATGCTTTTTGCCACGCAGAATTAGTTGGCATGTCTGTAACCTACATATTATATCACATTATTTTTAATCCCAATTAGATGTTCTCATATTAA
Organism: Trachythela sp. YZ-2020; assembly: GCA_016169945.1. Lineage (NCBI taxonomy): Eukaryota > Metazoa > Cnidaria > Anthozoa > Malacalcyonacea > Clavulariidae > Trachythela > Trachythela sp. YZ-2020. The sequence goes on from JADLSH010000388.1 coordinate 2,924,375, forward strand.
ATCTTTCCAAACGATTATAATTTTGTGTTTTTGCATGAAAGAAATGCCTCTTAAAGGCAGTTTGCCATTACAGCCGCTTTGCCCGCGTGGGCGGAGCGAACATGTTTCAACTTGCGCTGTAGGTGTCTAGCGTGAGAGTTTTCTGTCCGCTTTACTGCTCGCGGACACGCATGAAAGTTGAACTACACACGTAAAAATCTCGCATCTTGTCAACAAGATGTGTTCGCAACAGACTTGTAGCAAGCTTGTAAACAAGTTGTAACAATGTTGTCATTTTATCAAGTTGCAACAAGGTTGTCACTCACAACTAGTTCACAAGTTGTTGAATTGTAGGACGATAACAAGTTGTTGGAACAACTTGTAACAAGTCTGTTGAGTCAACAACCTTGTAGCAGGTTCTCACAATAGGCCGTTGACAACTTGTGAACAAGCTGAGAACAAGCAGTGCGAACACATCCTGATAACAAGTTGTTGGAACAGCATTTGGTACAAGTCTGCTGCAGGTTTGTTACAACTTGTGCGTTTTTACATTTGTTCATTCAACTTTCTCGGCGTGCCCGCGCGACTGATTATAGGGCACTTCGCCAGCGCGGGCAAAACGACCGCAATGGAAAACGCCTCTTAAAGTTATATGTTTAGCAATATAATATTTTACGATTGAGAGATTTAGGATGACGTTTTATAGTTACTACTGTACTTGCAGATCGCACGCACACTCCTTGACCACGAAGACATTAACGAAAACCTGCAAGATAACGATGGAAGAACACCAATGATGCATGCTCTGGTCCACAGTGTTCCAGAGGTAAAAAAGAGTTATAGTAAAATAGAAGTAATACAACTAAGACTGCAGTGCTGTAACAAAAGCTCGGGAGATTAAGACCTCGTCCGGTCGTTCGATGAACCACACTTTCTCGCAGGGATGCATTTACTGGGGGTGCAGGGGGGTGCGCACCCCTCCTAGCCTTGGCCAAGGGGGGTGCAGGAGGGGTGCCAATTCCTATATCAAATCCAAATTTTGGATTTGACAGGGCATTTATCAAACAAAAATATAACATCGGGCCATTGATGAGCCTTTTTGACCATCTAGGCAATCTTATTTTTCACAAGATAACCCCCTTGACCCCGTAAGGGGTCCTCAGTGATGATTCACCCTTCCTAGGCGTTTACTCGGCAGGATTCTAGAATCTAGATGTAGGCTCGCACGCTACTTCATGTCATTCGCATTATAGTGGCTCGATAACCTCCCAAATCGTCTGGGCCCCAGTCTTCCAGTGTGAAAAAGCGCAGAAAACGCTGAAATAAAAATAGATTAATAGAAGGCCTATGTCTAGGCTGCTTCCCCTTAATGTCTGTATGTTTTATCATCTCAGGTATCAAACTCACTAACTACGCTTAAAACGATGGCTGCTCAAGCCGTAGCGACGGCGAGAGTAGAAAACAACAGCAATATACCGAACCAGTTGGGTAACTTATCCAATAGAGGTAATATAGACATGTGCTAACACGGGCTACGGGTGTCCAATTACGGATGACCCACTCACTCACTCACATACTCACTCACTCACTCACTCACTCACATACTTACTTACTTACTTACTTACTTACTTACTTACTTACTTACTTACTTACTTACTTACTTACTTACTTACTTACTTACTTACTTACTTACTTACTTACATACATACATACATACATACTTACTTACATACTTACATACTTACATACTTAGAATTGTCATGGTTAAATGTCTGTGCTGCTGTCACTCACATACTTACTTACATACTTACTTACTTACTTGCACTTGCTTGCACTTGCCACTTACTCACTCACTCACTCACTCACTCCTCACTCCTCACTCACTCACTCACTCACTCACTCACTCACTCACTCACTCACTCTATGTGTTCTTTGGCTTGCCTATGCAGAATTGTCATGGATAAATGTTGATGTCGTTGTTGCTACTTATTTTACTAGTCAGCCATGACAACGAACAGCATCTACCATACCTCCAAACACAATATTTTTCCCGTAATTTTTTTTCGATTATTCATATGTTATGTTTTTAAGTGTTAAATAACCCCTTCTCCGCTATATTTTCTAGTTCTCTTCGAGAATGTGGTTACGACTGCAAGCCAGGAGAGACGATGTGAACCTGAGACCCACACGGCTCACCTTCAACCACTACTAGGAGTAGCACCACTTGGACCAGTTCCACTAAATAAAGAAAAAGTATATCAGTTAGCTTTAGTAGAACCTGCGTTTCATCATCTTCCCTTTCCCAGCGACTCCGAACGAGTAAGGTAAGCGTTGGTTAAAAGGCAAAGCAATGTTGTAAACTTCGGCTCTTTAGGATCAAACTACCTGGAAAATTCAACAAGAACTTCGACATTTTGAGCAAAGGTCGAAAGTCGAAACGTCGAAGTTCTTGTTGAATATTTCAGGTATAGTTTGATCCTAAAGACGCGAAGCTTATTGTATAGACGCTACCTGCACTGGCACCACGCGTGGTGTACTACAGACGTCATCTTGTATGTTAATGGCCATCAAATAGATATTCTTTTTAGTGTATGTACATATAGATTGTCTTGATGAATTCGTTTTCATATACGAAACTGAAGAGAGTTTGAAAAATCTAAAACCAGGTCGTGAGAGCCAATTAATATGAATATAATGGAATTTAACATTGTTTAATCACAATGGAAAACATAATCTTTTGTGTAATCGAAACTTGCCTGTCAGCAAAATGTGAACAAGGCAAGCGGTCTATACAAGATTTTACTCTGTACTGTACCGTACTCTACTCTACTCTACTCTACTCTACTCTACTCTACTCTACTCTACTCTACTCTACTCTGCTCTACTCTACTCTACTCTACTCTACTCTACTCTGCTCTACTCTGCTCTACTCTACTCTACTCTACTCTGCTCTACTCTGCTCTACTCTACTCTACTCTGCTCTGCTCTACTCTACTCTACTCTGCTCTGCTCTACTCTACTCTACTCTACTCTGCTCTGCTCTGCTCTGCTCTACTCTGCTCTGCTCTGCTCTACTCTACTCTGCTCTGCTCTGCTCTGCTCTGCTCTGCTCTGCTCTGCTCTGCTCTGCTCTACTCTGCTCTACTCTACTCTGCTCTGCTCTACTCTACTCTACTCTACTCTACTCTGCTCTGCTCTACTCTGCTCTACTCTGCTCTGCTCTGCTCTGCTCTACTCTACTCTGCTCTGCTCTGCTCTGCTCTGCTCTGCTCTACTCTACTCTACTCTACTCTACTCTACTCTACTCTACTCTACTCTGCTCTGCTCTGCTCTGCTCTACTCTACTCTACTCTGCTCTGCTCTACTCTACTCTACTATCCATATTCTTTTGCTGTGTAACTTTGTATACTTTATGAAAATAGTATCGTCTTTCACAGTAATATATATATATATATAATTACACTCGATAATTTCCATCTACAAAAACCCTTCATATATAATTGCTATTCAAGGGATAACAAAGTTACCCTAGGTAATACAGGATAGAATCTAGAAGTATATTATTGAATTTTCTTTTCAGACCATATCTTCCTCGGACACCTTACCCTACAGCCAGCCATCATCATCATCAAATGCCTCCACACTTAGACTCTATTGACTTCTTTCAAAGACTTTCAACTGAAACACTCTTTTTTATATTTTATTATCAGGAGGTATGTCCTAGTTAATTTACAATGTAACTTTGTTCGTGGATTACATTAATTTACACAAGTAAAAACTCACAAATTGCAACAAACCTGCAGCAGACTTGTACCAATGCTATTCCAACAACTTGTTATCAGGATGTGTTCGCACTGCTTGTTCCCAGCTTGTTGATAAGTTGCCAACGGCTTGTTGACAACTTGCTAAAAGGTTGTTGACTCAACAAACTTGGTACAAGTTGTTTCAACAACTTGTTATCGTCTGTAATGTAACAACTTGTTAACAAGTTGTGAGTGACAACCTTGTAGCAACTTGATAAAATGACAACATTGCCACAACTTGTTGACAAGTTTGCTACAAGCTTGTTACGAACACATCTTGTTGACAAGATGTATGCTGTATTCAAATCATTTACTGATTGTACTTGTCGACACTCTATTACTTTGGCCACTTTGATATGCTTACGACCAAGTTGAAAATATCGCTTTGAGAGCGTTGCCTTTTACAGCTGATCTGAGTTTAGCATGATTAACATAATGCACGACTATATTATACATGCAAACTATCCTAAGTAACCTACATACAGAGGAACGACGTCAAAGTCATTGTGCCCGTAAAGATAGACCAAATTTATGGTGGCAACGGGCATGAACATGAGTTCACTGATTTCGTCTAAACAGAAAATATTTGATGATTGTTGACATTACATAAACCATTTTCATTCACATTTATTGTATATCTTTGTAATCTAGGGGACCCGGGCACAATATTTAGCTGCAAAAGCGTTAAAGAAACAATCTTGGAGATTTCATACAAAATACATGATGTGGTTTCAAAGACATGAGGAACCTAAAGCTATAACGGATGAGTACGAACAGGTGTGATAAAAATTATTTCGGTTCAATATTTGTTCTTTGTTTTTACTATTGTGAGGTATAGTACATTGTTGGAGGCCCAGTGGATGGTGCATGACTGCATATTGTCATAATTCCTGCAATATGCAGTTGTTTGACTATAATTTTATCTCAGTCCCATGTGAGAAGAATGCTTCCAGTTTGACTCTACCAAACATCACAGGTTTTCGCCGGGTACCCTGGTTTCCTTACTCCGTACCCTTAAATTTTAGAACCGAGTTATCCAGTATAACTAATGGTTTAGTTTAAGTTTCCTCCTGTAGTAACACTAGACCAATAAGGGATGACCCTCTGTACCTCTAGGGAGAACAGTTTAGAACTGATAGAGCTACCCAGTATAAATAAAGTTGGTTTTGTGTAGGTTTTCTCCTGTAGTAACACTGGACCAATAAGGGATGACCCTTACTGGATCTCTAGGAAGGACAGTTTAGAACTGATAGAGCTATCCAGTATAAATAAAGTTAGTTTAGTTAGAGCTATCCAGTAATGTATAAATAAGTTACTATTAGTTCAAAGAGAACAGTTTAGAACTGATAGACGTAATAGAAGTGAGAAAGTTAGTGTAGTGTAGCTCAGTTCGGTGCACATGTAAAACAAAACTTATGAAGTATAAATACTATGATGAATATCTCATTTCTCTACTGTTTTTCAGGGGACTTGTATACTTGTAGTATAAATTAAATTGAACAAAACTCATACAAAACTTCTCAATTGTGTTTCAGGGGACATATATATACTTTGATTATGAAAAATGGATGCAACGTAAGAAAGATGGTTTTACGTTTGAGTACAGATATCTGGAAGATAAGGATCTACCCTGATCACAAATCTATGGCTAACCCGTCCAACGAGAGCCAATCAACGACGTGTGTCTACTCACGTGACCCAAAACACAACACTTTTTCATATTCCCGATCTGCCAGCATGCGACGGGGGGGGAGGCATCGACTTCACTACTGTTGTGTTGCAATGTAAAGTATTCCAAAATTTCCCCCCTGGTAGAGTTTTTAACCTACGCATGCGGTATAATGGCTTTACCCTAATGACCGGCAAAGCCGGACATAGAAAATTGGTTTTAGCTAGCAACTTAGTGAAATGGCAGTATTAAAATAATGAAAACAACGCCATTGTAAATAATGACTGTTCAAATAAAATCTGGAACATTTTTCACGTACAAATTTAGGATTCTATGTCTTCTCGAGATTTTTAAAAAGAATTTGCAAGTAAAAATGGGTGCTTTCATACTTTGTTGTTATAATTTTTTTGCTGACGTAGATAGAATTTGTGGCGCGTGCTGACCAGCGTGTCTTTTTGCTTTAGCAAGTGTATAGGAGGAGGGAAGGGAGGGGAGGGGAGGGAGGAAGGGCTAGAGTTGCCACTCTCGCTCGCGTTTGATCGTCAACTCTCATCGACTTTGGTTCAAATTTTGATGAGAGTTTTTTCGCGTTTGACCGGTACACCTGGTAATATCCAGTCCACTGTCATGCAACTTTTGTTCTCGTTTGACCTGGGCATGAGAGTTCGTGAAACTCTCATGAAATTCTGATGGGGCAACATAACCAACTTTGTTGGATGCAACATTGTTGGCCTCGTTTGAACACTATTTTAGGTAACGTTGGCGAATTTGACTTTAAAATTTTCCATCAAATTGTGCAACATCGTTGTGCACATCCAACAAGTTGGACGATGTTGGCTTCGTTTAAGCGGGCCTTGAACCTTCACATCAGTGTCTTGAGTGCGCTGCGAGAATCGAAGCCACGATTTCAGAGGTGAAAGGCGCTTGCTCTGACAACTGTGCCACTGAAGCCCATTCCAAGTATATGTCCACAAGTATGTTTATGGGAGGTTTATGCTCATGGGAGGGTTTGAATAGGGTTAAAAATACTGACATTTAGTAGCAATTAGTATTCAAAGATCTTCACTGGCTCACCGGACATAGACAATACTATACTTAATAATTTCACTCTCTTTCCCTTTGGTACGCCTTGAGAAAAAGTCAGAAAGAATAGGTAAAAAGAGGTGGAGACAAAATTCGTGGCCACATACGCTATCTATTCTAGTTTTAAGTCTACTTCGATCTTCAAGGCGAAGTCCGTGAACTGCGGAATAGAGAATGGCCATTTGGTGGTGTTGGATGAGGAACATACAAGGACGTAGGTATGTTGGTTTAATTCTGGTCTGTTTGTTCCAAGCTCGCCGGGTAAAGTTGTAAGACTATATTAGACTAATGTATTTGTGGCAACTATGCAGAGCAAGCTATGCGGTCAAAACTACAACCAGATTTTATAAATATCCATCGAACAAAATATTGTTGATGACTATTACTTTGTTTATACGACCTGTTTCGATATTTGATTTGAGGAACAACCGAAAGAATTTCTAATTCTTCTAAAAATCTAGGAATAACATTAAGTAATTCCTAATCTAAAATTGATACATTCATATATTGCGACAAAAAGTTCGATCAGTTTCATTTACCTGATCAAAGTATAAATACACGAAATAACCCTACAAGTAATCTGCAGGTTTCATGCTAGTGCATCAAATAAAACAAGAGATTAGTATTTTAAAAATATAATTTCAAAACTATGTACAAGGTTTTAAAGTAGTATTAGCTAGCACAGGACGTTTTAAAAAAACAGCATTACCTAATTTCTTAGAATTACATGCAGAATTATATTCGCACAGCAATGTCATTCTTTTAAAATATAAGAGTCTATTTCTCATAAATAAAATCTAGCTAAGACTACTTCGGTATATTTGTTTCAGTTCGAAAATTGTCTATTCATTTCTTTGCTGGCTTCTTTCCTGGTTTCTTCCCTGGCTTTTTAGCGGGTTTTTTCCTGGCGGGTTTCGTAGGTTTTTTAGTAGACTTTTTAGCAGGGGGTTTCTTTCCCTTCTTTGGGGATTTCTTCGTTGCTGGTTTCTTTCCTTCGGCCTTTTTAGCAGCAGTTTTCTTTTTCGGCGACTTCGTTGTGCTCTTTTTGCTGGGTTTTGCTGCGGGTTTTTTGGCGGGTTTAGTTGGTTTCTTCTGTTTAGGCTCGGCCGGTTTCTTGGTGGCTTTGAAGGATCCAGAAGCACCAGATCCTTTAGTTTGGGTAAGCGCTCCCGAAGCTACACCTCTCTTCAGAGCCAATTTGATATGAACACCAGGAGTATCCCCGACCTTGTAGTTCGCTTGGATGTATTTTAGGATAGCTTGTCTCGAAGAACCGTTTCGTTCTTTCAAGGTAGTGATGGCCGCGACTATCATATCGATGTACTTGGGATGTTCAGCAGGCTTAGCAGCAGTCTTCTTCTTATCGGCAGACATATTCGCGATAGTTTTGAATTTTTTTAAATCTTTTCAGCAATAGCTTCGCCTCTCTTCGTGTCTCGGATTGTTTGATCGAGATGAACGCTGGCGCGCTTTTATATGCTTCAGGTCGGACCTCTGTGTAAGCACCCAAACACAACGCCAAATTCAAGCATCATGGAGGACAAATTCGTTCAACTTGTGCTTCTTTGCCAACTTTGACCACATTTTACGCACACCTCGAAGCATCTAAAGCGACCAAAGGTACGTATAACTAAAAATTAATAACTAAATTTTATATTTCAGCTTTTATTTGTGAAAATTACACGCGCTTTCGCCTGAAATTTGCGAAAATCCAACAAATTGTCATGTCAAATAAACACGGTAAGTTCACTCTTCTTCGTTCTGTGTTGCGAACAAGAGTAAATTCACACAATTTTTGGTCTTTTCTTGAAGATTAGTTATCTATCTAAATGCCCAAGGCAGTAGACGTCTGAAAACTGAATGTTTTCGGGGAGAAAATTTGCGATGAATTTGGGCAACAAACACAAACGTGCCATCGCGGCCATGACAGTTCAATTTGTCCTGCACAATTTTTTGTTAAAATAATGGCTAAAATAAGAGGAAATTGCTCCATACTTTTTTAAAAGATGTATATAAGGTATTAAATTGTCATAAGATTGTAAAACTTGGATTTCCTACAACAGTATACCAAAAAATTTTGAATTTCATGTTGGGCCTTGCAAATTCGATCCCTCGATCTGACCATGGATCGGATCAAAATTTGGTGACTACCATTATATTTTACTAGATTTTTAAAAATTTTAGCACTTATTGCTGAAAAATAAACGAAAACCGCTCAACAGTAGTTATAAATATTCTCAAAAATTTTTCTGATGGGAAAATCATGTTCTTAAATAGGCAAATAAATCAGAAATCGCCAAACGAAGTTTGCGATGAATTTGCTTGCATCTTTGTCAAATCGACAAACTTAGCTTAGACAAGCAAATAATTTTATCGATAATTTTAATACTTTTTCTATCAAATTTTGATCCAAGTTTAAGTTCTATTCATTCAAGGGGATAAAATCTTCCAAAATATTTTATATTTGCTTAATTTCCGTGCAGAGAAAGCAAAAAAATTGAGCTGCGAATTTAGGGTTTGTCAAAATTTGTGCGCCATTTTGCCTTTGTACAACAAGTTGTACGATAATTTAAATCTAATATTTCTGCACCATTTTACGCGATTTTTTCCAAATAACATAAAATTTGTAAAGAATATACTTGTTTCTTTGTGTTTATAGTGGAACAGCGCTTTTACACGCGATAGATTTCTCACAAATCGGCGACAAATTTCGTTTTTGAACAACAACATTTCATACGTTTGTTGTCGTCACAAAGAGAATTTCAAATCGAAGCGAGGTCTTATTCTGAATGTTTAGGACCGCTAAGGGAGTTTTATCGTTACAAAATAGAAACATATGCTTTTCGTAGAATTTTTCTGTATTTTCTATCAAGTTTGCTAGCTTTGAATAATGTTTTACAACGTATTTCCCCACGTTATCAATTAGTGTTTTGTGGCAAGCAGTTGTCGAAGGGCTTGGACAAGGGGACTCGATAGAAAATATATTTTCGTTTATTTCTGTTGTTACAGTGAGTGAGATAACCTCTTTTACTTTTTTGGATTAGGAAATTACTCCTTTTCTTTGTATAACCTCTTTTAAAGTGTGTCAAGCTTGCATTTGCGGCCGTGAAGCTGCATTCGCAACCAAAGGCCCTTCTTCTCCGCTTTGGCAAAACAACGGCGTCGATCAGAATTGCGCGCCCAAATTTCATGCGCGAATATTGAACCCGCCGATAACAATTTTCGTTAATTTTATAAAAGAAATGACATTAAACATGTGTTTTGAAGTATTTCAGACATTTTAAAACTGTAACGAACGTAAGATTTTACACGAAATTTGCAAACAATTTCCCCCCTTGCTTTGACAGGCGATATTGTACAACAATGGCGGTTTTGAGAGAGTTCCCATCCCGTTACTGTAGAATTTTCTACAAATTTGCACAATGTAACTACATTGCAATGATAGGAATACTTCGTTGTAACATATTATATTTGTGGTAAGATTTCTGAGGTGAAAAACTTGCATTAATTACAATTTTATAAGGGTTCTTAGTAATCAAATGTTGGCATTATATTGATATGGCTTGTAACAAATTTGTATAAAATTCTAAGAACGATTAGAAATTGGCATCAGTTCTAAATATAAGTTTTTAGAAAATTAACAATCTATTAAATGACTATATAGATCCACTCCTGTTGGGATATAAGATATATGTTTATAAGATATAGTCAAGGCTGGCGAGAGCCAGTCACGGACCCAGGGAAGATTTCACACCCACACGGACTCAGTTTCACACCCACACGGACTCAGTTTCACACCCACACGCTTTAGTTTGCTCTGTCCCCACTGAATGCTCGCCAAGGACGTGAATGCCGTGCAATGTTCTGGCTCCACTATCACCAGCTAATTTCTCGCGAAAGATTCTTATCTAGTTTTGGCGCGTGTTATCATAGGACAAAACTTTAGAATAATGTAGTCTTTAAAATACTCCTTACATACCATTTATTCCAGAAATGTGAAGTATATTCAAGAGTAAGCTCACATAAAATTTGGGAAGTGATGCGATCATCCTTACCCAACTTTTCTCCCAGGTATTTTGCCCCTCCCCGTCCCCAGGTATTTTGCCTCTTGCCGGCCTTGAATATAGTAATCTAACTTATATATTGAAAGTAAACTATTCTTAATTTTGGTTGTTTTTGCACTGCTTGTTCCCAGCTTGTTGATCAGGTGTTACAGATCGGCCGCAAACTTGTTACAAGATTGTTTCAACAAGCTAATATCAAGTTGTGTTTGAACTGCTTGTTCGCAGCTTGTTGACCAGTTGTTACAGACTGGCCGCAGACTTGTTACAAGGTTGTTTCAACACTGTGTGTTACAAACTTATAATAGTTGAAATCAAGTTGGGTTTGCACTGCATGTTTCTGGCTTTGCAGTCTGCAGACTTACTACAATTGGGAGGTTCAGATTTGACTAGCAGTTAAGAGTATGCTCATTATATTATGTGTCAGTCATACCATCCATCACTAGCAAGCAAAGTATTGGCAACAGGGAAATATAATTAATCTGATTGTTGTACAAATGAAGAATCATGTACTTGCAGTTGAAGTCATATCTATAAGCTCTTTTATGTTGATGACTCAATGTGTAACAAGTTGCTCTAACAAGTTGTGATTGTCCTGTAATTCAACAACTTGATAAGTTGTTAACTCAGCAATTCTCCCAAATGCATCCTCTCTCATTTTCCTCCGTCTAAGCAAGACTATTTTACTTTGTCTAAAGGCCTGTTTATACGATCTGATTTGTCTGATCCGATTCTCCTCTTGACGTATGCGATTTACTGGATTTGCTGACAAGAGCAAGGCTATTGGCTCATACCTGGCGAAAAGTGTAGTTGTTGCTGTATTGTGTGACATCACATACGTCAGGAGTAGCTAGAACCGGATCAAACAAATTGGATCATGTGAACAGGCCTTGAGGGTGAGTGTCTACTGTGTCTTGCACATAAGTAGTTAATTGATTGTGACAGTTTTCTTTTTGCAGAAATGTCAATCTGCATGCAAGGTGAATTTCAGCTGAGAAAAATGTAAATGGTGGTTGAAGTTCAGCAGATAGAAATTAATCAATTACAGAAGATTGGCACATGTGCAACTGCCAAAAATTACAAGTGAAAGGTATTTTAAGCTAGCACCCAAACAGTCATTGGTTCACAAGAAATTTTGCCATCTAATTTTCTTGTTTAAAAATTCCAAAAGCATTTTTCAAACCAAAATTGTCGTGTGTCAAAATTGTCGTGTGTCAAATTTGTGTATGTATCATATGGGTATAACCCATGTGTGACATAGGGTGAATTGGTGTGAACTAGGGTTAATTGGTGTGAAATAGGTTGAATTGGTGTGAAATAGGGTGATTTGGTGTGAAATAGGGTGAATTGGTGTGAACTAGGGTGAATTGGTGTGAACTAGGGTGAATTGGTGTGAACTAGGGTGAATTCGTGTAAAGTATGGTGAATTGGTGTGAAATAGTGTGAATTGTAACAAGTCACCTCAGTTGTCCCAATTCACTCTTCCCACTTACCCTATCTAATGTCTGTTAATTTTGTTGTATTATGTAAACTGGAACAATGCACATTACTGGTTTGACTCGCTATTTATATCTTTGACAATCTATTCTCATACTATTTCCCCTATAAATTACACAATCTCTATGTTGAAATATGTGTAACATAGCTGACAATAGTGAATAGAAGGATACAATTTTTACTATGAATGGCATGTATTCGGAGTAACCATATATATATATATATATACTGTTGCTTGATATCACCAATCAGAAAATATCATACAATTCAGATTTAAATTTGTAGCCTACAAAAAGAAAAACGTTTTTCTAATTGATTTTCAAGCTCATTATGCCTTCACATAATACGTTTTAAGTTCTTTGCGTATATTCATATCTCTCTTTATTCAGCTGCATTAAGCAGTTATATTAAATACGATATAAGCACATCCGATCATCCATAGGCTATATGCGACATACATGCATACTAAATATTAATTAAAGCTAAATAAACTTAATCTTAAAAGTGTTGTTTGAGAGAATACACTTTTTATAATCAAGCTTTTTAGTGTTTCAATAAAACTTAATAGCTTTCAAATTGTATTTGGCTTCTTCCCACTTCGTTGATTATGCTGATGGGTTTGGCTTCTTTGAACGGTGATTTGTTTGATGATTGCCATTTTTACTGTCTGCGTAATTCTTGTTACAAAATTACAAAGCCTGCACTATCCCATCATGCACGTGCACAAATACACGTCGGTTCATTGAACTGATTGAAGGTCAAACTCGGATCGGATTCTCCTGACGTATGTGATTTCACACAATACAGCGACAATTACACTTCTCACCAGGTATGAGCCAATAGCCTAAGTATTCTTGTCAGCAAATCCAGTAAATCACATGTAGTCAAGGGGAGAATAGGATCGTGTGTACAGGTCTTTAAGATTGACGTTGGCGATCGAATCGCTAGCGTCATAGCGATCAGGTGACTAGATTTCCGCGAATCTAGAATGAATCTTAAAACACCATCTTAACTTCATATATATTGTACTCATTTTGAAACAAGAAAACGCAAAACTATGAGTGGAACCAACTATAAAGCACATATCTTAATCACCATGAAATTTACTATCTCTGTAGTGTTGGCTCTGACGTCTGACCTCAAACTGCAGTTTCTTTCTTCCATGTACTTAATGGCTATAGTGAGATTATTACAGACTTTACATTATATTCAAAAATTATTTCGATCTTAATGAAATTTGCTTTAATGCATCAGTTCTTAATTCATTTATTTCTTTAGTTTTAATTTGGAATCTATTTTAATAAGCCTAATGGCTAATGAAATTATTAAAAACGAAATTATTTTTGCTTCGTGTTAAGACTATACAGTATATTCTAAAATTACTTCTGTTTTGATAATATTTGTTTCATTTCATTAGTTTTTCATGCTCTTTAAAATCCATATATAAATAAACAAAACCTAATAAAATTATTAGAAATGAACGTTTTTAAGGGAACTTTTTGTGCCATATTGAAACTTTACACTTACAGACGGTATATTCAAAAATGATTTCTTTCTGTTTGATACTGATAGCTTTTGCTCTATTTCATCAGATCTCGTTTTAATTCATTTCTCATTATCTAAGCTCTTTTGTGTTTTTTAATCAAATGATAAATTGCCAAATAGCATTTAAACAATTATCAAGAAGCTCATTTAACATTCTGTATACAGCCAGTCTATAATGACTATATATAAATGCGCGTTCATATCTTAAATATAGGTTCCTATATTATATCAATTTTTATTCACATGAGCATTTTTGATTTCGAAGAATTTAACGTTATACACATGAGTTATTAAGCTATAATACCCAGATTTTTTTATAGTCTATAAATAATTTTTCATATATATCTATAATCGTGGGTTTTTAACTTTGAACGCGCATTCCCATTTAAGCAAACAACTTTTAAACTTTAAATTGGTTCTATTTAAAATTACATTTGGCGCCTAATCAAAGCAAATAATGTATTTGCTTAATTTGAATGGCTTCTTCAAATCGTATTAACCTTGCCTCGTGGGCTTATGAACTATTCCCCCCGAAAATGTGGCTAGAAAATACCTTTTCGAGATGTGCTTTTATGTTGGGGAGTTTTCAAGTGTTTTGAGGCGAAGTGGTTTATTCTTTTCAAATCATTGGTGTAAAGTAATTAATTGAGACTTTGCCTAAACAAGATTTCTTGCTTTTTTGTGTGTTACCAGCTGTTGCGCTACAATTAACCAGCTGTCGAAGATATCTAAGGCTTAAATTTTAATGAAATCATTCTTTCATATTTTTATGTTTCTGGTTCGAATTTCCACTTTCCAACGAACTGTTTAGCTTTAGGGTAGTATATTTTGCTTTAAAACCCTCTATTTGATACAAGGCATGGCTAGTTTTGCCAAGTATTAGCAAGTTCTTCAGCAAAAACATCGCAGTTTATTCGCCAAGTTAAATTACCGCACACACGATTAAACATTTTGCAATCTTGTTAATTAGTATTGTCATTAGATCAACGCTCATTGGCTTAACGACGTTGTATAGATTAAAGTTCGTATATAGTTTTCACGCTGCACTTGTTGTTAAAACACTTTGACTCGTGAGGCGTCCAGGTGAACAGGTTGGGCTCGAAAATCAGTTGAAAAACTACCGTATCTCGGAAGTCACAAAAGGCAAGAAACTAGTGAATTCTGTCTGGAAACTAGTGAATTCAGTCAATCTCCAAAGCTACTGAAAGGAAAAGTATCGGACTAACTCGAACGTTAGTTGGGCATTAGGTGAATGCATTAAATCTGAAAATCATTGTCTCAAAGAGGAACTCGAATCTTGAAAAAACTATACTGTACTACTCTTTGAAAAGCTATATACGGAAGGCATTAAAGTATCGAAAGCAGATTTAGTGAACTAACTTGAAAGCTATAGTGCATGACGGATTAGGTGAATGCATTAATCTCTTCAAAAAAGAAACCAGATCCTCGCAAAACTATTGGGCTACCATCTGAAAAAGCTACGAAAGGTATTGTGCTTCTATCTCCAACGTAAATATAACTATTGGTCCGGAATAACTGGAAAGCTATAAGTGCAAAATTTGGTGAATGCGTTAATGCTGAAAATCACTTCCAAAGGAACACGAATCCTCGCAGAATCACTAGACTACTACAGCATCTCGCGAACGCTTCTGAGTGAAGTTGAACTTCTTCTCAAAGAGCTACTGCTTGAAGTAAAACTATTCGACTACTATATCTCTGAAGATTTTAACAAGACTGAAGCTTAGTCCCAAAGAACACCCATTTTCAACGCTTATCATAATGTCTTCCCATTCCTACCCAACAGTGCGGCATCGTCATCCCTATATGTTGGATAATCATCTCCATACAGTGCTATACACGCCATATGGGTACGCCGGTATGCCGTTAACTGCTGAACCAAATTTTGTCAGATTTTCAAATCCAACCGCAAGCTCGAGCTATGAAAACTACGGGAATTCTGGTGGACGTGCGCTGATCTTTTCACCTTACATGGCCGGTAAGTGGTTTTGAAGACGATTAGATTTAACATCAAAATTTCTTTGATTAAAGTATACGTTCTAATAAAAGTTTGTGACAATGAATTGTTCTTTCAGTTTTATAAACAAAAACTGTTCTCCTTAGAGTTCCCTTACTGATCCAGGAGGAAACCTAAATTAAACTAACTTTATTTATACTGGATAGCTTTATCAGTTCTAAACTGTTCTCCCTAGAGGTCCTATAAGGGTTATCCTTTACTGATCCAGTGTTACTACAGGAGGAAACGTAAACTAAACTAACTTTATTTATACTGGATAGCTCTATCAGTTCTAAACTGTTCTCCCTAGAGGTCCAGTAAGGGTCATCCCTTACTGATCCAGTGTTACTACAGGAGGAAACCTAAATTAAACTAAACTAACTTTATTTATACTGGATAGCTATGCCAGTTCTAAACTGTTCTCCCTAGAAATCCAGTAAGGGTTGTCCATGAAATGAATCATGTTTGGCCAGATTCTAGTTTAAATTCCATTAACAAGCCAAGTATTTTAATGAAAATGGTTTAATTCGATTTTGTAGCATATTCCCGAGCAGGACAGCCTCGTTATCAGCGACGCATGCGTATTCGTACCAACTTCTCTCAATGGCAAATCGACGAATTAGAAAGAGCGTTTGAGACAACGCATTACCCTGATGTGTTTATGAGAGAATCTCTTGGTCTAAGACTGGATTTGACCGAGGCCAGAGTTCAGGTTAGTTGGACGTTTGATTATCATTCAAACTTGATAACACCTTAGTTCATTTATGATTGCAAGTACCAACATCAGGGTGCGAATTAGCAGGTCGCAAATTGCGAGCCGATTTTTGCTAATTGCGAATCGAAAGTTTTATTTTTGCGAATCGAGATTTCTTAGTTTAATGTATTTGTTTTCAATTTTTGCTTTTCAATGTTTTTTCTGACAAAAAGACATGTCAAGCTATGTTTCCACTTTTTCAAATCGAAAGTTCCTTTATATTTCCATTAAATTTCCTTTAAATTTCCAAAAAGGAAATTTGCGAGTTGATTTCTCCTCTCTAATTCCAAACATGAACATCATTTATATTGTCATCACTGTTATTATCAACAACTGCAGCAAAACCATGAGCACAATAGTACGTCATTCGCGTTGCCATTTCATCATCATCAGTAATCAGCCACTGCGCATCCACATGACGCATTCTGCGTTGGGGTAAGATTGCAGTTGAATCATCATAACCACGACGCAGCACGTAAAATGAAAATGACGCTGACCAGAAACCTTGCATCTATAACTGAGCAGTCAATCAAAACTGCAGCAAAACTCCAAAGTATCACAAAATTGCTGTTATTCCTGCTGCTGTTTTATTATTGATGGAGGTTGTGCATGCTGAAGCCAGCTCATTGTGTCGACTGCTCATCCAAATGACGCGTTCTGCGTCTGGATAAGATAACATGTAGCCGAGACTGGAAGATTTAAAATATGCATATCAAAGTATTCTCTGGTATTCAACTGTTCAATCATTCATTTGTTTTTCACATATAGCCACAGTAGAACTGTCCATTAAATAATTATACTGTCCAGTATATTTTGTCTTCTGTGTAAAGCAAAATAGAGAAAGGTGCTCTTAAGGGCATAAATTTTCTAATTTAAAGTGGAAACTAATTGTTCTTCGAGCGACTTTTGCATATTCAAATGATGATTGAATAGTTGAATACTTCGATATGCATATTGTAATTTTTCCAGTCTCGGCTACACGTTATCTTATCCAGACGCAGAACGCGTCAGCATGCACGACCTCCATCAATAATAAAACAGCAGCAGGAATAACAGCAATTTTGTGATACTTTGGAGTTTTGGTAGCAGTTTTGTGTAAAAACCACATCCGTTTCCTCATTGACTGCTCAGTTATAGATGCAAAAGACATATTGTAGTTGGAACATGTTAACCTAAGGCCAAAAACTTCTGTTTCTGGTCAGCGCGCGCGTCATTTTTAACTGTGCGCGTCAACGGGTATTTTTTTTCACAAAACGGTCCATCAATATCCTTGCAAAATGAACTACTCTTAAATAAAAAAATGATTCTATTAAACCTGCAAATTTGGTGACAGTTTAGCGTTAAAAGCATAAAAAATCACTGTACACTTCATAAAAAATAGAAAAACACTCATCCATTTCTCCAAAAAAGCTCCTCGTTAACTCTTAAGAAGAAAAAATAAACCCACACAAACCCACTGACCAGAAACAGAAAATATTTTTTTGCCTAATGGGCTCGTGGTCTGTTTTTTGTTCGCTACGTTTATTAATTACTAACGTAAAAGTAGCTTTTTAGTTCTATAAAGAAGAACCTGATATGTTTCTATAGATCAGTTGCACTTATTGACCCGTTGCAAAAATTTGCTTATAATGAAAAAACAACTGGAGTTCGTTTTTCTCTCCACGAGTATAGCGGGCCATTTCAAGTTGTCTTCCAATTGTCATTCATGAACTCATTTTAAGGTTAACTGCGACGGGGTTCTGTTTAATCAATTGGTCTATGGTAAACTACACTAGTTAAAAATTAGAATAAGTTCAATTTGAGTTCATATCTTCAGTTATATTTGAAAAATTTCACTCCCTGTTCTTTATGTTAGGTGTGGTTCCAAAACCGCCGTGCAAAATGGCGTCGAAAGCAGCGAACTCAAGAGGAGGAGAATGGGAACGAGACTTCGGTGTGCAGTGGGCCTGAGGAATGTTCAGGCAGTGCGGGTCAGGATGATGACGACGCACAACCACAGCAAACCGTAGTGAGAGAAATTGAAGAAAATATCGACGTGGAAGACGGAGTGGAAACAGAAACTCAAGATGAAGTGCAAAACAGTTTGGATAAAGAAAGCAACAATGAGATAAAAAATGAAAGCAGCTATGAAATAGACGAAGGCCGATCACAAACATTATCACAGGAGAATTTCTGCTATAAAAACCACACTGAAGTTAAGTCGCCAGAAAATTGCTCATATGAAGAACAGGCTGAAATGAACTCATCTCCAAAATGCTCGTATAAGGACAACACCGAAGTAAACTCCTCTCCCAAACAATTTGAAGTCAACAGAAATACGTATCATGCTCAGCCGTTAGTGACACGCATGTTCTACCCCGCTCAGTTTGACATTTTTCCCAACATGAAAACCAGCACACATGCCCAAAGTGTCGGTCGTAGGCAAGAAGAACTATGTGTAGAGAATTCACAATCTGGATGTTCATGTTGTTGTAAGAAATATAACTCGTAATGTAGCAATTATATAGATAATGAGGGTCTATGCATATGATCTCGATTGTGCCTGGTTTTCATTTGGTCATAATTGTTGTGACGAAGTCATATTCGACATGTGAAATAGTCCGCATCTATCCTGTCTTTTTGTGCTCTATGCAAATCGGTCTTTAATGAATGATTGCAGAGGTGTATCGGCATTCTATTACATCTGCCACCTTGATGTGTTCACGACCGTTGCGACTAAACAGAAACCAGGCTTAACCGAAATGTCTCAGCTAGTGAGTTACTTTCGATGTTTGAAATTAGTCACTGTTACTAAATAGACAATAATTATATCATTCATTACATTTTTGCTCTATGATTAATCTTATTGTGTTAACAGTGCTCTCTGTTTAGGCCTTGTTACATGAGGCAATTTCTGCTGAAATTTACAACGCAATTTCGGACACAGCGATGTTTTAGGTAAAAAGTATATTCGCATTTGAAGAGAAATTGTGAGCATGAATCTCGTTTTACTTTGCCGATATTTTTCTTGCTAAACATGCCCAGAAGGCGACAAAGAAGTGAATGAGAATGATAATATCGGTGGAGTGAAACGCGGGACATGTTCACTGTTTTTCTATGCGTGCATTTCTACATGATATTACGAAGAGATTTTTGATTGCTTTACTATTTCCCATCCGAAGGCGAAGAGCGAGATTGTAAAACCACCCATGCTGTATTGTTCACACTGTTATACATATTGATATTATCCATAAGCTACCGTAGGTTGTGTCTAAACTACCTGAGAAAATATTAAAAATACACCGACGTTTCCGGAACGAAGGCCCTTTGGCAGGAGAGTTAGTAGCCAATACTAATTCTAACCTTCTGACGAAGACCCTTCGCTCGAAATATCGAAGACATCCTTTTTAAGTGTTTTAACTTTTTTTAGGTACTTCGATCAGACACAACTTACGGCAGCTTGATAGAATACCACCTACACTGGAGCCCCACCTTCCAGGCTGGGTGTGAGGTGTACTCAATGGCGGACACTAGAATAGTAGGGGGGGGGTGCGGTCGTTGCATTAAGTTTGAACCACAAAAGTTTTGAGGACATTAGTGCATCTAATTATTCCGCAAGTCAAAAATTGAAGCCGTGACTGCAGTCTCAGGTCGTTCCCATGAAATGACAAGATTCGTATATTTTTTTATTTCTTAAACAACAAAACTAAAAATTAAACCTTAAACAAATCCCAAATAATAGTTTAAACTATTCAAATAAGTGTTTATTAGCGAGTGAAGATGGAAATGGCCGCCATCCATTCAAATGGGGAAAAAAACTGAAAATATTCTTTCCTATAGAGATTTTTCGAGATGTGCTATAGTGAGTATATATAATCTATGGACAGGAATATGTTGGCAACCTAAATTCGCACTCACAATATTTCGCGAAGTGTCCGCCACTGGGTGTACTTAATCATGATAATGTTTTTTAACTCCTCTTTAGTACCGTTTCGTTAATATCGCTTGTATAGAGAGTTCCACTATACAGGGTTCGTACAAAACTTGAAAGTCCTTGAAAGTGCTTGAATTTAAAAACAAAAATCCAAGGCCTTGAAAGTGCTTGAATTTATAAAGGGGTGCTTGAAAGTCCTTGAATCCTTCTTCCTTAAGTTGTTGGATGCTGGCTCTTTGAAATTCATTAAAGTTACAATTTGAAAAGTTTAACAGCACTTTTTACCGACTTCTAACGCCTTCTTTTCAGCCCTAAATAGTCCTTGAATTTCCTGATTTATGGCCTGGAAAATCCTTACAAAGTCCTTGAATTTTATTCTTCCTGACCTGTACGAACCCTGACGCTAGTATTTCGGTATTTTTAAAGAAGTTTTTTACCACGAAATAAGTCAAAAACATGCGACATGTTAAGCGCTGGAGTTCGTTATTATGTTGCACATCAATCACGTTTATTCCCTCCGCCAAAAGGTTAATATGTTTTCGCCAGGGTTTGTTTGTGTGTTTGTTTGTCTGTGAGCAGGATAACTTAAAAAATTAATGCACGATACTTGACTTAATTTGCTGGCGAAGGTATATGCAGTCTCTGAGAGTTCCCTCTAGTTTTCAACTGTGATTAATATAAGCTCCCACACATCCCTGCACACAACAATATACGACTCCTATAGGAACAACTCATAAAAGAAATCGTGGCTGCAATGACCGTATATTTTCAGCTGCGTATATTGCTTAGGATACCGCTTTTAATCGCAAAAATAATCTTCAAAAGCTAATTTCTTTCCAAGATACCGAAATTTATGCAGCTGATTGTGTGTCTATGACTATTTATTATAAGTAAACACTTTCCCTGAACAATGATAATTAAATATGGAATAAAATTACATGAGGTTAGTGCTATTGTTCGCCCACAAACAGATGTTAAGCTATGTAAAGATTGTCAAATTTTAAGGACTTAAAAATCGTTTAACCTTTTGAATGAGCAGCGCAATTAAAAAATCAATTTGATTTTATGAATGGGCAATTTGCTAACGGCAATGTTATGACTCATTGTAATGAATTTATAAGAAGATTTAATTAATTGTGCCGTCTTTTTGAAAGTTGTGGTT
The DNA here is from genome assembly GCA_016169945.1 of Trachythela sp. YZ-2020. NCBI lineage: Eukaryota > Metazoa > Cnidaria > Anthozoa > Malacalcyonacea > Clavulariidae > Trachythela > Trachythela sp. YZ-2020. The sequence goes on from JADLSH010000388.1 coordinate 2,945,855, forward strand.
TTACAGTACGAAAATGGTTCAAATTTATTGAATTGTCTATATTGACTATAACTTATCCTAATTCTGGTACTGTTCAGAGCAACAAAAAGTCGTTGTTTCGAGATGGTCTACTGCTCTGTGTATTGTTATTGAGCTATCGAGACAACGAGATTTGTAATGTAACGAGAATTTAATTTTTTTACTTCTCTCGTGGAGGTCCAACCGATTTCAAACGTGGAGGTCCAATCTAGTTAGTTAGTATTCTACAACAAGCTGCCGTGGTTTGTGTCTAAACTACCTGAAAATTAAAAAAAGATTAAAACACTTCGACATCGTATTTCGACTGAATGATCTTAGTCAGGAAGTTAGTGGAAACACTAACTTCTTCACGAAGAGGGTCGAAGTAAGTGTTTTCAATTGTTTTCATGTAGTTAAGCCCAAAATAACGCAGCTTATTGCAGAATACTACCTATACGCTGAAACCCACATTTCAGACATGATTCTTTCATTTTAAGAAACTAGTGAGCCGATTTAATATCAGAAATAGTACTATTTTTTACTACGTACTTATTGAAATGTAATTGGTTATTCCTCAAACGCATGGTACTACGGCCATAGGCCAATAAACGCCAAAAAGGGGGTTATAAGGCCATGTTACGAGTCACGAATATTTCTCTTTGATCTTGATCCCAATCCCGACCCAATCCCTAACCCTATTGTGTGCGTAACATGAACTTAGAATCAAAAAGGGGAAGCCGACTATAAGTACTATTTAAAACACGAGCAGGAGTGTTTTATCAGATATATAAAACGCGAGGCGAAGCCGACTGTATTATATTTGATAAAACACGTTCTGCGAGTGTTTTGAATAGCTTAAAAAACGATCACCATTTTGTAAGTTCGTTGGCGTAGTAATTTTTGAAAAATAACGTCTAAGCCGAGAAAATCGAAGCTAAAGTTTATGTAAATCAGGAGGATTTTTTATCACATCAAACCACGATACGGTCATGATTTTTCTTTGTGTTTTCCTCATGAATTATTAATGAGTTTTCTAAGCTAGAGTAAGAGACTGGGAATACTAATGAAAGTGATGCATTTTGGGATTGTTACAGGAGACAATGCAGAAAATATAAACTGAATAGATCGGGTTACAATTCCATGACACGCACGAAATAGGGTTAGGGTTAGGGATTGGGGTCAAGATTAAAGAGAAATATTCGTGATTGCGTGTCATGGAATTATAACCATAGATCGTCCCCTGTAGCGATCCCATCATGCATTACTATGTCCAGTCTCTTGCTCTTTTCTGAAGTCACGAATTGCCTGCCAAATTTGTGACGTCACTTTGGATGGACAATAGCCCTAAATGAAAATAAGTTGAAAAATTGAAAATGACGACACACGGATTGTATGTGTTTGTAAATAGTACTAAACATGAGACTAATGCACTTACAGTGAAGAAGTAATATATCATACACGAGGAGGAGTTTATTATAGTGATTTGAAACACCGAAAAGTGTGTTGAAAAACAAGGCGCTAACATACTGGTGATTTCCTTTGTGTTTTGCTCATGAATTATTAATGGAATATGTACAGTGTGATATTTCGAAGTATTTTGTTATAAGTTTTCCTATTTGGTCGCAACAGTTGTGACCAAGTTATTTTGAACGATGTGAAACAGTCTGGACCTTCTAGTGGTGTGCTGTATGTAAATCAGTCTTTTAATACTGATTGCAGAGATATCGACACTCTATTACATCACAGCTAAATGGAAACCCGAGTTTAAATACTATTTACAAATAGTTGCATTATTCAAAAGTTCTGTCCTTTTAATTTCTTTCAGATGTCAGTCTTCTCAACGGTGACGTCACTAGTCTGATTTGGGGATGACGTCATCACGCGTGGGGAACACGCGTGACGTGGATGATGTTGATACAATACGCGATCCAAATCCCAGCGCGAGAACATTGGGGTGACAACAGGATATCTTGGGACATGTGAACAAGCTGGTTGTCTTCTGTTAATGGAGGTCAATATTTGTGTGTCATAAGGTAAATGGGCAGGATTGTATCGGATATATGAGGACGTTTGGGGGTATAGTCGTGTGTGCAGGGAACTTGGGGAGTAATTACGAGTATATGGGGAAGGACCGTCTTTCTTCATCCGGGCTCTGCGGTTTTGGAACCAGACCTGAATATAAAGAAAACTTGATTTCACTTGAAATTGAAATCTAGTGTAGTATAGTTTAATCTGAAAAACTTTATCAATAAATACAGGATATCAACTGTATACATGGTGGTTCAACAGGGCAAAGCCCCAATTGACTAGGGAATAATATTGCCATCACTAAATCCACTATAATCTATATTCAATAATTTGTATGAAATTCCATATCTAGTATTTAAAAGAAATTAGTTTGGAAATCAAAACGGCAATTTGTTGGGAGAGAAGGGTTACCAAATAATTATGATAATTATTCATGGAAATTAGGCAACCACATCGCTCTATTTTGGTCACATGGTGATATATAAAACGCTTATATGCAAAAGTCGTTTGTGTGCAAATTTGTAATTTTTCATTTTGTGTCGAAAATTTGGACCGTCAACATTCAATCCTTATTTCCGGATTTGAAATCCATCCTTCGACGTATTAAGTTATAGGGCTGTACTTTGGGTGTCTGTTATTTAAAGTACACATAAAACGAAAGTTAATCAAGTGTTTTGTCTGTATTTAAAGTTTTGCTTTACTTTAAATAGTAAAATGTGTCATCAAATGTCATTCGCATCTGTCCATTTAAGACTTATCCAAACACAGGTTTAGGTACCGACATACTACATTTACATTTGCATTTATGTTGACATCAACATGCGCAATGATGTTTACATTTGTATTACTTTGATATAATGTTCATAGGCAAATGATAACGTTTAAAATCAAATTTAAGATTTAAAAGTGGCGGGCAAATTTAGAAACCATATAGCTTGTTACTAGATTGCATGGGTTCCTCCTATTGCAAAATAATTGCAGTAAAGGCCCGTTCAAACGACGCCAACATCGTCCAACAATGTTGGACAATGTTGCACAATGTTCGATGAAAATTTTAAACAAAGTCAAACCTCATCCAACATCAGCCAACATTACCCAACATAGTGTTCAAACGAGGAACAATGTTGCATCCAACAATGTTGCATCCAACAATGTTGGATGATGTTGGACCAACAATGTTGGCTTCGTTTGAACGGGCCTTAATGATATAGAAGTACAAGAGAGCGAAACAAATAATACTATATTGATAGTAGTCTGCTTCGTAAAATCTGCTGCATGAAATTTTCTCTGACCTTTGAATTAACATGGATAGTAAAGCCACCCGTCAAACGAGGATGAGGATGATGATGAGAGTTCTTTTAGCAAGCGCGGAGAGTTTGCATGAGAGTTTCATCAACTCTCATTCCCCGGTCAAACGAGAACAAGAGTTGCATGAGAGTTGACTGGATATTACCGCGCATACCGGTCAAACGAGGGAAAACTCTCATTAACTCTCATCAAAATTTGAACCAGCTTAAAGTTGATGAGAGTGCATGAGAGTTGATGAGAGTTGGCGGTCAAACGCGACTCTCGTTGTCCATTGACTCTCATCAACTCTCATCAACTCTCATTCTCGTTTGACCAGGGTTTTAAAGAGACCCGCCTAATCGAAAGGTCTAATCTACTGTAATCATGATTTACTGGTTATATCAATTATTTACCTGCACTTGTATGTTTTCCATGTTAAGTCTTGCGGCTAAAATTTTCTTCATTAATGTCGAGGGATAGCAGTTTACTTCAAAGGCTTCTTCAAGGACATCCACTTGCCATCTTTTGTAAGTAGCACGCCGTCTTCGCGTTACTGCGCCTGCTGTCGCAACAAGTGAGAACATGCAATCAGTTGTTATTGGTGAAATGGGAGATTTCTCGGTAGGTCTTAGAAATGGGCCCAAAGGAGCCCCTATACTATCTTAAGGCTTGTTTTAGTACATGTACTTCTTTGGTCATAATGGCGTCATGTTTGGTCATAATTTCGTCCTGTTTTTGAAAGAGGTTGCACTGTCAAAACCAGCTTTTATCGAGTGAAACCTTATCTAATTTTCCGGGTTATTTTGGAGAGCCATGCCACCCTGATCAACCAAACATCCCTTTTCTTTAAGATACTTAGGTACCACGAAGCTTAGCTGATAACCATTTGATGAAGGAAAAAACTGGACAAAAAGATGACTAGTATACACTTGTAATGTATACATTTATTTGCCACGTTGCCAGGCAACGTATTTGACCATAACTGTGATGACCCACCGGAGTCTTCCCACGCAGACGCATGTGGTTCACACGCGGTCAGCCAACGCCGAGTTTTTTTGGGATGTCTTACTTTAAAACCGCTCTTTGTTGTTCTTATAAACGCGCGCTGGTTTGGCGTGCTATCTAACATAGTCATATTATAATCCTTTTATCACCTCTACATGGTGTAGAATATGGAACAAAAAAAGTTCTGCTTGATTGCGAAATGTTCCTGCATGTGGACGCTTATGAGGCTAATGTACTCTATCAGATAAGATTACGTGAAGGTCTTCATAGTTGAAACTATATACAAATTTTGCATGTGCTTAACAAACTATCTGCCTGTTAAAAAGTATTTACAGGCTAGGTCTTGCAAGACTAATGCAAGAGTTGGTGCACTCGATTGATGATAAGGGGTACTGAAGCAATGTCACAGCATTGCATGTGTGACTTTTACATCTGGGATCGACCGAGGTCGATTCCATGCAATATTATAATGTTACCTTTGGCTTTGCTTCCAACCAAACATCGCATGTATTCTACAAAACACCGGGTACTCCGGTTTCCTCCTGTGCTGACACTGCACCAATAATGCACGGTCCTTACTTGACTGTCAGACAGAACAGTTGGGAACTGATAGAGCTATCTAGTATGAATTAAGTTAGTTTACTTTTACTCTTGTAGCGAGTAACACTAAAGACAAAATTGGCGTGGTCCTTATACTATAGAGCTCTAAGCCTAAGCAGAACAGTTTCAAACTTATAGAGCTGTCCAGTGTCGGTCCGTTAAGTTAGTTAAGTTTAAATGTATTTAAATTTAAACTCATACTTAAAATTTCGCTTAATATATATATTTTTATATACCTTGTTCATTCGTAGTTACTTCTGCTTGACCATTCTCCTCTGTTTCTGTCGTATTCCCTTCCGATTTCTTCACTTCCTCTGCATGTTCCCAACTTCTTGCATAAAAGCCACCTTCTGGGCGAACCTCGCAACCAAACAAATACGGGCTTCGAATTTCAGAATCGCACATGCGACAATCTTTCCAGTTTAAACAGTAAGCCATCATTCTTAAGTTTTCTCAAAACTCAACTAACCTCAAAACTATAGCTTAACCCAATTTCCCAATGACCCAGCTTTTTATACCAGCGTTTTCGCCCGCCCGCGCTTAGCCAATCAAATAACACGTTTTATTAGTATAAAAGAATCCAATAAAATCCAATTTGGTCCGCTTTTATTAAATTGTCGCGAATTTTAACAGTCAATTATTGATATAGCTGGAAAGGTGTTCATATATGCGGCACCTATAGTATGCTGAAAATTTTATATATTATAGTGGTTTTGCTTTATTGCGCATTTAAGTAAAATGCGTAAATAGTTTTTCGGTTTATTTGACACAGGTACTTATTAAGCTTGACAATTGTTTAAGTTGTCAATAAAACGACCAAAGTTTGGCAACCTTTTAAATGATGTGATTTTACGTGGCAACTTTTTAGATGCAGAAAAATATCTTCATCTTAAAAAGTAGAGCGAACATAAAGATTGCATACCTCGATCCGCGGCAGTGGATTGTTTGGTCAAATTTTAATCTAGAAGTGCATGTATAATGCCACTACAAAAAAAAACTCTTCAACATTCTTTCAATCGAGCGAAAAATTGCCCAAAATTTAAAATATGAATGAATGAATGAATGCATGCACTTTATTTAAATACGCTAGCCTCACACAACTATTCGAAGAGTTGATTTTCAGGAGGGGCGTATGAAAACTAGCTATATATACAAAAATGAAGATAGAAAATAAGAATTTTTACAATAGAGACCAAAAATATGACTTAATATTAAGTGGCGATTGTTCTTTTAAATTGGCAGAGCGAACTTGTCTTTTTTGCCTCTTCATGGGGGAGATCATTCCATAGCATTGTACCATATTTACCATTATACCAAACACTGGCATCACCCTGGTATATATACTTGAATTTGCGGTTTAGGTGTTGCCAACTGCAGTCTGTAGGTCAGTGCTCAGTGCGCTGCACGAGAATCGCAGAGCTGCAGGTTCAATTCCTGCCATGCAGAGGGCCGGCTATACTGTTGCACTTTTCCCAAATGCCCCCGGTTAGGTCTAACGAGAAGAAGAGTTGCATGAGAGTTGACTGGATATTACCGCGCGTACCGGTCAGTCAAACGAGAGAAACTCTCATCAACACTCGTCAAAATTTGAACCAGCTCAAAATTGATGAGAGTCATGCATGAGAGTTGCAGGTGAGCGACAGTTGCAACTCTCATTGACTCACATCAACTCTCATCCTCGTTTGACCGTTTGTGTAAATAGTTTTCGCTCGAAATGACCATTCACAAAAAAACCCTGTCAATCGTGCGAGATGTTCAAAATTTAGAATATATATATGTTATTTACCGGCTTGGAGGTCCGTATAAGGAAATATTTCCAAAGGTCTCAAAATCTTATTTTTTACATATAATTTTAAAAACAAAAAAGGCATTGGCTCTATGGATTTAAATCTCGCGCGGTCCGTACGGCCTCATATGGACAGCTCGCGTAGCCAATCAGATTGCAGGAAACCCTAGAATATGAATTCGGACCGCAAAAAAAACACAACATTTTATTCTACATTATAATTATATTTGAATTTTCACTATGTTGAGCATATAGTAAAAACTCAAAACCACAATTCACAAACCTCTACGTTTAAGCGCGAAAACATGCACAATGGACGCCGTGTTTATTTGTTCATAGCATTTTGCAAACCCAACTTCCGTACCCCCGTTTCAACGAATGCACGCCCATAGACGTTATTACATTCTAGTTTGCGGAAACATAGAACAAAGATAACTAAGGATTAGATAGCCTATCCGGGCTGGTTCGTCTTTCATATGAACACACAAAGATTTTTATGTCCTAATATTTAAGGACATACGGAACTCACTCAGACAAGTTTCCTGGTTAGTTGTTTTTGCGGTTTCGATGTTTGACTTTGGACAACCTTAATTGAATGACGTAATTCCAACCACGCGTTTTCGTTACGTACGTATACACCTCCCGAGGGTGTATCACTCCAAAAAAGCGTACGAGATTTTTTTTTGGATTTGTAGGGATTTCATAAAGATTTTCTAGGATTTTCAGGAATTTTTAGGGATTTCATAGAGATTTTTTTAGCGATTTTATAGGGATTTTGTTTCGATGTGTACGAGATTTTTTGGTGTGATACACCCCTCGTATACATCAGCGGAAATAATATTTCAAATGAAGGATTTAGAAGGATTTCAGCTTTTCTGGAAAGCAGCTACACGCGTAAAAATCTCACATCTTGTCGACAGGATGTGTTCGCAACAGCTTTGTAGCAAGCTTGTCAACGTTTTATCAAGTTGCTACAAGGTTGTCACTCACAACTAGTTCACAAGTTGCTGAATTGCAAGACGATAACAAGTTGTTGGAACAACTTGTAACAAATCTGTTGAGTCAATAACCTTGTAGCAAGCTTGTCAACAAACCCAAGTTGTCAACAAGCCGTTGACAACTTGTCAACAAGCTGGGAACAAGCAGTGCGAACACATCTTGATCAGTAACAAGTTGTTGAAACAGCATTGGTACAAGTCTGCTGCAGGTTTGTTACAACTTGAGCATTTCTACGTGTGTAACTGGAAACACGGCCGGACATCACGCGTGCGGTGCATAATTCATAATTATGGAATGGAACAGCTGCATTCGCTTCTGTGAAATCAGGAATAGCAATCTATCCAATTACATATAAAATGAAATTTAGAACGATTTAAACTTTGATAATACGCACGCACAACGTCAACTGCTTAAGCTCTCTAATAGGAGGGTTTAACTAAGCGTTACGGGGCAGTAGGTTGTCGTCCAAAAAGACAGTTGAAAAATGCAGTTTAATTTGCTTGCTTCCATAATTAAGTGTCAACATTTCTGAAGTTGACCACCATCTGCTGGCCTGCAATAGTTACTAAAGTCCACCTATAGTTTACCGTTCTTGATTTCAAGCAAAAAAGCTGATGCCATCATTAACGGTTGAATTATGTATGCATGACGTCCATGTTGTAAAAAAAACATCGACTGCAGTTGCGCTCCAGTTCAGTTATATTGGCCTGTCTATCTAGTGCAAGGTATGACGATAGTCGCGTGCGCAAATGACGAATGGGCCCATCCTGTCACGATCCAGTCATCGGAATATTCCATTGTTTTTAGTAATTGTCTTGGAAATCCTACTTTTCTACATGCCTGTTTTGCTTATATTAGCATTATTAAATGCAAAGTTGTTAACTTGTAGCCGTACTTGCAGTTGTGGGTTAGTAATTTTAGAAAAAGATGAGCTAATTTCGAAGTCAGAATATCTATGATGAGAAGAGATCTTTAAATCTGTCAAATTCTCTTCAAATCGAGTGGTAGTAATAATAATATTTAATCAGGAAAACTTTTTCATTTTACAATGATTTTCAAAAAGGACCTGGAGTTGATGTAATAACTAGAAACTGTGAGAACCTCTTCAAACATGTCAGGAACACAACAGTAGATGTATGTAAAACTTGTGATCTATGATGGGCACACCAATAATTAAATTCTACAATATAGGCACGTATACACAACTCTATATGAGTGCGGGGGTGACTGCGCGATCAGAATACGTGCTTATGTGAAATGTAGACTTCTATAATTTAATTTATTCCACCGGAACGACGCAATCATGACAATCATAATATGCTAATATCACGTATGACAGATTGTATATAGTTACATATGTACTCAAATTAAGGATAGATTAGACATTGCGCGTTACGTCTCTGTGTACGAGCTTGCTTACTCGTTATATCAAAAATGGACCAAAATATTCGTTTACTAAACCTGATCCTAATATGTATCGTCAATGGCTTCTTCATTTTTATCGGTATCTTTCTCAACTCTATTGTAATAGTTGGTTTATTGAAGTCAAAGCAGCTCTTGAAAAGATTTAGTTCCTTCATGATTCTGGTTCTAACATGTTTTGACCTTGCCACTGTAACGGTTTGCCATCCACTGATTATAACCTCAACTTACATCTGGTCGACTGGTGACCATGATGTTGGTAATATTTACCACAGAGTCAAAAAATACTCGAACATTTTATTCCACTTTTCATTCATGGCATTACTGGTCATGAACATCGATCGGTTCTTGGCTATAAGTTGCCCGTTTTTCCACAGACAGAATGTAACGAAGAATAGACTTATGGTTTTACTTGGGTTATTCTTACTTGTAGTTGTTATCGAGAGAGTCCTGGCTTATAGAAATATCTTCGGTATCATTTGCTATGCATCGGAGGCCGTTTTAATCGGGGCACTTTTAGTAGTAATTTTTTTCATCAACTATAAAATGTACATCATCGCGAAGACGGCAAGAAGAGGGGCGACTTCGGGCGTATCAACATGTACATTGGCTGTTGCCTGTTTTATCTTATTTTCCGCACCGCTAATAATCTACAGTGGGATACAGTTCACTCCAGATACCTTACACGAGGACAATGGTATGTTGTTCAGCCTCTGGGCTAGCACATTTGCCTGTATGAATTCCTCGGTGAATTGTCTGGTGTTCTTCTATAAGGATAGTAGTTTACGTCGCGAAGGAGCGAAAGTATTAGAGAGTTTGGTGAAGCGGGAAGGGAGTACGCTTGAGACGGACAGTCGGGACGTAAAAGAGACGGTGTAGATTCGTTGGAAAGATTATAGCGACTAATAGAGACGGATCATACATCTGATCAGTGCATCTGACAGATCTTCATACACTTGAAACTGTCTTGTGATTAGTTGAAGTCATTGAACTTGGAACGCTGCCTTCATAGAAACTGTCGTATAAACATAATCTTCGAGTTAAGCCCCCACCACGCCCTTACATAATAGTCTTTCAAATATTGAACCATTACATTATTTCCGCTATTTAGAAGGGTCAAAGAGAACTAGGATGAGACAGGGCGACTCGAATTTGCGTTGCTCATAAACGATAGTTTTAATCTATCCATGAGGGAAAAAATATTGTCACTAATAGAAATAAATGTCTGAACACTTATAAGTTTCAAAATTTTTGTTGTTAATTAAATATGCATGAATAATTGTTATTAGTCAGTTTGAAAAAAACACTCTCTTATATCTTAAACGCGGGGTCTTATTTTATTTTATATAAATAAAATAGGAAGATTTTACCATCACCTGTCAAAACTTAAACCCACCAATACACAATGTTTCCGTTCGATAAACTTGAAAGTAGACGTGATTTTAAAATATGTAAAGCCAGGCATGTTCACACGATCCGATTTGTCGTATCCGATTCTCCTCCCGAGGTACGCGATTAGAGCAACAACTACACTTCGCCAGGTATGAGCCAGTAGCAGCCTCGTACCCAGGCGCAAGAGAGAAATAAAAGCACTACTCCAGTGTTTTATATAGATCAGTGGTTATGCTGAGCGAGCGCTCGGGGGTGCTTGGGGAGGACGCGACGGGAATTCCCAAGCGCGCTCGCTCAACAACTGATCTCTATTTATTTTTTCTCTCTTTCGAGCCTGGGTACGAGGCTGAGCCAGTAGCCTTACACAGTGTCACAATAGTCTTGTCAGCAAAATCCACTAAATCACATACGTCAAGACGAGAACCTCCTCAACCAGGTACGACAAATCGGATCGTGTGAACAGGCCTCAAACCTGCAAAGGTCGTGCCATATGTGTTTCTATTCGCATATCACACCAGTCTAAATTTCTCTGCTATACGAGCAAATTCAAAAAAGTATAAATCGAGGTACACAAGTACATAATAAACATATAAAGCATTCTTTCAAACGGGCTAAACACGTTATTTGCCCACATTAACACACACATTGCGTTGTCCATTACATGCAATTAGAATCCTTAAATTAATTAGAACAATTAGCAATTAAATTATATTAAATTATAGTTGTCCTATGTTATCACACAGTCAGTACTCCTGCTCCTTTCGCCGGATTTGTGACATAAATTGTTGCCTTGTCATAACCAGCCTAGAAAAAAGAAGGATAGTTTTCTGTAAGTGTAAGTTCTAGTTTTCAGATCAGTGGTTGTAAGTTGAAAGTGGGCAGATTACACCATAAATCTGGTAATAAACGCACATATATTAAGCCAACATCGGAATCGGATAATAAATCGGTATTAAACTATTATACATACATTACAAGTAGATTCATGGCCATATCAGCGCTATCACATACAGTCGTAATACACACATTACCAATGGTATATCATTATGTTTACCTTGATATGGCTGGTTAATTTTTCTACAGCAGATTTCTTTACTAAGGTCACTGTACATCCCCCAAAACCCCCTCCTGTCATCCTTGATCCATAAACACCCTCCACCTCCAGGGCAAGTTTGACAAGTTGATCTAACTCGGCACAACTGACTTGATAATCATCTCTAGAAGAAAACCACATTGCTTATGAAAGTAAACTAAATAATGTAGACTAGATATTTGTATCAGTTTGTCTTAAATTATTCCCCCTAGAGGTCCAGTAAGGCCAATCTCTGAGATATTAAGTTATACTATATCAATCAGCACATAAACTCACGTTTAACTTAACTCAATCAGCACGTCAACTCACTGCATAATCATCTCTAGGAAGGAGTGAAATTTACTTTTGAAAGTATAAACTATTATTAACTTTATAGATAGACAAGACAGCTCTATCAGTTCTTAAAGCTGGAACATTTATTTATGTGAGTGAATTGGGCGACAATGGCATAACACATGTTGTAGTCTATTATAGGGCTAGAGACTTGTATTCAGCATATTTTACCTCAGAGAATTGTGACTTGCCACCATCAATTTTCCAAACAATTCATAGTCATTTTTCTGCAAGGCCGTCACAGCATCTTGGGTCCTTTGTATCTCTGTGATCACGTGATGAGCACATGGGTATGTGACAACATCAAGGTCTGATTTCTTAGCTGCAATATTAAATGAAAATACAAGTGAAGCTAACCAAAATATCTCCGAATTAAGAAGATAAATACTAGGAGCCTTGCCTTCTAATAGTGATATTGAAGCATCTCTAAGACTTTTTAGGCCAAGTATCTTTGCAGCTTCTTCACAACATTTCCTTCTCTTGGGATATTCACTATCTGATAAATTATGCTTTACATTGGAGTTGATCACTACAACTGCGACATCGGGGTCTGCCAGTGGAACTGCTTGGGTTTCTATTGACCTAACCATAAACATATAATACAATGTATATTGTCTGAACTTTTCAGGAGCACTAGTAGCTTACACAGTATTTGTACTCGGGGGTTAGAGCGCTAGTTCAGAAATATTGGGTCATTCCAGAAAACATCCACACCTCCCCCACAGAGGAAATTGCAAGTAAACCCCTCTCCCCTTCCTTTTACTATTATAAGAAGTGAATTTCCCCCCCTGGTGGGCAGAATCAAGTTCCTCTGTAGGGGGAGACTGGATCTTTTCTGGAATGACCCATTATTTATACCTGCAATCTAACAACAGAGCATGGCCTTCTTGTCCCATGACTGATATACATTGATCCATAATACCACAAGGCATGTTTGCAAACTCATGTTCAGCTTTTTGGCACAGCAATGCCTTGTCCTTCTCTTTGCGGTTCTTGCTCTCTGGACATAATTGCTCCAAGAACATACATGTTGCAACCTCAAGGGATGCCGAACTCGATAACCCACCTCCGAGCGGAACTGAGGTCGCAATTGCAGCATTGAATGATGGCGTTTTGAAGCCAAAATTAGCAATGACTCCTTTGACGTAATTGGCCCACAGTGGTTGACCTGGGGCAAGCGGTGTGTCTTCAGAGTGGTTGGTAAATGTTACAAATTTGGGTTTGTCCGTTCCATCGGCCGAAGTTACGACTTGACATTGGGGACCATCCACAGGACTACCAACAATAACTGTTACTAAACTCAGAGCCTACGAGAAGGAATTAATTCTCATATAAAGACCATCTTGTTGAGCCACCCGCATTTTACTCCAACATTATTTTCCCCAAGTATCAGGGTTTAGGGCTAGTTCAACAAACTCACAACAAATGCCCTGCAAATATTTTTTTATGTTAAGTGAATTAACAAAAATATTTGTTCAACTACTGGTGTCTAACAAATTCATCCAATCAAAGAAACCTTTTTGTTAAATTTGCAATACTAAGTTACTAACTGAATGTCTACGGCTAATTAATGTAATTACTGTATATATAAATATTAACTTTACAGTTATTAATCTAATTTACTACTCCACTTAATAGTCCAATATTTTATTGCCAATTATGTTATATTAAATTATACCAGAAATCTAAAGCTATATTGGGTCGACGCGATAAATATTTGCACATTTCAAAAATGTTATTAATTATTAAGCTAATTTTAATTCGAATTTTTTTATCTCATTCTATAAGCTTACCATCGGCAATACAAATCCATCATTATAATCGGTATGTTCACCAATTAAATTCACCCTCCCCGGTGCAAATGCTGCAACCGTAGGCTTAGTTTTAAAATGTTTCTCAAAAAGCTCCTTCGCTTCTCGTAGAATATTTTCCGCCATTTTCGTGTGCGCTAAGCGAAAGCTAGAATTCCTTTGCAAGAGCTCTAAAATTCCTTAAGTTTCCCAAATAGTACTACTTCATTGACATTTCTGTTAGATTTTAAAAATCATGCAAATTTCCTGTTTTTAAGGATAAACCATAAAAGTGAGAGCCCTGGAAAAAAGGACTGGGTCTCAAGTATAAAGGTCAAGGTTGTTCTGCTCGAAATTTAAATCTCTCAAACCAATATGGCTTCGAAACTTTCAAGATGTTTTGCTCGAGCTTCTTCGCTTGGTAAGTCGTTGGATATTTGTGAAGGGTTGGTTTGAATTATATAATGTTGTAGTTAATACTGTCAAGTGAAATCTACTGCTGTCAATGTTCTGATACTAACAATATAGCCATGCATAATTGTATATATGCAAGAATATTTATGCATCGCTAGTAGTCTGTTACATAATAAAACTGCAATATATTTGTTGGTGTTAATTATGTACAAGTGAATACGTTATTGTGGCCATGTTGGTAGAATTTTAAGTTCAATCAGAACTTTATATTACATGGTATTAACCATAACATTCATAACTAGTTGAAACCCTACTGGGTGCGTGGGTGGGATTTTACTACATCCCGGATTCCCGGAATCCCGGGCGTTCTTTGTCAGTGCCCGCGATCACAATTAGGATTATCAGTGGTATATGATGATAACATTGAGTGTTTCCAGAGGAGTGTTTCCTAATGTTTCCTTCTGGGTTAGGGTTAGGCAATGAGGTAGGAGTAAGGATCAGAAGGAAACACAAGGAAACACTCCTCTGGAAACATTCAATGTTATCATCATATACCGCTGGTTACCCCTATCTTTTGACCCTGCCATTTTTTTAACATGACATATTAGCAGGATTAATACTATATGTATTTACTTGGCAAAACATTTGATTCCTAAGTCCAGATTTTCATCAGAGCAAGTTATATCTATTCTACCACTAGAGAGCGGTATAGCAGGATAGAGGGAAACACTAGAGAGGGCAACTTTCACTGACGTTTTCAAGTTCAGAGTCTTTGTGGATAGGTACTCTCAAAGGTTGCAGGTGTTTTCATAAAATTATGCTATTTGTAGAGGTCCCAAGCAATATTTCGCCCTTGGCCCCCGGAAATCTCTCAGCGGCTCTATACAGGGAAGTGATATGCATTTTCCTTCATCTTTTTTCAGGTTCATTTCCAAGTTCTTTTAAACCTGCAGTCAGAACCACCTCTTTTTGCATCCACCGTTCAAATCTATCAACAGACAGCCCTTCTTTTGTAAATGTTATAAAAGAAGAAGGCTATGGTATTGTTGAAATGAACAGAAAGCCGGTGAACTCACTAAACCTGGAAATGTTAACAGAACTTGCAAATGTTATTGATAGTCTTGAGGCTGATCCCTCATGTCAGGGAATGATTCTTACTTCAGTAAGTAAATAGCTTTTGTATGGCCTTATATATATGTCAATTTCCATATCTTTACAATCCTAATTCTTACACTAACACTTAACCTAACCCTGATCCTTATACTATAATCCTATTCCTAATCTTTCTCGTGGGATTTTTTTAGTTCAGGTGGCTTGAAAATTTTAACAAGCACTTTCGTGAACATTTTGAGTATCCCAATGCAATTTTTGAACACGGAAAACCCGTTCTAGTATTGTACCATTTCTAGGTGTACAAAATTTAATCGCACAAATTTTTATGACTGAGCGAAAATTAGTACCACACGAATTTAAATACAAGTTAGGTATAGGAAAATTAAACTACATTTCTGAATTCTATTTAGTTTCCATTGAAACCACAGTGTTGAAACCAAACATATGACTACTACACAAACACTAACATTAAATAATGTGAGAATATTCTCAGTCTGATAGCTGCCGTTTAACCACCACCACCATCACCACCACCATAGACAATCCAGAAGACATCTTGGTGAAACCAATCCATACCCATTTAAATGCGCCCCTATATTAAATTAATAACATTAAATATTTCCAGACGTTGCCCAAGATTTTCTCTGCTGGTTTGGACATCACCGAATTTCTGAAAGGAGGTGAAGTAAGACTGAAGCACTTCTGGGAATCATTTCAAAACATTTGGTTAAAACTTTATGGTTCAAGATTGGCTACTGTTGCCGCTGTTAATGTATGTATATATTAAGCAAATATCATTTAGAAATGTTTGCTGTACTTTTATAGCTAATGAGGAATGCCTAGCTAGGCTAGCTAGCGAGAAACCTTTTACTCTAATCATATTACATATAATAGATTTGATAGTTTCATTGTGGAACCAAATGTGTCCGATTTTCGGCTTCTACCTGCGATAAGTGACAAATTATTGGCTCATACCTAGTACGAAGCCTGGTAGGATTTTGGGTTTTTTGCAACCTTTCTCAAAATAACTGGATATTTTCCAACATGCAGGCTTTTGTCTGGGTAGGTTTGCCTGTTGGCCAAGCAGTACTGCTAGTCTGTCTGAGTGCTGACCGTTGCTACTAATACTAGCCTTACTAGTCTAGTACTTACTGCTTTGCAATATTCTATTTTACTTTCAACCTTCCCACAATACCAGCAAACCTTTAAATTTTCTTGTGGGTGGTTCCCACTAGGGTGCGGCTCCAGCTGGTGGATGTCTGTTAGCTATATCATGTGATTACAGAATCATGGCAGATGGTGCAACCATTGGTCCAAATGAAACTCTGCTGGTTAGTAAAACTTCAGAAGTAAACTTCCTTGGTAGTTATTCAAATTTATTAAGAATTAGTGTTTTGTTAATCTTTGTTTTCTTAATTCTGTTTAGGGAATTGTCGCTCCAACTTGGTAAGTTTATACAAACTAAGTCAATTAATCCATTATTAATCCCCAGTAGTTGGACCTTCACAAGATAATTGTCTGGTCTGGCATTAAAAAAGTGGGGGAGACTTCATGAAATATTGTGTGGGGCAGGGGGTGGGTGAATTTGGGTTGGTACCATATTACTAGCCTTTTGTTGATTCAAATTTTAATTTTTTGCCATATATTTCATGCAAATTTGCATTTTTGACATATTTGTGACATTAGGCAAAGTGCCTGTACAGTACTTTGATCAACAAATCTTTGCTACAAGCTTGCCAAAACAGCTTCTCTGATACATTCCTCCATGTCTCGTTTACTTGGGATGGGTTGATAAATTGGATTTTTTTTTCTCCAAGGTTCAAAGACACTCTAGTAAACACTGTCAATCATCGTCAAGCTGAACATTTGCTGTGTTTGGGTAAACTACTGAGCAGTGCTGAAGCAAGCGACATAGGTCTGGTTGATCGTGTAGTCGAGAGGAGCGAATTAATAGCAGAGGCGAAAGATGAAATTCAGAAATGGTTAGCTATACCAGGTATTGCATTTTCACTTTTGTTCTAAATTGTTCTTCCCTAGACTGAGACAATAGTAACTAGAGGATACGCAGAGAGTCAGAGATTGCATGTATACCTCTGCCAGCAATTAAGCATGAGCATAAATTATACATGCATTAATTACACATTCAGTTCTTTTTAGCCCAGGAGCAAACCAGTGCACCCAGGGAAAACCTGCAGTGTTTGCAAGAATCAAACTCAGAATACTCTTCTTGCATGTGACTGAAACATATTGCAGGAATCGAACCTCTATCGAAGAAAGAAAGGCATGCACCAACCACAGTGCGACCAAGTTCCCCGACAGCTATAACTCTAACTTCTCTCTTTCCAGGTGGGGCAAGGAATGTGACTAAAAAGATGCTAAGAGGTCCTACCCTGGAAAAACTTCATGCTACAAGAGAGAACGATACTAAAATGTTCATGGACTTTAATTGCAAAGATTCGACACAGAAAATGCTCGCATTGTACATGAAAAAACTGGCTGAAAAATCAAAGTCAAACATGTAGAATACTCACCTTTAGATGTGAGTGACAATTATATTATTTTATAGATTTTTTAACACGTTTATGGCAATTAATACATGTCATGGTAAAATATTTATAAAGTGTATTTGAATTCGTTGTGTGGAAATGCAATGACGTTAAATTTTGATGAGTCCCTGCACGAGGTTGGATATTACTTAGAATGGTGACCACTCTGTACAGACTTGATGTACCTGAAAACTTGTGTGTATAAGTGGTTGGTTCTCTCCTGTGCTTCGAGGGTTTCCTAAGGGTCCTCCATCTTAGCTGTGCCTTGTCATATTGTGGCAGCCAGTCAGGCGCCCTTGCAATTCAGCACTCAGTTGACAAAGCAGCTCGCCAATAGCTGTTGATGTTCTTGACTTTGCTGTGTGCGCTGCATGCCATGTCCAGTGCCTTCTCAACACTCAGCACCACCTCTAACTACCAGATCAAATTAGATCCTTCCCTGCACACAATCATTCTTTCAATTACAAGTATTCCGTACAAATATTCAGTATAAATATTACAATATATAATAGGTTCACTAGCCTATGTCCACTCTAATAAATGCATATTCGTACCTGCCTGAATTTTGCACAGGTTTATATAAGCATGTACATTCAGTTTTTACTAGCTATTCGGTATCAGTAATGCATTCATTTAATAGGTTCACTAGCACTACATCCATCTGTTCTATTTTCACTATCTATTTCCATGTTGCTCTTGACTTCAACGTCCCTCGTAGCACTTGCTTCTTTCTGATCACATTTGAAGCGATGACTGAGACAGTTCAAGTTTTCTGTAAACGTCTTTTCACGACAACAAGCGCGACATAACATGTATGCACATTTCCGTCCCTACAAGAGAATCAAATACTTTGTTGCCATAAATGATCTGATAAACGCCCCGTATCTAATAGACGCCCCGTATCTAATAGACGCCTCGTATCTAATAGACGCTCTCCCTGCCTGGTTGCGAATGCTCAAGCTTCGGTTATTTTAACTGATTTTATGATATACCAGAGTTAAGTAACTAACCTTTGGGTTGACTGTGCATTTTTCACATCTGTCCCATTTGAAAGATCCTGTGTGAATAAAATCAACAATTTTAGATTGTTCCCAATTTTTTATGCTGTGTGTACCCCCTATTATGGAATTGTCTGATTTTACAGTAATTTCACCCCAGTCGTGTGTGAGGATGCTTCCAGTTTTAGGGAGAACAGTTTAAACAGAAATGATACAAATATCCAGTACAACGTTAGTTTGGGTTTGTACATGTATGTAATTTCCTTTGTGAGGTGTTCTTACTTTGCGTTGATTGTTTTTGCTGCTGCTGTTCTAGTTTTCGTTGTTTCTTTAACATTCTTTTCATCTCTTTCTTACTCACACCTTCCTTGTTCTCTTCTTCTTTCTTAACCGGCTTAGGTTCATTTGATCTATAGGTGGAAGACATAAATAGCCAAACTCTTTTAGCATAACATAATATAGTTTTAACTTTTGAAAATCCCACTGTTCTCCATGTCATCCACTCATCCAGTCACTCATTGTTTTGACATATTTGTAACCTTATCCAAAAGGCCTAATATAGAAGGCATATATCCCAAGATTTGAACTTTAGCCTACTCATGTTATTGCATGCTTTCTGCATGAAAGTAGAAATGTTTTTACCCTACCTTATATATGGTTGACAAATCCAGTAATGCTTTTTGCCTGCTAATGGAGATTCTGTTACTTTGCTTGCATCTATCTATAAAGATAGAATATGTTAGTGTAAGTTCATATAATAATTTTTGTTATGATCCCAGACAAGGGGTTGAACAGCATCGCCTTCAACAGATCAAGCTGCTTCTAACTAAGACTCTGGCATTCCAAAGGCCGAGCGTTCAATGTTCATCTGTGGGACAGAATTTTATTAAGTACGTAATTTTAATACTGTACAATAGGTGTGTGTACCTGCGCTAACTGTTTCAAATCGTTGTTTAAAGTTCTCATTTCACTCGGCGATCCAGCTTTGCTTAATCTCTCTCGGATGTCAGTGTGAATACATAAACTGTAGAAACACAAGGCAGGTATGTATATTACTGGTTGGTGACACAGTGGTCATTATGCATGTGCCTTAAAACACCTCTGCAAGTGAGGTCTGATTCCTGCAATATGCAGTTGTCTGATTATAATTGATCTCAGTCAGATGTGAGAAGAATGTTTTCAGTTTGACTTTACCAAACACTGCAGGGTACTCTGCTTTCTTCTAGCAGTATTAAACACTGGACTGAAAACATTGCAGATAGAGCCACAGATAGACCTATCTAGTAAGTAGTAAAAATATATTTAGTTCAGTTTAGGTTTCTTTCTTGGTCCAGTTTGTAATAACAAAACCCTTCTTCAATTTCTGCCATTTCTATCCAGGAGCTTACCCGTGATGCCATAATCTGAAGAGATGAGCCCTGACGGCTGACAAAGCACAAGGGTATATGTCAACTAAATCAAGGTATTGTTCAGTCATTTCCCAAGCTGGCAGGTCATTGCCAGTAAATAGAGCTGGGTTACGTAGATTGCCTTCTGCAAATAGTAAAGATCGAACAAAGTCATGAGTTTAGTCCATGACCATGATGAATAAATGGTAACCAGGGAAAATGTTACCAGCAGTCATTACTCCATCAACTCCAGTGTACTCCAAACATCGCTGAACGTCATTGAAATATAAAATATTGCCATTCGCAAATACCGGAATTGATAGATTTTCTCTTAAAACAAACAAGACACCAAATTTTTTAAATTAGTCACAAAGAAATGCCTGCACAATGAAATACAAAAACAGCATACTTGACTGCCTTAATGTGGTCCCAACTTGCCAGACCGCTCAGTTCTTTTTTCTGCTCTCTTGTTCTACCATGGACTGTCAAGAGCTTTAAAATGGATATTAAAAGGAGTTCAAAAAAGTTTGAGAAAGGAAAGAGCAGAGCATTTGGGTCAGTCAGTTTTGGTCAATCGGTCTGCTACAGGAGTTTTTGTCAGCCAGTGAGTTGGTCGGTTAGTCAGTCTGTTGATTTTAACATTTGACATTTGATCTAATCACCTGACAGCCAGCCTTTTCTAACATCTTTGCATAGTCCACTGTCTTCTGTATGTCTTCAAACACTCGAATTTTACATGTGACTGGAACTGACAGTTTTTCTGCAGCCAAACTTACTGAAGATACATTGAACATTTGCTTAGAATGTGTTTGTTATTTGAGTAATTTCTTGAAATAAATATGGCAAATTTTATTACCAATTTTACTTATGAGGTCCCACTCATCTTGCAAAAAGGCCCCATAATGTCCTAAAACACATAATTATTTTTTATATTACTATATAATTAAGGATGTATTATTGCTTGTCTATTATTATATTAATATACAATATTGACATTATTAAAAGTTTTGGACTTAAACTTTATTGACCATGACTTGAGGTCATTATTGGGCAAAGAAAGGATAGTTTGTTGGATAATTTGTCAGTGTATAAATACTGCAAACAGATTGATCAATTGTCAGGATGGGATACTTGCATAGTTTGCTTACATAGATTAACTAGACTAGTGTGCATATAGTCCATCTCAAATTCTCAATGAATGATCCATTTGTGTATAAATACAGCATTAGAAGAACTATTAGAAAAATATCAGACATGATTTGTTCTCGTGACCATTGCCAGTGTAGGTTTGTCTGGTGTTTACACTTAGATGGATGAACCATCTCTTATATAAATCTGACTGGCATACAGTACCTCTCCTAGCAATACCCTGTGGACATCCTAAATTTAAATCTATAGCATCACAGTGAGGCTCTGCAAGCAAGGCTGCATTCACAAGTGTTTCTGGATCATTTGCACAAAACTACAGAAAATGCCAAAAAAATGAAATAATAGAATGTTTTATAATTACATTGACAGAAAATCGGGAATTTATGGTTTATCACCAATTAATGGGATAGCCTGCCTGATATGCTCTGCCTGCGTACCGCTTCTGTCTCACAAATCACAAGGTGTAAATGTAGCTTCAGGGTTATTACAATTTGTTATAATAATATTAATTGATGCAAGATCTAACCCTTACTCCAATGAACCCAACTTAAGTTCACACAAGGCCTGTGCGTCCTCCAGCGTGGAAAGTTTGTATTGCACAACCGAGATGCATATCAGGCACTCAGTTACGATGTTTTCTATATGTTAACTATAAAATTTTCCAAATCTCGGGTGTGCAATTATCAAACTTTCCAGTCAGGTGCGTCCTAATAATGCGATCACAAGGCGAAATCATGCAATTTGTAAGTATGGTTCAAAATTCATCTGGTCCTGTGTAAACAGAACCTTACATGGAATAATGGACATCAAAATGGGCTTATCTACGGAGTACCGATCATTGCCCTGCAGGGATGGGCCGAATGGGAGGGGGGGGGGGGCTAAACAGTCCATTTGTCAACATTAGATTCCAGTCCTCAGACATGATAAACATTCTCTCAAACCTGTATAATAAGTGGTCTATCTTCTTCACAAGAAGCTAAAGCAGCTTTACGATATGTAGGCTCTCTCAAGAACACCGAGGCATGGTACATAGGAGAGTAACACAGCTCAGCACCATGTCTACGACTTAGAATTCGCCAAGGTAATTCGGACTGATCTACCATTGGCGCCACTATGTAACGTGGTTTCTTTAAAACTTTATCATAAAATTCATATCCTTTATACTTTGCAGGCATTTTTGGGTCCAAAATATTGAAATTATAATGAAAAAGCCAACAAACAAACTGTTTTTTCTTAAAAAATATTTTATTGTTTATGCGCTAGATGATATCATGAACCTAAACGAAGGCAACCACTGGGTATATGAGCAATACTGTCGGCTCATAATTATGTGGTGTTTCCACTTTCTCTAAAATCTTGGATTAAAATTACGAAATCTAAATAGGATTTATATGAGACTACAGGCTTATAACAGAGGGAAAAGGCTTATAAATTTAGAATTTAGTCATTTTTAATATAAAACAATTTATAAAACAACATTTCGGATTGCTTCATGACTTCACGTCTTCTTACACATGTTTCCACTTTGCGAAAATAGAGGAAATCTCCGAGTTCGTTTTGTTTATCTTACATGAATTTCTAGGCGTTGAAAAGAGGGAAATAGATTGTAACAAATTTGGAATTGTTTACCATTCTTTGAGCAAATATTATATGTAGCATGAATTGTGCTTATGTTTTTTATCTAGTATGCGGCTGAGAGATGGAAAAAGATGGTGCAAAATTTAATGGTATTTATGCTGTGTGTGTGTTTTGTGTTTGTCCTTTGTTGTTTGAGCTCATGTGAGTGTGTGTAACTGTAACTGTAACTGTAAAGTTGTATGTGCATGTATGATGAATATAAAAGATCAATACAAATTTCGCAGTGGATACAGGTCCCATATGTAAACAACACAAGCCAGACTGTTTCTTTGCAAAATTAGCACAGAAGAGTTATGTGCCTGCGCCTAGAATTTTTGTTAAATTGCAACGCCGCCAATATGCAAGAAATTAGCTGAACGTAGCTGACTTGACCTGAACGTATGTACGTAGCCGAAGGCCTACAGTTGTCACTCATCTTGTTTGACTTGATAAAAACTGACACCACATGCTTTTCCAGTACTCTGCACAAAAAGAGAAGACATAATTCTGCAAAATGTGCATCTGAGTGATGAAAATTTCACTTTTCAAATAGAAATTTTGTGTGGAAGATCTTCCGCATGCACGACATAAAACACAGTCTGGGACATAACTATTTTCCTTTCCCTTTAAACATGCTAAAATGATACCAGTTTTCAAGCAATCCCTTGGTAGCCGAGGGGTTAACGCCTTGACCTTGTAATTGCTTGCACATATGATCTATTGCATGATGGAAATTTATGATGCAGACTGGTGTTGGGTTAGGGTGGGTCGTCGTGGTTCAGGTAAATTTATTGTCTAATGTTGTATGTACACATGCAAAGTATTGTGTCAGACAAATAGCGGTTACACATTGGGATCCCGTTGTTGGACAAATAACCATGGTGTAAAATTATTGGTAAAAGCACCGGCAAAGCCAGGCTGTACACTGCTTAACAGTTGCATGTACAGTGGTCACTGAGTCATAGCTTAGTTGGAGGTTTTATATCCTAATATCTTCTGACAAAGGATTAACACATAAAATCTTACATAGTCCTGCAGGCTAACTTACAGTATGTTTTGCTGCAAAGGCAGGTATTGCTGCAAAAGACCTTTGCACAAAGAATGGCTGGATTTATAGTAGACTGAGATGGATTATCTGTCAAGAATCACTGTCAAACAGATGATGAATAAAATTCTGAGTTTGCCGTTGCATTGGGCTAATGTCTTGCATTAAATATATTTTAACAACAGAGAACAAAGCTAGTTCTGGCTCAGACGAAAGATGTGTCATAAAAGAGGGTTGGTGTACCAAAGAAAGTGGTACAACATTTCTGAGAAGTTCAAACTGGAAACGAAGATGGTTTGCATTGATTCAAGATGACTCCACCTTGACATTGTCTTACTTCAAGTAAGTTTTATGTTTATTGTATTTAATTACAAATAGGTTGAGTGGTAGTACTATGTGGCAAAATTTTCCTACCCCCTGTCAGCTATGCCACTGTGTTAACCCTACCTCCTCCACAGGCGCTTTATTAATTGGAGCGGGCTTGGAAAATTAGGGAAGGGACGCACGGGCGGCATAAGAAAAAGGGCCTGAGGAGGAGGTAGGTGTTAACCCATTAATGCCCAACACATTCTCTGGCGCTTTAACAGGTTAATCAGTGTGCAAGGTTCCACCACAAACCCCACCTTTGTCAATGATAATCCATATATAATAAAGTCCACAATAGGTTTTGTGGGAAAATGCTGCAATTTATGAGAAATATCTACAGTATGGAACTGTATTCATGGATAGTACAAATTTTTTTTGTAGATTTGGGACTTAATCCATTAGCAGCCAACATTAGTCTTACATTAGACAGATTAAAAATAGAAATGTTTGTTGCTGCCAAGGGTGGTTATTATAAATAGCCAGTTAGGAAATCCAGTTTAGACCCTAAATAATTATGCCTCCAATTTTTAATATAAAAATATGTATAATTGTAGTAATTTACAGTAGTGCAATTTCTGTTGTTCATGACAGACAAATTGATGATTCGCAACCTAAAGGAAAAGTTTGTCTTGATTCTACTTGTAAGTGAAACCTACTTAAGTACTGCTTTAGACCATGTTGCACAAGACAGTTTTTGTCGCAACTTGCAATACGATTTCGGACACAGAGCGGTGTTTAATATGGAAAAGGTATATTCACAGAGAAATAATGAGAATGAATCGCGTTTTACTTTACCGATATTTTTCATGCTAAACATGCCCAGAAGTCAACAAAGAAATGAATCACATATGTCGATGATAATATTGGTGAAGTGAAATGTGGGCCATCTTCGCTGTTTTTCCCTGCGCACATTTCTACATAACATGGCTCTGTGCAAAAATTGCGTTGGAGCAAAAATTACCCCACGTAACATGACTTTTAGAAAAGTCAGGCAATCGATCATCCGTACCTGCAGCTGAGTACTGAACTGTGAAGGATGCAGCTCAAACGTGATTGTGTGAGAGGCTTACTGTGCTCTGGTCTCAGAACACGGCTAAGGTGGTAGGGTTAATTTTTGGTGAGATGAAAACTGGAATACCTGGAGAAAAACCATCAAAAGGCAGCACAAGAGTCGAGAGAACCAACCTTTTCTACTTAAACAAGTTTTGAAGCACTGCAAAAGTCAGAGCAGGGTAGTAACCCATCCCAACTGAGTAATACTTTACCATCGACTTACAGTATTAGGTTTAATTTGGCTCAGGGCTGGAAATAACGGCCGGTCAACGGACATTGTCCGGTCAGAATTGAGTATTGACCGGACAAAACCCTTGAATGCCGGTGTTTTTGTCTGGTCAAATAACAATTCGTGCGCTTTAAAAGAAAATTCAATTTCAAAAATATAGAATTTCATGAAAATTACATTTCCCAGCGCACGGTATAAACGTTCGACTGTTTGAGTCGCAATCTTCCAAGACAACATGCAGTGCCATTGCATGTCATCGATTTGCGACTCACTGCAGATTAGCGCTTGTCGTCGCCTACGGGTACCGCTATTGAAGTAGCATGTTTGCTAATTTCAGTAATCATGAGCGCCAGTGCGCGAAAGAGAACGAAAGCCCCAGCAGATAAGCTTTTGTCATAAGTTGATAAGTTATTAAAATTAGGGTTAGTTTAGGCAAAATATTTGTCCGTCCAAGAATGGGTCATGTTCGAGTATAAAAAACACATTTGACCGGACAACGTGACCATTGTGACGCATGTCCGTTCGTTATGTTCGTCTACTTGTTTAAGTAGAGAAGGTTGGTTCTCTCGACATTTACCGTATCTGCCATCCGTGCTTCCCATGATGAGAATGTGAGAAACAAGTAGCAATGTTCTCAACTTTGAGAGACCACAGGAAAACTCTACTCGCAAGTTTTACATAATACCACTACACAATACACACTATACCACAATTGCGGCTACAGCACTGCTCAGACTGGAAATGCGTTCACTTTCCAAAATCGTTCTAAATGCGTCCATTACGCGTCGTCGCTCGATTTGAATGCAAATGACGCGACACATTGGATTGGTTTAGGTATACTAGAGACGGTATTGGGACGCAAATGGAACGCGTTTCTGTCTGAATTGTTACTGAAAATGCAGGAAATCGAAATCCAGAGATTCGAGAATACCAAAATGTTCTGTGGAAGGACACCAGCTCCAGTTCACCACCTCCTTAGGTTCCGTTTCCTTGATGGCCCCCCCCCGCTGCATGTAATTATTATTTCTGCATGAAATTGGTTATTCCTGACTGATATCTTTAATGTTTTAACCCCAAACAGATACTGCAAGAGAATTAGAGACAGATGAAGAAAAAGTCAAGCCAAATTGTTTTGCTGTTGGTCCCTTGTTTACTGATCCTTCCATCAGGACGTATTACATTAGTTGTGGTGAGAAAAATCATAATTAGTAAATTGTTGTAGTTGGGTAAACTTGGTTTAACACAGTAACAGGCGCACAGGCATAGGTCTGTGTGTGAGTCCCCTCAAGTCAATATAAAATTGTGGTTAAACGAGCATGAGAGTTGATGAGAGTTGGCAAGCGAGAGTTTTCATGAGAGTTTCATCAACTCTCATGCCCTGGTCAAACGAGAACAAGAGTTGCATGAGAGTTGATGATATTATCACGCGTACCGGTCAGTCAAACAAGCAAAAACTCTCATCAACTCTAGTATTTGAACCAGCACAAAGTTGACGAAAGTTGATGAGAGTGCATGGGAGTTGATGAGAGTGCATGGGAGTTGATGAGAGTTGACGAGAGTTGACGAGAGTGCATGAGAGTTGACGAGAGTGCATGGGAGTTGATGAGAGTGGACGAGAGTTGACGAGAGTTGACGAGAGTGCATGAGAGTTGACGAGAGTTGATGATAGTTGCTATAAAATATATTAAAAAAGATTGACAGTTGAAAAGATTAACGGTCCAAAACTGACACAGGGTGATGTACAGTATGGGCTTCCTGTGATGTAACAAAATTTAGTTGAGAGAAAAGTATTTTTTGTGTTCAGAAAATAAGGCAGAAAAATTGGATTGGATGAGTGCGATAAATGCCAGTATTGAAGGGTCTCCAGCACAGGTTCAAAAACACGCCAAGAGTTTTATGAAAAGATACAATCGTATTGTAAGTATATTTCTTAGTTACCCATATAGGTCCTAAATTTGCATGAAATGTAAGCCAAAAAGGTTTTAAGAACTGAGATTTGTGGCAACAAAAGGGTGGTTATAAATCCCGAAGTGTCCACCACTGAGCTGGCGCAGTGCTATATAACATGTTTTGATGTTTTCAATCAACGTCACTGATTTTGTTCTAGTCCAGTCGAAAAGTTCGAGTTCGGCCTTTGTCATCGGAGGAGCCTTGCAACTTTGAAGACCCAGGTTGGAGAATTCAGGTATTGTATAATAATCTTCCACATTGATATGAGTTTAATTTGGTGTACCGCACATGCAATTGTTTTGAGATTGGTAACGTTTCTTTGTCACAGCAATGGCGAAGTCTCTGTGAAAGAGCAACGGACAGCTGTTGGAAGAAAAGTGATACAAAAAATGGAATAACCGTTGCAAGACAAGCGTTTAAAAACAACCCATTGGCAGTAATAAAGGTACAATATACTTAGTGAATTCGTTTTTCGCAAGATATGAAGAATTGTCAAGGCCGAGCGAAGCTGAAAGCTGAGGCGGATTACACAAACAGAGGCCTTGATAATTCTTCATATCATGCGAATGACGAATTCAATCCTTGTTTTATATTATTTATTTAAAATATATAAAAGACATCCGCGCCAAGATCTCACATCTTGTCAACAAGACGTGTTCGCAACAGACTTGTAGCAAGCTTGTTAACAAGTTGTAACAATGTTGTCATTTTATCAAGTTGCTACAAGGTTGTTACTCACAAGCTGTTAACAAGTTGTTGAACTACAGGACGATTATAACAAGTTGTTGGAACAACTTATAACATGTCTGTTGAGCCATTTCAACCTTGTAGCAACTTGTCAACAAGCAGTGCGAACACATCCTGATAACAAGTTGTTGACAAGTCTGCTGCTGGTTTGTTCAACTTGTGCGTTTTTACGAGTATATATGGGTCAAATTCTTCAAAATAATGATGAGTTAGTTTTTGCCATTTGCAGGAAATGTGTGCTCTTTTCTTTCAAATATACGTAAAAAATATTTCAGAGCCTTTCGTCGCTGTGTTGGTTTCTATTTATAAGTAAAAATTACTTATAAAGTTTTTTTATCATGACGTCAAAAGTGCGCTATTTTTCATATGTGTATGACATCAAATTATGTGATATGATGTAACAACTCCATACTATAAATAAAATAAATGTTACTGAATATACATTGTTTGTAGACTGAAGGAATTGTACCCGTTTTACCGGAGATAACTTTAGAGTACTTACAAAGAGCTATTGAACTGGGTGGAAAGGTAATGTTTCAAATATGTTTTTCTCCGCATGTAATATTCATCATCTACACGTATTCGGTTGTAATATTTCCTATTTTTTATTATAATGTAGTTGGATTACCCTTTCAGAAATGCAAAGTTACTTCAAAAAATTACTGGTAATGTATTTATTTCTTCTTAAGAACTGTTACTCTGTAGTCGGTTTATCACAGGTTGTAACCAGTTAGCAGACTTGTACCAATGCTGTTTCAACATCTCGTTATCAGGATATGTTCGGACTGCTTGTTCCCAGATTGTTGACAACTTGCTACAAGGTTGTTGACTCAACCGACTTGTTACAAGTTGTTTCAAGTACTTTCAACAACTTGTTATCGTCTTGCAATTAAACAACCTGGTAACAAGTTGTGAGTGACAACCTTGGAGCAAATTGATAAAATGACAGCATTGTTACAACTTGTTGACAAGCTTGCTCATAGACGGATTTTTTGCTCGTTACAACTTGTTGACAAGCTTGTTCATAGTCAAATTCATTGACTTGACAACTTCAAAAACCTTAGCTTTTTGCTTCGAATGCTTTGCTTTCTAGCCTCCCACCAGCGGCTCCACCCCTGGACCTCACTGGGGGCTGAACCCTGCAGCACAACGTTTGGTGACGTCTTGTGTTACCTCACCAGCTCACCCCCCTAAAATTTCTGGCACCCCCCCCCTAGTAATAAATATGAAAATCCGTCTATGAGCTTGCTACAAGTCTGTTGTGAACACATCTTGTTGACAAGATGTGAGATTTTTACATGTGTAACACCAGACAGTTTGCATTAATTTTAGATACCCACCCTCAAGCGGATATTTTCTACCGTAAATTTGATGTCCCCATACCAGGAATATCCACTCGTGATTGTCTGTGGTTAAGAATGAAAATTCAGCCTCATAGTATGCCAGATCAGATGTGCGGTGAGTTTGGTTAAACTAAGTCCTCTGTTCAGCTTCCCTCTCAAATACACTCTCCAATTTTAACGTTTACTGGAGGGAATTTACAAGCACTCTCTCTGTTAACCCACGACCTCGCCCTTACCAAAACAGAGACACATGAATGCTTATTAGATCAGGGATGGATTTACTAGGGGGATATATACACTCTCCATTTTTAACGTTATTGGAGGAAATTTACATGCACCCTCTCTATTAACCCAACCACCTCGCCCTTACCAAAACAGAGACACATGAATGCTTATTAGAATATTAGATTTTCATGTCCTTGGAGCTAGTTCAACTTAGTTTACAGCGTTTTTGACTAATGACTTGGCTAAGCCCTCCTCATAAGTCTTTTCCCCTCCCCGAAAAAGTGTCCATGCATGCAATCCTATCTTTAAGATATTCAGTTGTTTCATCTGATTATATCCCAACAATTATTTAGGCTTGCTTTTTGTCTCCGTATCTCAGTCAGACAATGATAAAGAAAGTGTAAGTAAAAGGTTCAGCATGATATATTCTCACCAATAGCTGGAGTACCTGTATGATCTTCCAACAATTTTCTTATAGAACTGCACAAGAATTAAATTGGGATGTTCAGGAATTGTTGTTTTCCCCGAAGTATTGGAAGGTAATTCTCTGTTAGTGTTAAGATAAGTAAATAATATTTGTTTATTGAATAGCTCTCGTCACTATATAAATCCAGTGGAAGCATGCAATCGCTTATTGGTCCAGTGTGACTATACAGAAGGAAAATGAAGCACCCGGAGAGCACCTGCGGTATTTGGTAGAGTGAAACACTCTTCCCACAAATGACTAGAGGGTAATCACAGTGCCAGCAATCAGGGGTGTAGGAACGTATTCAATGTTGAGGGGGCCACCCCCCGCTTCCTACGCCACTGCCAGCAATACCCAGACAATACCTACACGTCCCCTGCTCCCCATGTTAAAAAACAGACAGTCGACTTCGAAACATCTATTTAGTTGAATCTTTACGATCAACTCTAGATAATGCGGTGCATACGAGAGTCATTGTGCTTGCTCAAATTGATGCTCAACGTTCCCTACAATCAATGTTAGAAGGCTCGTATAAATCAGGTAATACACTGGATAAGGCTAAATATTCGAACTTTTACGCATCTCGCCAGTTAGAAATGAACGTTGAAGGGTTTTGTAATGTTGAGTGAAAATTATATACATATTTTTAGACCTATAACCAGGGGCATTTGTGAAAAATACACCTATAGGCCCTCTGGCAGGAAATAAACCTATACGGCCCTGCGATCTGCTAACTGAGAAATACAGAGTCCAGTTAGCAAGACTGGCAAGCGTTAACCACAAGTTCGTGTAATTGTATATATATATATATTAAGGTGATGTTTGTGTGTGATATAAGAGTAAATTTGAACGTTTTTCACCATACCCTGGATTTGAGGTGGACCCTTAGCTTATCCAAAATGCTTTTAAAATATTTTCCCTTTGTTCTTTCATACTTACTGAAGGTCTTCTAAAGATTGGACTAAGGAATGCTTTTTCTCACGTTAGAAGTAATATTGAAGAATACAACAACTTGCTGAATGGAATTACATAATATTTTGTGCATCAAAGAATTAAGTCGGTATTTGTAGTACTATTTCAAAAACGAGTTTGAGTGTTTGATCACGGTATCAAAACACGAGAATGCTAATAGCGTTCGAGTGTTTTGTTACCGTGATCAAACAAGCAGAACGAGTTTTTGAAATGGCTTCTCAAAACGAAATGTAGTGAACCAATCAGGCACTGTTTTAGGACAATTGCATTGATTTTTGTTAAATTACGATGAATGAAACACTAGTGTTTGATTATCAAACACAAGTGTTTGATGCAGTATTTTACCAGGTATGAAAGCCCATTCACGTGACGGAATGGAGCTGTCTGATTGAGTAAATTGCTAATGAATTATTAATGAGTTTGAGAAAGTCATATCATGGATTGTAAATAATGCACTAGTCAATTGAAACCCAACCTCCGGGTATATGCGGGGTTTTAACGGGACTTTGAGGGGGAAATACAAAGTTTTAACAAACGTTGCCATTTTGCTATCCGGGGTTTTAACACTGACGTAAAGGCTGGGGTAAAATGCCGGGAATTTAACTCTCGTAGAGCCTGGGATTTAATGAACTCCAAGTGTTCGTCGACTTTCTTCTTCGACAGCTCCCTGTAACAACATATTTTGATACTAAAAACGTTATTTTACAATCCATGGTCATATATAGGATGGGTTATATAAGGTCTAAATCTCGCGCTGGTAATTGTTTTTGCATATATACAAATAGTAATGTACACATTCTTAAATTTTTAATTATTTGTATAGTCATTAAATCATATTTATTTTATGTGGGATGTTTGAAGATGACAACCACTGATCTAATCAGTGATGACAACTAACTGTAATTAAAAATAGTTATGAATGTAAAATAAATTATACACCGTAAATTTTCCGTGGATAATATATCCATATTTTCATTTTGAATTTAACGTCTTCAATTTAAATACAATCCTAACGCTTATCTTAATTCTAATCCTTAATCCTAATCTTTGTGACGTCATTTCGAAATAGTAATATGGAAAGATTTTTGAATATACTTTTACGCGCGAGAATCACGCATATGACACGCGTGTTGCCTCGCGTTCTTGGCAAGCGTGCTCCAGGTTGTGGAAAGGCGGGAAAATTAAAATTCTTCTGACTGGGAAAACAAAATAAAGAAATATTGAAAACTTTTATATCTTCAAATATTATATTTAAAGCTTCTAGCTTTCAAGTTCATTTTCAAAGGTATGTTTAAATTTAGTGTTTTTTGTTAAACTTAAATTGAGTCTCAAAAGCCTAAACTTTTTAAACTTTTTGAGTGCAAGTATAAAGGCTCGATATTTTCATATTTTACTTTTCTCTTTGAAATTATAAATTTTGTACGCTTTATAACACTTTGACATTTCGAGTGAAGGCCCTTTGTACTATTTTTAACGACATGAAAGCCTTCGCTTTCTAGAGTACAATTTCTCTCTTTTTAGAGTACAATTGTGTTTTATTTAATCGAAAAGATGCAAGCTTCGCGTAGGGACGAGCAAGTTGTTGAAACAGAAATCAGCGACCAAGAGGACGAGGTATATAAAACTTTGCTTTTCGTGTATAACAAAGAGACTGATGGGCCGTAATTTTGCTCTTAAAATTCGTGCACTCTGTGATAAACGCGTTTTTTATCTTTTCGCGTACATTTCCATACATCAGCAGCCAGCCATTTATCAACCCCTAAAATTTTCCAGCTTCTATTGTGTGTATTTCTGTCATAGAAATAAGAGACATAGAATGCGTACTCCTATCTTTTCTCAAAAAAAAAATTTGTCTCCAAAAATTTTTCTTTTAGGGCACTTTTGACTCCGTCCCGTCTCACGGAATTTCGCGCGGTAAAAAAAAAAAAAAATAGGTTTCTTTTTCCTTGTCACCGCTCTTCTATATCTTATATCTATACTAACAACCTAATGCTAACAGGTATTTTTATTGTGTTTTTTCATTCAAAATTAAGGTTCAAGGGCATGAGAAAGAGAATGATTCGATGATCAAGTATGTACGCATTCTCTATTTCTCTCTATTTTGATTTCTGTTTATACCATTCATGCAAGTATTGTACTGCATGTTACTACTGTTTATATTTTTATGTACTAGTGTAAAAACTCAGTTTGTTTTTCTTCTCAGGAATCGTTTTATCTGGATATTGATTTGCTACAGAATCATGGAATTGTAAGTGGGCAGAAAGAATAGCATGAAAGCAAAGTTCTAATGATACAATTGCTCTTATACCCTTGCTATATACTGTACTGCTGTGACCATCTATACGTACTTTTATAATTTTAGAATGTCGCTGATATCAAGAAGTTGAAAACAGCTGGTATATGCACCGTGAAGGTAATATCCTGAGGGATGGAGGTATACCTATAACAATAACATAAGTGCAATTTGTCTGCGCATGCGAGACAAGATGGCGGCAGTAAAATCGACTAGATTAAAAATTCTCTTTGCAAGTGTTTTCTACTAAAAGTAATCAAGTGAATGATTTTTTGACATCGTTGTAGATCATACTTTAGTTTTTCTCATAATTCGCAAAATTTTAAGAAATTAGAATGTCCATTTACTAATATTGTAAATCTATCATGGCACGTGTCTAGCATGGAGTAAATTAATTAACGAAAAAAAATCTATTTTCTTAAAATCCCATCGTAGAAACCTCACCAAAATGAGATATAAGCTTCCTTATTAAGTATTCAATACTTTTGTAATGTTTTATTCGTTGTAAAGAATTGCAAAACTGCCAGATTTAGACACGTGCCATGATAGATTTATAATATTAGTAAATAGACATTCTAATTTCTTAAAATATTGCGAATTATGAGAAATATTAAAGTATGATGTAAAACGATGTCCAAAAAATCATTCATTTGACTATTTTTAGTAGAAGACACTTGCAAAGAGAATTTTTAATCTAGTCGATTTTACTGCCGCCATCTTGTTTTCGTAAATCTCGCGCATGCGCAGACAAATTGCACCTATGTTGGTATACCTAACCCCCATTTGGTCAAACTGATAAGTGACAATGCTAGATTATATACTATATAAGTATATAAAGTGTACCCTCGCCCTATTTGGCTCGTGTAGTCATGCGACGTTATGCTAAATATTCTGCTATTTTGGGTGGCATCGTTGATTTCATCGAAGTGCCGTATTCAGTTATAACTTGCAAAATACCGAGAGTTATAAGGCAAGCTAGAATCCGTGATCATCGAGGAGTACTTTGGTGTATAGTTTGTTGTTTTAGCATGTCTAGAGTTATTAAGGAAAGTTGGCGAACGTATTTATATCAGCCATGTTGGATTTCATCTTAGTTTTGAATTCGCCCAGTGGAACTTGCCACCAAGGCGGAAGCCAAATGTGTTAACAATATCGTAATACTGCATATATTAACAATACCGTGCAATAACTGCATCAGCATAATTACCGCATACTCACGTCTTTATATCTGCCTGGAGCTGAAAAACCGAAGTTTGCACAGCCCTACACCCTCGCCCATCAGAAGCCACACCACCCCTGCCATATGAAACAGCTGCCATTCCTTAAAACAGATTATTTAACCACAGAGATTTAACACTATACAGGAATGTGTATGTTCAAGCTATAGGGATAGAGTAGTAGTTTGTTGATTTGTTGAGAAGTAATATAAATTACTATACAGACAATGCATTTGTAAGGAAATGGTAAAAAAAACTTTTTCTCATTATACAGGGTGTTCAAATGACAACACGAAAAAAGATGTGTCAGATAAAAGGAATATCTGAGGCTAAAATGGAGAAAATTAAAGTCAGTGTCTTCGTATTTTCACATACAATTGCAATTTTCTGTACTCTGAGCAACTCTGAGCAATAATTGATAACTGTTTTGTTGTTGTTTTTATAGGAGGCAGCTGGGAAATTGAGTGTAAGTGTAAGAATAATATAACTATTTCAGTTTATATCCACTGTCCCATATTACACGGGGTAATTTTTGCTGCAAATTACAACGCAATTTCTGCACAGAAAAACAATGAAGATGGCCCGCGTTTCACTCCACCGATATTATCACGCTCATTCATTACTTTGTTGCATGTTTTGCAAGAAAAATATCGGCAAAGTAAAACGAGATTCATATATACATACAACACATTTGCCTTCTTCAGAGTTTCGTTTACACAAATGAAAAGTGAAACGATATCAATGAAGAATGAGATTTACGTCTGGCAAAATCCATGCTCTTTTCTGGCTTTACTCGCAGTACAAGTATACTAGTCACTGCACCAGTCAATTAAGTATATTAACATATTTTTGGTACACTCAATATCTGTCTAAAAGAAGAGAGTTTATTATTAAATTTGTTTCATGTAACTCTATAGAGTACTGGTTTTGTAACCGCTTTGGAGTACAGTGACACGAGAAAAATGTGTTTTCGAATTGAAACTGGCAGCGACGAACTGAAGTAAGTAATATATTATATAGTTTATAGTTGTTAGTTTAAATAATTCTACTAATTGATAGGGGTAAGATGTCAATCTTGTTCCTTTCTCCAGTCACGTCCATGTTATATTGTAAGAATGTTATTTAGTGTCAGTGTTGCTTGTTTGAACATATGTAAATATTAATCACTTCTGCTCGATCTCTCTCGCAGGTCATGCAAAATAAACCGCAGAAAGCTTGTTCTCACGAATAGCTATCTTGTTTGTTTAACACGACCTGCAGGATTAAAGATTGAATCTTTAATCTATGGTTTAGCTTTCGCCACTTTGTGTGGCAAATTCCACCATTCCCATTGGACAAATTCCACCATTCCCATTGGACAAATTCAAGCTAATTGAAATGAAATTCAACATGGCTGACATTAATCGTACGCCAACTTTCCGTAATAACTTGAGTACTAGACATGTTAAAACAACAAACTATATACCAAACTATATAGCTTGTCTTATAACTCTCAGTTTTTCGCAAGATGTAAGCGAAAACGGCACTTCGATGAAATCCGCAATAATGCCACCCAATTAACATAGGGAATATTTAGCATGACGTAATAATCTCGCGTGACTTCACGAGCCGAATGTAGATATATGTACAATTGTAGTAGGTTTGCATTGGGTTATGATAACTTGGTATATGCCATCATTTTCTTATCATGGTTATATATTAATTAGCTACTTCTCAAACTCATTAATAATTCATGAGCAAAACACAAAGGAAATCACCACCGTATCGTTGTCTTGATGACACGGTAATAAACACCCATAAATCAACTCAACTTTCGCGTTGAATTTCTCTTTAAATACTGGTTTGTTTGAGAAGCTATATCATACACTCGAAGTCGTTTATTATAGTGATTTAAAAACACCTCAAAGTATGTTAAAAACTCGGCTAGTGCCTTGTTTTTCAACACCCTTTTCGGTGTTTCAAATCACTATAATAAACTCCTTCTCGTGTATGGTATATTACTTCTCGCTTTCATACAAAGTTTCCATTGACAGCTTTTCTTCCTGATTTTTTAGTAAATTGCTTGGAGGTGAGTTTTATTTCAAATGATTTTTTTCATGATTTAACTATAATAACATTCATTGTTCTTATTCCAATTGTCATATCTATTTTATAGGTGGAATTGAGAGCATGTCAATCACTGAAGTATTTGGTGGTAAGTGAAGTTTTACATTCGAAACTAGAAGGCATACCCCCGTCAGCAAATTAAGTCAAGTATTCATCCATAAATTATACATGCACTAATTACGCATTCAGTTCTGTTCAGCCGGGGAAAGCGAAACAAACTTTTGTAGATTTTTCATCCAAATTGAACCGAAATTTAATCGGTTTGTTGCTTTGTTCTTGGCTTATGGCCATTAGCTTCACAAATGTTCGTATTAAAATGTTTGATTTTTTAGTTATCGTGCTTACTGACAAACACACACAAACAAACAAACAAACAAACCCAGGTGAAAATATTACCTTCTAGCTGGCGGAGATAATTAAGAGACTTGTTGTTTAGGTTTCCAAGCAAACACTTGGAAACAAGACGAATACTAAGACTATATACTACAACGACTAGTTACTACAACGAATAGTTACGACAGGGCTCAACCGGTCAACGGTCAATGACTGGCCAAAAATGCCTGTTGACCAGTCACTTAAACCTCGCCGATCATTTTGACCGACCACATTTTCATGCCTTCCGCTTTTAAATCCTTATGGTAAAGATTTCCCCGAAAGCACTACAGTAACACTGATAACGTTGCCTATTCACCTAAATACACGGTGATTGCTAACGTCTTGAGCGTTTAGAACGTCACTGTGAAACAATAAAAGCGATGTCTCTGAACAAATTCTTATGACGGAGACCTATCGGCCGTTATTTTGAGCCCTGTTGCGACAAAATCGTATATGCATGTTAATAACTCACCTTACATACTTATTGTATTTAGAATTTAGAACTGGCAAAACTCAGCTGTCTCACACACTTTGTGGTAAATATATTTCATTTTAGCAGATTATGATATAGTCTTATCATAGTCCTATAATACAGTGTCTGGAAACGCGGCAAACTTGAAAGTTAATAGCCATGTCCGTGGGTTAATGTTGAGGGTGAACTGAGAGTGCACGTTTTCTTTGTTTTAGAAATATTAATATTCAGCTGCAGGGATTTTATTGGTTGCTTCCTTCATTATGCTGAAAGAACAATGTGTTTACAGAGCGTGAGGGTGCACAAACATGAACAAAAACATAGAACAAAAGCTTTAGATGCGTTTCCAGACACTGTGTTATAGGGTCTATGGTCTTATATACAGTGCAGAAAAGAGAATTCAAAATCTGTTGCAAATATTGCTAAACCAAGTTTGATTATCTATCATACAGTTTTGTTCTTCCAGAGCCAGAGGTGTAGGTCCAGTGAGGGTCCTACTCTATCGCATGTCGGTGTTAAGGCCCATGCAGACAGACTGAACGCGATTCTACAACGCGGCGCGATTTTTCGATTTTCACTTACTTATAACTTTGATCCTGTTTTATGTTTTTCAAATATTCAGAAGCGCTATAACAGTTTGAGTTATTTGGTCTACATATCTTTTAAAATTTCCTTCCACAGACGGTTTTATT
The DNA here is from genome assembly GCA_016169945.1 of Trachythela sp. YZ-2020. Taxonomy (NCBI): domain Eukaryota; kingdom Metazoa; phylum Cnidaria; class Anthozoa; order Malacalcyonacea; family Clavulariidae; genus Trachythela; species Trachythela sp. YZ-2020. Next base: position 2,984,363 of record JADLSH010000388.1, read on the forward strand.
TACTTTTAAGAACTGAAAAATCGCGTCGCGTTGCCGAATCGCGTCCGGTGTGTCTGGGCCTTTACAATAGAAGGAAACCGGATTCCTCTCCTAACGTATGTGATTTCACACAATACAGCAACAACTGCACTTCTCGCCAGGTGCGAGCCAATAACGGTACTCTTGTTAGCAAATCCAGTAAATCTCATACGTCAGGAGGAATAAGTTTAATAACTTTTTTCATACATAATGTTTTCCATGTCAGTTACAGCCCAACTTCCTGGTCCGAACGGTTACTCTGGAGGAAAAGTTATATTTATTGACACAGAGGTGAATTTACCTTATTTTAAGAGGTATTTTCATCAAAAGCTCTATGTTTAATTTTGTCTTTTTTCTTCTATTCTTTTTCAGAACACATTGTATCCTTTTTGTGACCAATATTGAATGGGTTTTGTGTATAGTAGTTTTATCCATTCTCGTGATCGTTTACTTATACAAAAACTTCAATAAATGTTATTTGTTTAACCAAAATTCAGTCGTCCAGATCGTTTGAGAGAAATCGCAAATCGCTTCAACCTAGATCAAAGCGCCATGTTGGACAACGTTTTGTACTGCCGAGCATACACCAGTAAGAAATCATTCACTTGTACAAATAAGATAACATTTATTTAGCCATATATGCAGCATGCTTGCAATTCTTCTAAAGTAGATTGTATTTAATCTACTATAATGTATAAGAGTTAATTACTGAGAACCATTGCGTTTAGCAGACGTTTGAGGCCAGGGTTTTCGTAAAGACTAGGGCCGCAAGTTCAATTCCTGCCAGAGGGCCTAAGTTGCATTTTTCGCAACTGCTCCTGGCTAGGTCTAAAAATGTATATAAATTTTCGTTCGAATATTCCATTTACAAACACCATCAACTATTATTCCCATCGAACGAGATGCCGAGAAAAATGTTAGTATTTACCCATATATTAAATACAATGGCCTCAGTTGCAATGATTTTTTGGCATTCGTAGGTGAACATCAATTTGAACTACTGGATATGGTTGCGGCGAAATTCCACGAGGAACCTGGAGTATTCAAGTTACTGGTATGGAAGTTGATCTACAAATGAACATTTAGATGTATACAAGTCATGTAATATTAATAATGCACGCAAGAAACCGTTTATTGTCAGACGTGTGTTGAAAAACGAGGCAATGGCCGATGTTTTTATTCATTAATATTTCATTGATGATATTATAACTCATGACTTAAGATTAACCCAGAGGTGGAAAAAGTGTTTTCTTTTTGGGAACCTGGGTTCCAGACTCAAAATTAATAATTAATGAGGTTCAATGATATTTGATTGATTTTGACATTGGACTGATTGGAGTGTTGTTTCTTGATATAGTGAATACAAAATGCATTACAATTACTAGTCTGGACTAGGGCATACTCTAGTTTTGTAATTGCTCATCAGTTAATTATTAACTTTAGAAATTTCCGTGAAAAATATTCTGCAAAAGTTCAGATGCAAAAATATTTCTGGGAACTAGGTTCCCAGGATCCGATACTTTTTCCACCTCTGGATTAACCAATGAGTTATTATTTAACAATTATTCGTCGAAGGCGAGGTGAATATCGGTGAATAAAAACCGAGACGAAGTCGAGGTTGTTATTCACCGATATTCACCGAACCTGAGGCGAATAATTGTTTTAGTAATTTTAGGCTTCTCTGAATGTTAATGACGAATATTTTCAGTTGGTGATGTTGCCAGATGACGTTTGCCACGTATTTTTCAAATATCATTAACGTGCATCTGAAATCGGTCCGACAAATCGCAACGTGTGGACGTACCTTTACAGGGATCAAACCACCTGCAAAATATAACAAGATCCTTCGCTCGAAACGTCGAAGTTCTTGTCTCAGGTATATATATATACATTGAGCAATTAATTACTTGATATTTTTGTTTTGCAGATCGTTGATTCAATCATGGCGTTGTTTCGAGTTGATTTCTGCGGCAGAGGGGAACTGGCAGACAGACAGCAAAAGTTGGCTCAGATGTTATCACGATTGCAAAAGATTTCCGAAGGTACGTATATATGAAGCTTATGTCCCCCTTGGCCAAGCACAGGAGGGATGCGCACCCCCCCTGCTCCTCCCTAGTAAATCCATTATTGTATACCATTCGATGTGTTTCTGTTTTTAGAATTTAATGTTTCTATTTTCATCACAAATCAGGTAAATACTGCAACTGTGCCTTTTTGCTTAGCCTACTGAGATGACTGATAGAGTTAATCTGAACCATAATGCGTTCATTAAAAAATCGCGTAAACTAAGGATATTAATAGGATAATGATCGAAACAAAAATATTGAATGTTTCAACTTGAATTTAAATCTGAATATTTTTATTTTAGATGACTGCAGATCCTGGAGGTAAGCATACTGTTCTATTACTAATAATATACATGAAAATATTTCTCAATTCTGATTGGCTGAGAGCAGGTCAGTTGTGAGGAAATACAGTGCAGAAATTTTTTTTTAATTTGCACAAAAATCATTTTTGACTAGAAAAAACCTCTTCCTGTTACATTTTTTTTCATGTTATTTGCATAAAGTATTCCGATTGGAAAGATTCTCTTTGTGTTAAATTTTTTCATGTATATTATTAATAAGTAATAGCATGATTTCTCGTGCAATTTGAAAAAACATGCACTCGTGAGTTTTTCAAAGACCTCAAATAGCACTCATCCTTCGGACTCATGCAATTTTGATAGTCTTTGAAAAACTCACTCGTGCATGTTTTTTCCAAATTGCACTCGAAACCATGCTATTACCTATACAAATAATGTTGGGGTATTGAACCATGCAGCAGCATCCAAGTACATAGCGTAGGATTACAATTCAAATACTAATTTATTTTTTCTTTTCTTATGCAATGCTTGCATCCTGTGGATATTGAAAACAGCTACCATGAGGTGAGATCTCTCTTCTTCAAATAATGCTACGATTATTTGGTTGTTTACTGTTTAGAAACCTTCTGGTAACATTATTCCTTCACTATGGTAAAGGAATGTGATACATTTATACTGTTTACATTACCGCGAGGCTTGGCTTTGGTTATCGATCGCAGATTTTCTAGCTTATAGGTCAATCCTAAAATGTTGGCCAAAGTAAGACTCAAGTCAGGCCAAGACTTGCAGTGTAAATATGGCTTAGAAAGACCAACAGTTTGCAACCCATCACTGCAGAAGTTAGGGGGCCATGGAGCGACATAGGCTAAGGGGCTGACTCCAAATTCAAAACGCGCGCTTCAAAACTTCAAGAGTTACAGGCAAACTCCAAAAATGTTGCCTGTGGAGGCAGTGGAGCTAGCTATCTAAACCTGGATAAATAAATCATGTGAAGCTAGTTATTTAAGTCTGGAGTTGCTGGCTAACTAATAAAATTCATTATCAATCATGAGGTTACTTGACAGTTAGGCGCGAGTCAGGATCTATAGTCTATAGTCACAAGTCGCTAATAGCCTAGCTCCATTCAAAGATTGGCTACCTCCATTCGAAGATTGGCTACCTCCACAGAAATAGAATCTACAGGCATGTTACAACCTAGAAAGCTATTCAGTATAACTAAAACTAGTTCAGTATAATTTTCACAATAAGCCAATAGCAAAACCAGACTGACTCTTGTTAACTAAAGCCTCTTCTTGTTGCAGTTTTCAGGCAGATCCAAAGAAACCAATTGGTGGTCATATTCTGGCACATGCTTCCACGACGCGTATTTCATTACGCAAAGGAAGAGGAGAGTTAAGAATTGCAAAAATTTATGACAGGTTAGATGATATTATATGTGTTCAATTATAAAAAGACCTGGAACCGTATCTAATTACGAATGGGCCGGATAACATTAGACGTGTTCCAAGTTTCTCTTTCATTGTCTTTATGTGTTGTTCCACTATAGTGTCACTCGTGTTATTACATTATAGTGGATCGATACAGAAAGGCAATGAAAGAGAGACTTCCTAGCCGCTTCGGTTCAGTTTTGAACCGAGATTTTCCGAAGTTGACAAATTTAGGAAAACATTAGAGACGGTTCGTCCGTCAAGGCCCGTCATCCGTTTGACTATAGTCAATAGAATACAAGGTTATGAAGCTCAATGAAAATACAGTAGAACTCATTATCCATGTTTGTCTAGCTTTATGCAAAAAATCGTCGTTTCATCGTCACTGTGTATTGTATTTCTGCCTAACCAACCAATGATTTGGTTTAATTACCCATCTGTGATGCCACACAATGGTCAATTTAAAACATTGCTATTGGTTGCTTGGGCAGAAATACAATACACACGTGACGATGAAACGATCATTTTTTGCATAAAACTTGACAAAAAAATGGATAATGAGCTCTACTGTATTTGTATTGAGCTTTCTCATCACTTGAGGACCCTAGTAGCATGGCTAGGATTTTGAGCATGACAGAAAATATTTGCTTATAGATAGTTAAAAATGCACCCAAAGGCGCAATATTTTATTCTTGTTTGATAATTACTTTGCCAAATTTATGCACATTTGGATTTGATATGAAAATTGGCACTTTTCCTGTACCCACTTGGCCAAGACTAGGGGGTGCGCACCCCCTTGCGCATGTGGAATTAGAATACTTCATCAGTTCACATGTGAGAAGGCATTTTCGCGTGTGAAATAATATATGAAATTTTCGTAAGCATGAGGAAAACTAAGCTCTCTAATCAACCGCGACCAAATGGAGACCAAGTTTATGTGTTTTTCACACAACACACACAGCAACCACTACACTTTTCGCCAGGTATGAGCCAATGGCATTACTCTTGTCAGTAAATCACATACGTCAAGAGTAGAATCGGCACTTTACACTATCTTAAATTTTTTACCTTTAGTCCTGATTTACCAGAAAACGAGGCCACTTTTGCAGTAACTGCTGGAGGCATCGCGGACGGGAAAGAATAACTGGAAATATTTTCCTTTTCTGTTAAAACCTGTGGTTCTTTTCAATACTTGATTTCCACGTTAAATCCAATTGAAACCAATATTTGAATCATTTAAATTTTGACATTAAAAAATGATGATTACTTTCACATGTCGATTGTTTTGTGACATAATTCGACCCTAAATTTATTCCATATAGAAGTGTATATGATCTTAAAATAAATGAATATATATGGTTGTCTTGTGTAAAGGTTAACCCCTTTATTTAATTTCCGAACTTTAAGAGAGGGGAGGCGTTTATTAGATTATAGGCGTTTATTCTTACATATGGCAGTTTTTCGCTTTTCAACCATCAGCAGTTTGCTCTAACTTATGTACGTTTGGTAGGTTCTTTCATGTGATTAGAGGGGATTAAGGCAAGCCTTGGTTGTCGAGTCTCTGGCTCGAGTGAATTGGCCAGCCACGCCCTGTGTAAACGATATTAAACAGAATGCTAACTAAAATATCTAGCCATAATCCGCATAGCACTAAAACATGAAAATCCCCCCCCCCCAATGAACCACTTTTGTATCTCGAGAGGTGGATTGGAGATTGATGGGGTTATCCTCCTTGTTTTTGAAATATCCTATCCTCCACGGCCAGGAAACAAAATGAGGAAGACCAAAATTTTGCATTTTTTATTTACTTTTATTATACTACAAACATTTAAAACACAATGTGTACATTGTAAATTGATAGCATTATATTCTAAGTTTTGATATTGGCTATAATATGTTAGATATTTACAAGTGATGTGCACATGAATTATGATTTAATTTCACATTAATCACATCTTTATTGTTTGTATTTATTACTTACTACGTCTACGTGCTTGCTTGCTTGCTTGCTTGCTTTGCTTTGCTTGCTTGCTTGCTTGCTTGCTTGCTTTGCTTTGCTTGCGTGCTTGCTTGCTTGATTGCTTGCAAACGTACTTACCTTGCTACAATTTCTTCAACTGCACGTTTAACTGCCTTATTTTTTGCTGGGAAATATTTCTTCTTAAGCAGCTGGTAATTCTTTCGTGTAAAGACAAATGCAATACCTATGTAGACACCACTGAGTAACATTACAATAAGTACCGCCATCGTGATGTGGGTATTAGTATCCACAGTTGAAAGTATTAACAAAGGAAGAAACCAACTTAAGGCAGTAGTGGTCGACAGCTTAAGCAACACGACAAAGCTTCTCCGATTCTTAACAATATTGGATTTTTGTGCAATGTTATTGCTTGCCTTCAGTTTTTGGCGAATCCAATAAGCAGTGAAGATGAACGTTACAATAATGTACAACAAAAGACAACATAGAAGACCATAACATATCATAACTACCGACCAATTAGGGATATTTAGACCATTGACACAACCCATTCCCTGAGTTATATCTTGAGGAAAGCTTAAAACATCTGTCTTCACAAGTACAATGTAGACAATAGTTATAATGACAGGAACACCCCAGCTAAAGAGACTATACTTAAAAAAGGTTTTCAACTTGTTCACATCACACCTCACCAGAGTATTGCCACAAAAGGTTTTTCTTAAGTGATAAATATTAACAGCAGCGTTCATAAGTATGATATACGTAGTAAACTCACCTGTTATTATCAGCCAGGCACATGTTATCTTAACCACTTCACGCAAATACAGTGACAAATATACTACAAGAGAAGTCAGTGCTAACAAAAAGGCGAAGCTTAAACTCATCAAATTCAAGCCAGGAAGAGTGCGCAGTTCTGGAAGCATGCCATAAACTATCAACAACAATAACAAACAAATAATAGAAAGCGCTAAAGCACACGATAGTACTATCCCAGCCAACCCAAGTCTTCTTCTTCGTATTAGTTTTTCAGTACATACCCTTAGTTTACCTTGAGAGAGACCATAATCGTACCTTGTTAGGACTTGCTTTGTTGGCGATATGAGAATGCTAAAATCCTTATTCACTGTGTAAGAGTAAGACCCAGTATTAGTAATAGCGACCTCTTTAATGGGTTGTTTGCAACTTTTACGATGCATTCGTTTCTTTACCCAGTCATTTCGCAGTTTCCAAATATTCCGTACGTAGTTATCAGTGGAGTTACAAATCTTTATGCCATCATTCAGAACTCGATACTCAGTATAATCGTACACCTTGTTCTTATAGAGTATTGAAAAGTTATTCCAAACTTTGTATTCATTATCGTATTTTATATCGATGATTGAATCGTTACACATTAATAGATCTTCCTTGGTATACTCTGTTGATTTGTGTCCAAACTTTTCTTTGCATATTTTAGGTTTACCGTCTATTACCGCATAGTCATTTCTTTTGAAATATTTACCGTTATATGCCGAATAGACAGTGAACTGCTTATTCACTGCGTAATACAATTCTTTTAATGTTTTGGAACCATGACATTTATAACGGTCTTTAAACTTTTCCCACGAATTTCGAGATCTCCAAACAGCCTGAACTCTTGAATCATTGGAAGCACACATTTCAAGACTGTCGTTGATGAATCGATATTCGCGATAATCGTGCATCTTGTTGTTGTAAAACAGCGAAAAGTTCTGCCAAACATTGTATTGGTCACCGTACTTTACTTTAACCAAAAAATCATTGCAGGATAAACTGAGCTTTGCCGAACAAACCACAAAATGCCCAAAAAGCACTCCGTAATCTTGTCTTGTGAAAGTTTGCCCAGTAGGTTTGAAGAAAACATTAAAATTTTTATATAATATGTAATTTTCCCGGTAAAACCCGTCCACGGATACATTACAGTGTTTGAAAGCCATCGTTTTCTTTTCCAAGGCAATCAACTTCCGCCATCTTTGTTGAATGAAAGGTTCGTGAGAATTACAAACTTGTAGACCATCGTCCGTTACTCTGTACTCGTCATCATAGTACTCTCTATCTTGGTACATTATTGAAAAGTTGTGCCATACTGTGTATTTATCATCATACTTTATAGTCAACGTAAAATTGGCACATTCGGTAGGAACTACCTTACTTCCTGCAATCACATCAATTTCACGTCTGTTCCGGATGTGTGGAGTTGTGAGTGAAGCGAAATTTTCTCTTTTGGCTGTTCCACTCAAGTGATTCTGGTGAAAAATGCGATTTTCCAAGGAAGATATGTTTTTGCCATCACTCTTGTGCCATTTGGTCTCACTTGAATGGGAGATGGTAGCCGATACTTTGCTTGGAACGTTTACCTCGGGCGGTGAGGGAGTTGAAAAAGGCATTTCTGGGCTCTTCCGTATTCCATTATTTTGGAATGTTTTCATCACAGTTCCTAAAAATGAAATTAATTATATGATTAACAATTAGTCCTTCTTGAAATGCGAATATTCTCATATTTTTAAAATTACCTTTTCTTCCAGTCTTTGAAAGATCAGTTTTCTTCCGCGCCTGATCGCCATCAATTTGTTCAGCATTTTCCGTCAAGTTAGGGATCCATTCGTCCTGATCGAGAAAAACTTCAGGATTTGAGGGTTTGCTTTTCAATTCTTCTTTTAATTTGCTCGGTTCTATTTTGTATTCTCGCCTGGTATACCCTGAACCACCACCATGGTAAAAACAGGCGAAAATCAAACAGAAGCAAAAGAAAACGACTCGATACAAGAGTCGAAAACTAAAACCACGAACCATGTTGCAACGGCAAACGTCGTTAAACAACTGAGTACTGTTTATAGTTTAAAACGTTTTTAATTAGAATACTGTTGATATTGTTATACCAGCTGAAACCAGCTGTACTCAGTTGCGCCTCGATGACGCAGTTGTTGGGTTCGATTATCGCTGCAGACTCAAGAAACTTATGTGAAAAAAGTCAGCCAACGGTCTGCCGAAAATCGTGGGTTTTCTCTGGGTCTCCATTTTCCTCCCACAGCCCCACAGGGAATGTTGAGAGGGCGGATTAAGATACATAGAAGTAGACTCACGACCACATCAGCATTAGTTGCAGTTACATATCGTGATTAAACAAGTATATGAAACTAACTAATAAACTAACTGACTAATTAATTAATTAACTAACTAACTAACTAAGTAATTAACTACTTTTGAAACAATAAACCAATTTTCGATGTAAAGCAACAACAAATTATGAGTTTGGACATCTAACCGAATTTCCTAAGTTTGGACAAGTCTTTATATTGGTGTCGATTCTAGAAGGCAAATGGTTAGTTATTTTTAATGGTTAAATACCAAGGGATTGACATGATACGTTTGTTCAATCTAACTCAACAATTTAAGTCTTCCATTAAAGCTAACGAAGAAATGCCACTAAATATGATGTCAGGTCTATAGTAGTTGCTTAGTAGTTTTGAATTCTTAATTTTTGTTTAAATTTTGTAACAGAGGATATTGGGTTGTTGATATGTTTTATTTTATGGAATGTAGAGATATTGAGACGTTTCTTTCAAATTCTGTTCATTATCGTGACACTTAGTCAGTTGCTATGGCTACTAATGCGCAACAAACAAGCTGGCTAAAAGTATCTGACTAAAACTACGCGCCGTTTGAAAACGAGCAATTGTACTGGTAGATAACTGGCTATTTGCTTTAAAAATCCTTTCTAAAAGTTCCGAAATACGTCTAACCGAATTTCCTTAGTTTGAACAAGTCTTAATATTGGTGTCGCCACCTTAAGTGATTCTAGAAGCAAATGGTTAGTTATTTTTAATAGTCAAATACCAATGGATTGACACGATACGTTTGTTCAATCCAGCGCAAAAATTTGAATCTTCCATTAAAGCTAACAAAGAAATGCCACAAAATATGATGGGGTGCATTTTTTTGGGACACCTTGTAATTAAGGTGGCTCGATACAGGTTTCGAAATTTCAGGTCTATAGTAGTTGCATAGTAGTTTTGAATTCTCAATTTTTGTTAAAATTTTGTAACAGAGGATATTGGGTTGTTGATATGTTTTAATTGATGGGATGTAGAGATATTGAAACGTTTCTTTCAAATTCTGTTCTTTATCATGACACTTAGTCAGTTGCTATGGCTACTAATGCGTAACGAACAAGCTGGCTAAAAGTACCTGACTAAAGCTACGTGCCGTTTGAAAACGAGACTTGTACCGGTAACTCCATTTTTTTCATGCATGTTTTTCTTTATATACATAAAGAATGTGTAAGCTACAAACGATGTTGAAACTGTTAGCGTCGTTAAGCAACTCGGTGCTACTCAAACTGCTTAAGAAAAGGAGAGTGCCCCCATACAAACCCTAATAAAATTTTAGAAAATGTTTGATCTTAAACTACATGCCATTTCTGTCCTCATCTTTCAATAGCTCTCGTGATCTTGTGACGTAGGCAACCAAGTGTTAATAGCAAAACCATCAAATAATTCAAGTCTTATTGCAAGCAATTCAAGTATATATGTCGTACTAAACAATGGTTCGTTGGGCTTCCAATATTCATATTTCAATGACTTTTCTCACCTGCTCCAGACATTTGTCACGAATAATAGTCTTAAAATAGCAAAAGAAGCATAAGACGTCCTATCAACATATAAGCAAAACAAGTAGTTCAAAAAACATTGACAAAATTCGGCAAATTCCAGTGACGCAAATTCGGCAATTCTAGTGTGTATATGATCTTCAAATAAATGAATATATATGGTATCTTGTGTCCCCTTTATTTAATTTTCAAACTTTAAGGGGAAGTATATATTAGATAGGAT